>JAEBUS010000105.1:54457-162588 GCA_023014475.1 Amanita pallidorosea | reverse complement strand
AGTTCGACGTGCAAAATGATGATGAGAACCTTTTTCCAGTCATTTGACAGGCCCATGGCCATGACATCCACTTGGGCGCTGTATCTAATACCAGGGATTCTAGTGCGCTCCTTGCTGATTCAGCTACCCACCCACAGATTGCAATAAAGTGTGCAGAGTAAAGTTAAGATGATGTTCTTCAACATGCTGCGCAAACAGCTGACTGACCTCTGCACTAGGCTTATCCCACTTGCTAGCTTCTTGATGCCATAATGGTGATCGAAGTAATCTCCGAGCTCCTGTTTGATCCCCCTCAAAGCGCTTGTAGTGGCCTGTATCAGTCCAAATCGGTTCACTTAGTTGCTCCAGTGAAGGCATAGCATTGCCATCTGCTGCCCAGTTCTGCTTTCTATGATTTTCGCAAATCACAGCGTACTTCCACAGAACCATTAAAACTTTGGAGAGATGTGTATGCTCCGTCTCTCACATGGAACACTTGTTTATCGTCATTGGAGGTTTGTAGAAGAAGGCAGGAGGTGTTTGCGGTGGAAAGAAAGAGAAATGCCGTCCCAAATTACATTCTCAGGAGTTGGCCCACATACAACTCTCCTTCATTATGTCTGATTAGGTGCAGATACATTTGAAGCAGCAGGATTGCACCAGTTTGGCATAATTCATCATCAAAACACTGATTAATATAGTGGTATGAGTCCACCATAAACCTTGTTGTTGCCTTTCCATTCCTCCCATCTCCCATTTATTAGGCAACTATGTAGCACCATGCATGTCTTGTCAATGCAAACATAGTCAGGCCTGGACCTAATGTGGGATAAACACTTTCCAAGAATTTCATAATATTTTTTTGGGGGACTCAGATTTTTGGAAACTGTTCCATGCAATGACAATTCCACAAGGCACATATGTATAGTTTCAACACATGTTCAGAATAGCTTCCTGTGCATGTTTCTCACTCTTCTTCATTTCCCACAGAATGACCACTTCTGTATGAGTTCCCACACTATTCTAAACTTTCCATGGCCAATTTAACCCCCCACAAGGCCACCTTCAAGTATGAATTCCCACACTAGACTCAATTTTCCTACAGTCAAATTAACTTCCTACACCCAAACCAACTTCTCACCCATTTTATTAACAGACATGCAACTTCCAACACAGGAAGATGAAAGGTCTTCACAACTGCCATACCAGCCATCTGGTGAATCATCATGGCTTTGAGTTCTGGCTTCCTGTCTCATTCATCAATTGACACATTCCAATTTCCAACACAGAAAAATAAAAGGGGGTGTTCTATTTGTTAACTAAGTGACAGTGTAAATTATATCAACCTGAATATGCCTCCTATTTCCACCATGACTGAGCCATGGGTCTAATGGCAGTGATGGTGTGGTGAGTGGACAGCATAGGCAATGTGGCAGGTGGTAAGATGGCATTGGGTGTCCTGGGGCAAGGCTCGTGGTGGAAAAGTCGCATGATTGTTGGTGAGGTGTTGTTGGTGTGTGTGAGTGGCTAGGTCATATCATTGCAGACTAATTGATCTGGTCATTAGTCTCAGCCAAGGTAGTGTTAAAAAGGGGATTTTTATTTTTTATTTTTATTTTATTTAAATAATGTACAATCAGTTGTATTTATACAGTTATTGATACATTTATTCACTGTGGGACAATGAGGTAGAGGTAGCAGAAACAAGGGCAAGAGGTGAGAGGGTGAGAGGGCAACAGGGCAACAGGGTGAGGGCAACAGGGTGAGAGGTGGACAGGCAACAGGGCAAGGAGGGTGAGGGCAAGAGGCAAAGGGCAACAGATCGAGAGAGTTGACAGGTGAGAGGGTGACAGGCACGAGGGTGAGTAAACGGGTGAGAGGCTGAGAGGGGAAGAGGCGAACAGCATAGTGAGAGGACGACAGGCAAAAAGGTAGAGGGCAACGGGCAACAGTGAGAGGGGACGGGCAAATCGGCAAAACAGGTGAGAGGGCAACGCGAGTGAGGGGGGCGTAGGGGGGAGAGGCAAACAGCAAGAGGGGAGAGGGGGGTGAACGGCAAGGGTGAGAGGGGAGAGGGCAAACACCGAGAGGGCAAGAGGGGAAGGCGAATGGGCAAGAGGCAAGAGGCAAGAGGGCAAGGCAAAGAGTTGAGAGGGGAAGAGGTGCAACAGGTGAACAGCAAGAGCAAGAGGGATGGAGAGGCAAACAGCCGAGAGGAAAAAGGGTGGATGGGCAAACAGTGAGAGGGCAGGTCAAACAAGCAAGAGGGGGAGAGGCAAATGGGCGAGAGGTGGAGAGGGGAGAGGGCAAACAACAGCAAGAGGTGGAGAGGGGAGAGGGCAACTGGTGCGAAGGGGCGAGGGGGAGAGCACAAGAGGCAAGAGCAAGAGGGTGAGACATGAGAGGCAGAGAGGGCCAAGCAAACAGGCAAGAGAGTCGAGAGGCGAAGGAGAGTGGTGTGCGTAGGGACTGGTGGTAGTGGAGGGGGTTCAATCATGGGCGTGGTTTCGGGGGAGTGGGGTAGGTATGGTGGACACGACGGCATCAGCAGTGTTTGGCAGGTGACAGATCATGTGTGACCGTTCACATTGATTAAATCATACCGCATTATGCATGCATTGACCATTCACGGTGAATGATATCTACTAGCATTATATACTGGGATTGTTCAGCAATGGGACTCCCCAGGACTCCCGGACCTTGGTTTTCTTTCCCAGGAATCCTGGGAATGCCAGGCATTCCAGGACCACGGTCTTGGTTGAGTCAGTTATCTCTCTTTGCAGTAAAATGGGTTTTGCCAAGCCACCAGCCAGTCCAGATATCCCGGGACTGGGCAAGGAGTCCAGAGGACATATGTGGTGGCACCGTAAGACTCTTATATCTCTTCCCTGGGATCCAGGTGTTGAGCATGATGCTCTATTACAGCATTTGGTGTAAGGTGGAAAGTAGTTTGAGTTCTCTTATCAGGACTCCCTTTGTGTGACTCCTTATGACCCCAACATAGACTTAGAGGGAGAGGAGAGGGAGGAGAAATGGAAAACCCAAGAGAAACTGATGAGGACTCTGGGTGTTACGTGCCTCAGTTTAGTATACTAACAAAAGGTGGTCGTGTGCCACCACCTAATAATGAGTGAATACTATGCTGAGTAATATGAAGTAATAGTAATAGCATAAGCAGCCCTCATTGCTGACACGATTGGTAAGCCTGATCATAGCCGCATGAGTCATTGGTCGGTAGTCTGTCAATCTAATCTAATTGTTATCTAAGCTAAATCTTAGCACTGACTAGTATAGATAGGATGCCAACCTGACTAAGAGTTTTGCTTACACCATATTTTAAATACAAGGAAAAGAATAAAAAGTTTAGAGAATTTTAGCATTGAGAATAGTCATGACACCTGTCTGATTATGTTTTGATCTTTGGATTTCATCTGAACCTTGAGTTGACTCTTGTCATTTTCCTCTTGTTCCGGATGGCCATCTTTCTCCTTTCTTTTTACTCTGTGATTTTATTTGCTTTATCACATGATTGTTCTACTGTCTCATTGTGTAGTACCTCTGGTATTCTCAATAATTAGATTGGAGGTGGTTTCAGAGATGTTATTTTTTGTTACCTATATTTTGAAAGTGTGGTGGAAACTGCCTGTCCATTCGTTCTGGTAAGGGCGGCTGCCAAAATAAGGGCCTGCATGAAATCAGGGATGACTACTTTGTCCTCTGTAAGTGCCATAAGTATGACCCTAGCCATTCAATCTCAGACATTGGATCTTTGCCTGGACATTGGAATTGACTGTTTTCTGAAACCAATCAAAAATAAGGTGGGAGTAGTCCTTTTGTAATGTGGTGCCAAATGTATTCAAGCAAGGTGAGAAGCTCACATTGGTCAGTGCTATGTGTCATCTGATGGAGTCTGAACTTCATAGCAATGCACCCAGACCAGAGTGTTCATTACTTCTGCCATTCACAAAGTTCTTTTTCTGTATTCTGCAAGTGAATGGTGGCATTAGAGGGATCAGCTGTGGGAGGATGGCGTTTTTGGAAAGGATAAAATGTTGATGAGAGATCAGGAACCAATGTGAGGAAGATATGGTTTCATCCTTATTGGCCAGAGAATGCACATAATCCAATCCTAGTTGAAGTTGTTGATAGATTCAATACCCTAGTAGAGGTCTTGGATGACTACATAGTATAATTCTTATCTATGAAACATATTTTTTAGCATTTTTGTTCATTGAATGTCAAAATAAAAAAAAGTTTTGTCATCATGATCATGTCCTTGATACATTTGTTATCAAACAATGCCATGGGCTTACTGGGGCCCATAACCTGTTCAGCACCAACCACATGTCCATCAGCACATGGCTTTGTCTCAGTGGTCATCAATTGTTAGAATGATGAGCTTCATATTCCGTTCCAAACATAGAATCATATGTTTGTGATGACAAGAGCATCCTGTAATCAACTGTCAAAAACAGATGCATCAGAGACCTCTCCAGGACCTAACACTCAGTAGAGTAGGAGAATATTCACATGATGAAGGGAGCAAAAAGAGCAATGAATGATTATTTATAATCTAGATGGTCTTTATACATTTTACTGTATGTACATGTTGTTGTAAAATGCTGCATATCTACATATACATAAATAAAAAGAAAAGAAAAAGAAAAAAAGAAAAAGAAAAAAGAAAAAGAAAAAAAGAATAATACACTCTGTCTTGAAAGGTAAATGTAAATCTGTTACACACACTCATGTGTATCCGCACTGGGGGAAACAATCTTGGATCACTGATTTATATTATCTCGGAGGACCGATTCTTATCTCAAATACTGTCACTATAATCAATTGTAAATACATGATGGAACATAATTATAGAGTTCACTGCTATTTAATATATTAGTCTCACAGATATATAGAACTAGACAGGTATAAATAATAGAGGTAGACAAGATATAAGTTAGTTGACATTGTGTCAAAACTCAGAACAATAACACACCATGTGATCACTGTGGCAATATCAACACCCATTAGAACGACGTCATGCTACATAATAAATTGCTAACATCAGACCAGTAGAATAGACAGCTGTATAAATAATAACCTCAAGTAACTAGACATCACATTTCTACATCCTGCTGCTCTACTAAGTGATCACTCTACAGCAGACATAGAGTGACTACTACATCTACAAGTATATGTTACTTACGTTAGCTCTACTATTCTGCTGTTGCTACCTGAATCAGTTGCTGCTTCGACAACATACTAAAAGGGTCAAACCAACAGTGATAAGCTGGATGAAGGCTACACTTTAGGGTATGGGGGTGAAGATTGTTCAACAAGAAATCGTCACTTAAGTTGTATGTATATTGTCTCTTGTACAGATGGATCCAATCTTTCCTGAGTGTGTATTCTGTGTCAGGATCATCCTTATTATATACTTGCCTGAAAGATGTCCTCAAAGGTTACTTGTTTGTCCTTTCCTTTTTGTTCCTGAATGTAAAAAGTACCACCCCTTTGTTTGTAGGGAGGATAAACCATTGCCATTGATTAAGGTAAGATCACTTCTGTACTGAAAAGAATGGACTTGTTGGCAGTCCTGATCTGGGAGGATTGCGTCTCAATGTCGTCTGGCTAGAGTTGAAACTCATAGTGGTTTGTAGTTCCACTTGTGTTACAGTTGATGCCCTTGAGATGGTGTTACATAAAGCTCAAACGAGTTGCAAGAAGAGTCTCGTCTGCTCCCACCCTACTGGACAAAGAGTCTGGACACTAAGATCAAATATGACAAAGGTCAAGAAGATATGAGCAATATGAAAGAGAGTAGCAAGTGAATCAAATTCAGTCCCTAAGTCCAAGGGAAATAGTTGATTTTGACCTTTAAGTTGGAAAACTAGAGAGCTATGATACATGTGGAGGTATATATATGTTCTAGAGAACAAGGAATCAAAAATGAAAATGAATATGTATAGTAGCCTTACCCTAGAAGGAAATTGTGAAGGAAGCTATAAAAAGGAAGATAATGTAGAGCAATCTAGTAATCAAATAATGAAGATAAGTTAAGATGGTCTGCTGAGTTGAGATGATGACAAAAAGGAAACTGTATGTTCTCTAACACATATATATAAACCTACAACTCAGTCATAGTTCTCTCAGTTCCAACTTAGTCAAATCTTGCTCTCAAACCTTGAATTACAACAATTGCTCTTCTCATTCTCCTCTGACCTTCATCATCATTTGAACTTAACAATCACAGACTTTTGTCCGAATAGGCTGGGAGCAGAACCAGACCTGCTTGCTGTTGTTGACTTAGAACAATCTCTCTACTCCAACAATGATTTCTGACATTCAGTTAATACTCTATCAATGACAGGCACTTGCTATAAGTCATGCCGCAGATTCTATCACATGGCCCAAAATACCCAGGCGACTGGGGGTATTCGGATGACCCTTTGGTTGACGTCTCAAAGTAACCTGAACTGTGGCGTGGTCAATGTTCAAAATACCTATGGCAGTTATAGCCAATGATGATTAACTGGAGGCATAATGTGTGCTTGGTGCACACATAGTATATGCTAATGGGTTCATGCATTCCCCAAGGTGAAGGATGTAACAACGTCTTTTGGCAATGATTACTCAATGGCCTAAGGCACCAAAGTGGGTTATATACGATTTTGCATGCGCATTGGTCCCTATTGTAGGCTCATGAACCTGACTTTTTTTCCAACACGGTTTTGTTGTAGATGATTTCCATGCAAAGGGTCACACAAAATGCTCAGCAGCTCTTGTTTCTCAAAACCTATGCTGAACTGGATCCTCACCTGTTTGAAAATAAATTCAAGCGCAGCTGAGTGTGGCAATGGAGGTATTGCACACGATCCGTAAATCTGTCAGTTATATGACTCAGGGCAGAGCAATTCTTATACACAAAGATATTTATTCAATTGGAATCGCACATTGATCCGTAAGCAGTTGGGTATGTCATGATTACTGTCTTGCAACTGAGTATGCTGTAGATACATCTTACATTAAATGGAACACAAGTGATTTATAGTGGTAATGTGTAGAGTGAGCAGTATTGAGATACCATGGTCTGTCAGGGCATGCGATGATGTTCAGGACCACAGGCTCAAATGGGGCGGGTGTCTAAGATCCATGGACAGTAGGACAAGCAGCAGTGTCCAGAGACACAGGCAACAGTAGTCGGTGTCTAGAGACCATGGACGGCAGGGACAAGCAGCGTGTGTGTCCAGAGACTACAGGCAGCAGCGCAGTATGGTGTTAAGACTACAGCGGCAGGACGAGAAGTGTGTCCAGAGACCACAGATAGTAGGCGTGGGTGTTAAGAGACCATGAGCGGCATTGCGAGCAGCAGTGTCTCCAGAGACCACAGATAGCAGAGGATATGGTGCTATGATACCACAGGCAGCAGGACAAGTAGAGGTGTCCAGAAACTACAGATACCAGGGTGTGGTGTTAGGAGAACCATGGGCGGCATTGCGAGCAGGCAGTGTCCAGAGACCACAGTAGCAGGGTCTATGGTATTAAGATACCACAGGCAGCAGGATACGAGCAAGCAGTGTCCAGAAACCAGGATAGCAGCTGCAAGCACAGTGTGTTCAGAGACCACAGGTAGCAGTATGGTGCTAAGGATACCACAGGCTGCTGTCAGGACACCAGCACGCAAGCCATGTCCAATTCACGATAACCACATGTAGCAGCGTGTTGAGGCGACAGCGAGCTCTGGTATACGCAGAGTACCATACGTTAGCACGTATGGTGCTACCCATACAAGCACAGGGTCGCAGGCAGGACACAGATACGCAGACTCAGTGTTCACAGACAACCACAGATAGCAGATGTGCGAGGCGAGTGGTATCCAGAGACACAACACCGGGTTAGCCAGTATGATGGCTAAGATACCACAAGCTGAGCAGGGACGAGCAGCCAGGTCCAAAACCACATATACACAGTTCCATGTTGGTGCTAAAGAGATTGGCTACGCGGAGGTCATGGCGCAGGTATGAGCAATTCCAGGATCGGATCAGCACTGGCACTTGCTTTGGCATGACCTGTGCTGTCCAAGTTGGTTAGTGAGAGCAGTGCAAGAGACGGACAAGCACGCATGTGTCATTGTTCAACAGTGGGTGACATACAAACATTATCCCTTGAACCATGTGATACTCGGTGCTCAATTCACCCACCAGAATATAACAGTGTTGACCATTCACTCTCTAACCAGCGTGTCGGCGCAACATGTCACTCGAGCCAGACATGAATGTCTACCTCATACTATTAAGCTCTGGTCAATTGTAGCACCCCCAAGCTAGGTGCTTTCAGCCCCTCTATGCAGCATTAGTGAATACTGTTTAACCACTAGCCATGTATCAGCCAGGCCTAACTGGATATACATCAGTATCGCTTCCTAACCATGATTATGCAGTGAGTGACCAGATCATCGGTTCTTGTTGGCTCAACTTCATCTCCTATCATATCATTCCGTTAAGTCAACCATAATATGATCAAGACCGGGAATTTGTTCAACGGACTCTGCTATATGTGGCTAGCATGTTTTATGGACAGCTAGTGTATCGCACCCGCCGCCTCGCCGCTCTTTGCGAGGAGAGTAACACTGACTGACGGTGACTGCTTGGAACGGCTGGTGAAGTGCCATGTCACGCTGATCGTGTGATCTCGTACGGTCTCGTGAGCCTCAGAATCGCACCCCAGCCCCCTTTGATATGTTTGTCTGGCTCTATCCATACTCTATATCGAACAACTGTTATGACGCTGTATCTTCCTGCAGATACCAGTTAATCCTCCATCTACAAGCAACAATTGCCGGATGTATAAAGCCTGAATCAACCTTGTCAAAAACAGGCACAACCTCTGCGTCGCAGCCTCTTTGGCTCATACTCACAAGGTAAATTATATGATAAAAATTATCAACGCCAGGAATGCACTGACTGTCGATCACCAACATAGAGATGCTAATGTTCAAAATAACTCGCAATAGATCGAGGCCCACATTTACGGCGGTAAAAAGGATGAACTGAAAGGAGGGTAAGTCAACATTTCATAGCTTATTCCCAAAAATTCGTGTCTCAAACTTTGTTGCGGCAGTCAAAGGCCATTGCTCTTCAACGTAATGCAATTTTTAAAAGAAGTTAGGGGCAATTTGATCCTTCACAGTAATGCTGTCGAGGAAGTAGGGTCTTTATGGCTGTTTTCCACCAAATTTTTGGACTGAATAGAGAGCGCTGTCCATCTAGGTTACACAGGCCACATAATCCTCCGCGGGTCCGGAGTACAGATCTCAAGATGATTCCAGTTTTTACGTTACTTATTCGCAACAAGGCATTCGGCAAGATGCAATGTTCTCCAGCAGCTTGTCCAATGAATTATATTAGCAGTCAACGATGGCGCACAGTGCGTCAGTGATGTCTGACCGTGAAGACACACGTCTTCACCTGACTCAGTGATGTATTTCACGTCATGGGCGATCCATCAGCAGTGATGACGATCTCGTCTACCTCCGAGAGCCGTGACTCCTTGCGACACATTGAAGCATTCCAGGTGGAGTACAGTCCGTTCTCTTTGTTGGAACATATAAGTGAGTCATCCAGAGGTTCTTGCGGTAGCATCGCGTGTTGGGTCCTGTTTAGGATGCCGGCTTGAGCCCAATGTCTCATGCTCGTGCCTCGTGTCTCTCTTCCATAATTTACTTCCCTATACATCATGTCCTCATTACGACCTGGTGGCGGCTGAGCATGAACATATGTATATAGAACAGAACTTGACCTCATGTACTCTAAAGTTATGCAGAAAACGTGGATGACGATACCTGTGGTGTTCCGCTATCTCAGTACCCACATCTCCAAGTTGCCGTATAGACTGTATCTCCTGAACATACTGTATATTTATAACATACACGTAGCGACATGCCAGTAGCCATTCATGGAAAAACACTCTCGCTAATAAGAATATAGCCCGTCGTTTCGTTATCCATATAGTATTACTTCGGAGAGCAGTGGATGACTGCGGCCGCAGTGGCAGCGGGGGCAGGAGAGAGAGTGACGAGGCGGAGTTCCCATATCCCTATCCTAAATAGCTATATGTCCCAGTTGTAAGTAGCTCGCTATCGAGATCTGTTACAAACATACCAATCTTGCCGAAGCCATACAAGATTTGTGCCGTGGAACCTGAATGTGCTGTGGACAAGATAAGCGTTGGGACTACCTTCGCGGCAAGGCAAATTGGTAGTATTGGTAACATCATTCTGCTCAGAGCGCTCCGTGGGCGCGATTGTGATATTGACCTTTATAGTTTGCGCTCACTCGATGGCTCCAGTCCACAGACTCGGACACTCCCAGTGGCTCGCCATACACATGGTGGATTCAAATAGAAGCCACGGCGAATGAGCGTGAGAGGGTGGTCTTCGAGCTAAGATTGGTGAGTAGGAAGTGATATATCGTAGAGTGAGGAACAATATTGACGACAGTGCACGACCGCAATCGGCAGCGGAGGCAGCGGCATGCCGATGGCGTCTTCTTGGCGCAACATCTTTTCCTCTTCTTAGGAATGCCCCGACATTTCGCCAAATTTGCTGGCGTTCGGCTGTCTCTCAAATGAACTGCGGTGCGCCACAGGAGAAGATTGCCTGAATCTTGACAAGCTTCGCTCTCTGCAGCCGGACCCCATGCGTTCAACTTATCCGTTTATCAATCCTTTCGTCGTGCAATGGCAGATCCAACGAATAGTTATTGATGGGCCCGTTTTTCCGTTCCCATTCTTTTTCCACAGCTTAACGAAAGACCGTGTTCTTGTCGGACCCCATCGTTTAGAATCATTCAAGACAGACCAGTATGAAAGAAGTGGGGTATTGGACGGTGGGAATTCCGACTTGTTATTCGACCGTCCGCCGTTGTTTTTTCGCCTTTTCACGCACACAACGTGTACCCTCGTTACACCGCTATCAAGAACCACTGCTCGTGCCAGGCAGGAAGCGAAACACGCATGTTTGATATGTCGCGCGCTCATCAAGTTAGTGTCGGCAGGGGTATATTTCTATAAAACCAATACGATTGGTTTGGTCGCAATCAGCCATGATCAGGCATTTGATTTCTCCCTTGGCGCGTCGCTTGGCCGACCAATCCGTATCCGTAGGTTAGGATATAGAGCCAGCAGAAAGATAACGACTTGTTGAAGAATGTATTGCCAACTCTAGAACTTATTTCGACTATCGCTGGTGACGGCTGCCGAGGTTCCGAGGGAATCGCGAGGTAGTGACATTCAGCTAATACCACTTTCCGTGTCGATGACACGCTCTTAGCTCGGTTGGGGCGCCAGTTGTTCGACATGCAAAAATGATGATGAGAAACCTTTTTCCAGTCATTTGACAGGCCCATGGCCATGACATCCACATTGGGCGCTGTATCTAATACCAGGGATTCTAGTGCGCTCCTTGCTCATTCAGCTACCCACCTGCAGATTGCAATAAGTGGTGCAGAGTAAAGTTTAAGATGATGTTCTTCAAACATGCTGCGCAAACAGCTGACTGACCTCTGCGCTAGGCTTTATCCCACTTGCTAGCTTCTTGATGCCATAATGGTGATCGAAGTAATCTCCGAGCTCCTGTTTGATCCCCCTCAAAGCGCTTGTAGTGGCCTGTATCAGTCCAAATCGGTCACTTAGTTGCTCCAGTGAAGGCATAGCATTGCCATCTGCTGCCCAGTCTGCTTCTATGATTTTGTGCAAATCACGGCATACTTCCACAGAACCAATTAATAACTTTGGAGAGATGCATATGCTCCATCTCTCCATGGAACACTTGTTTATCGTCGTTGGAGGTTGTAGAGAAGGCAGGAGGTGTTTGCAGTGGAAAGAAAGAGAAATGCTGTCCCAAATTACATTCTCAGGAGTTGGCCCACATACAACTCTCCTTCATCATGTCTGATTAGGTGCAGATCCATTTGAAGCAGCAGGATTGCACCAAGTTTGGCATAATTCATCATCAACACATTGATTAATATAGTGGTATGAGTCCACCATAAACCTTGTTGTTGCCTTTCATTCCTCCCATCTCCCATTTATTAGGCAACTATGTAGCACCATGCATGTCTTGTCAATGCAAACATAGTCAGGCCTGGACTCTAATGTGGGATAAACACTTTCCAAGAATTTCATAATATTTTTGGGGGACTCAGATTTTGGAAACTTGTTCCATGCAATGACAATTCCACAAGGAGCACATATGTATAGTTTCAACACATGTTCAGAATAGCTTCCTGTGCATGTTCTCACTCTTCTTCATTTCCCACAGAATGACCACTTTCTGTATGAGTTCTCACACTATTCTAAACTTTCCCATGGCCAATTTAACCCCCCACAGGCCAACTTCAAGTATGAATTCCCACACTAGACTCAATTTTCCCACAGTCAAATTAACTTCCTACACCAAACCAACTTCTCACCCATTTTTATTAACAGACATGCAACTTCCAACACAGGAAGATGAAAGGTCTTCACAACTGCCATACCAGCCATCTGGTGATCATCATGGCTTGAGTTCTGGCTTCCTGTCTCATTCATCAATTGACATCCAATTTCCAACACAGAAAAAAAAAAGGGGTGTTCTATTTGTTAACTAAGTGACAGTGTAAATATATCAACCTGAATATGCCTCCTATTTCCACCATGACTGAGCCATGGTGGTCTAATGGCAGTGATGGTGTGGTGAGTGGACAGCATAGGCAATGTGGCAGGTGGTAAGATGGGCATTGGGTGTCCTGGGGCAAGGCTGGTGGTGGAAAAGTGCATGATGGTGGTGAGGTGTGTGTTGTGTTGTGAGTGGCTAGGTAATAATCATTGCAGACTAATTGATCTGGTCATTAGTCTCAGCCAAGGTAGTGTAAAAGGGGATTTTTATTTTTATTTTTATTTTATTTAAATAATGTACAATCAGTTGTATTTATACAGTTATTGATACATTTATTCACTGTGGGACAATGAGGTAGGGTAGCAGAAACAAGGGCAAGAGGTGAGAGGGTGAGAGGGCAACAGGGCAACAGGGTGAGGGCAACAGGGTGAGAGGTGACAGGCAACAGGGCACATCACAACAGCAATGAGAAGATATGCTACTTGTGCAAGAAAGAATATGGAGCAACCATCCGAGCAAGGGCCAAGGCCGAGACTGTGGCGAGCCAAAAAATCATGACGAACATCAGGGCTCACCAGTAGTGTGATGACATAAAGCCGCAACCGGCATGTCGACATTATGACCGGAACCATGCAAAGAACTTTACATTTGTAATATAATCTGACATTATGACCTATCCTCTCTTCAAACTAGTACAATATATTCACAATCATTACAGCACCATGCAAAGAACTTTATATTTGTAATATGCATAACAATACAAATAATTATATGATGAAAGTCACTTATGCCGAGGCCGCTTGAAAACATTGCCGTACATTTCTGCTGATCTCCGTTTGGTACCACTGGAGTCGGGATGTGGGCTCAGTCGAGGAGAGCGACGGGGTTGAGGCTCTTCAGGCTGTGGAGTCAGTCGAGGTGAACGACGCGGACTGGGTGTTGGTGGTGGATCCAAATCGGGCACCACAAGCATGGGTGTTGTTGGCATGAGCAACTGTTCAACAGCCGCCGATGATGATGGTTCTTCTTGAGACGGCACTGGTGATTCAGAGGGCAGAGGCTGAAACATTGGCATTGGAGGAATCAGTACTGTTGGATGGCACTGGGCAGCTTCCTGTGATGTCTGCGGTGTAGCAGGGATCAATGTCACGCCTGGCTTTGGTTCAATATGTGCCGGTCGTATTGTATTGGCCGCATCGGCCGTGGTTGCTGTTGCCGGTCCTATTGCCGGTGCCGATTGCGAGGGTGGAGGCATGAGTGCCGGTCCTGTGGCCGGTGCCAGTGCTGTTGGCAAGGGGGACCTATGTGTTGTCATGCATGCCATCTCTGCTGGTAGTTCTGTATCGGCCGCATTGGCCGCTCCCAACATGGCCGGTCCTGCCGTTGGTGAGGGTGGCGGCATTGCCATTTCCGTACTGGTACATGGGCCAAGTTGGAGTGGGTTTGGTGACTCCAATGGTGATTTCGGTGGCGCCCTCATGCCTGCCATCGCCAACTTGGTCTGCATCATGTCCATGGTCCTCCTTGCCCCCTTGTCATCATATAGGTAAACAGCCTGCCCGACCGTATCTTGCATTCCGAAGTATTCCAGCGCATCCTGGAAACGGGTAACCAACTCGTCCCTCTGTCCCTGATTTTGTTTATGTTGCTCTTGAAGGTGAACAACATCGGCCATCAGCCGTGCCACTTGTCGCTCTAAACCTGCCACCCTCTTTTCCCAATCACCCTGAGGTTCTCCAGCAACTCCAAATATATCTTCTAATGATTTGATACGCTCATCCAGGGTGATTTCTTGGGATTTAAGATAAAGATGTCAGTTTCCGTACGATGATTTTCACATTGATCGTACCTTTGCGCTTTCCTTTTGCACGTGATGAAAGTGGTGGGGAATCTTGAAGCTCCAGGCCACTGAATTGCGCCCGGGCCTCTGCCATTTCCACTGCCATTTCCTCAGCTGCCAGTGCCGGTATAGCTGCCGGTGCTACTTCAGATGTGGTTCGCGCCCGATTTGTTTTTGCCGGCTGAGCTGTTTCCCACCCCGACTCTCTGTGTCACTCACGACAATCTTCCTCTTTGTTTGTTTCTTTTGTGCCGCTTTTCCAATCGTTACCTTTGTTTTTTTTGGCGATGCACCGTCTGTCCGTATGCACCTTACTTTTATCCTTCCGCATGAGTAACATGCCTTGCCCCGCTCCTGCTTCCAGCAATCCTTTTCCAGCCTTACACACCTCGCGCATGGTGCTTCCATCAATATGTTCAACTTTACCGGCTTGAGCCGTTCTTTTTTCTCTCTGTCGTCCTTCTCTTCATTTCCTGTCTCCTTCTCCTTTACCATTTGCCGTGGCCGGACCCGTTTGACTTCCTTGCCAGCTGCCGCTTGTGACCCTGCCGCTTCCGTTGCCGGTTGCTTCTTGTCCGATTCTGGATCAGGCACCCCTGCTGCTTCTGGCTGTGTGGCCGGCCCTGCGAGAACCACCAATTCTGCTAACTTTTCATACCCCCCGTCCCGTCTACTTCCTTCTCCCATCTTCACCTCAACCATTTTTGCCCTTAATCTTTTATCAAATTTTTCCAGTGCCATGCACTGGGTTTTTATGAACTCGGCCGACGCCTTCTGGTCAGACTGTACCCAAGGCACGATGAATGACCAGACAAACTTTGGCCGGTTATAGGCCTCGGCAACGTCGGTTGGCAAAGGTTGGGTTTTCCTTGTGATAGAAAGCCAACGCTGTTATGTTATATAAGATTTCGTCACTTATGAACAAGAAAGCCTACCAAATCTGCATTTAATTCCTTCATCACAGCAGCAATGTTACCGGTGGCCAGGCCATCACGAATGGCATTGTCAACCTTGTTAATGAGAGCAGAAACAGTTTGGCCAGTGATGAACGAGGACATAGCTGTTAAAATTGTACGGCAGTTGTTGGGCAGGATGTGGGACTTGGTAGCAAGTTTTGGTTGAGTTTACGTGAGAACCTGAAGTGTTTGGTTATATTTTTTTCACCACGTTACGTGAAGGCAAACCAACCAACAATTTCTCCTACCTCCATCCGGACAACTGATTGCCGTACAATTTCAACAACCATGTCTGGGTCCAACATCGTCACCCTTGCCACCGTCTTAGTTGCTATTGAAAAAGTCGATAATGCCATTCGGCATGGTCTGGCCACAGGTGACATTGCCGCTACAATGACGCGAATCGCCCAGATATAGTAGGGTTTCCATTTCGGACCGCGACCAAATGTTGAAATCAATTTAGGTATGGCTTTACAGGACGCTGAAAGGGGGAAATTTGCCAAACGACATTCTCAACGCATACCGCCTGCGAAAGTTCATGTGGCCGTTCACCGTGGCATGGTCAAAAATGAGCCAGGAGGAGAAGGAGTCGTTGGAGTTTATCAGATTCCAACGTGACATAGTCAAAAGATTTGACAGTGGGGAAAACTGGTGGCCAACAGGGAAAGGATACATGCAATATATGGATGGGCCGGGACAGCACACGCACCTGCCGGTTGTTGAGCCGGCAACAGAAGCGGCACAGGCCCAGTCTGGGCCAATACAGAAAAGTGGAGTGCCTATAGAACAGGAAACACGGCCAGAACAGCACATGGTTGCTGAGCCGGCAGGAGAAACGGCTAAGACATCACGGCTGGCTCAGGGCATAGCAGAAAGACGGGGTCGGAAGCGGAAAATAGTGGAGCCTGACCAAGAGCCAGAGAAGATGGACGTTGATGAGAAAAAACCACGCAAGCCAGTCAAATCGGAAATTCTAATGGACCCGCCATGCGCCATGTGCATGAAATTGGATCAGGAGTGCTGGAAGCAACAGCGGGGCAAGCCATGCTACCCCTGCTCTGTATTAAGGAAGCGATGCATACGGACAGCTGACATGGCAGGCAAGAAACAAAACAAGACAAAGAAGATAAAGACGGCCGAGCTTGTAGCATCGGCACCGGCACGGCACCGGCATCAGCACCAGCACCAGCACCAGCACCAGCATCGGCAGCGGTACTGACACATGATGATGGGCGGGAAATGCGAAATGTGGCAGAAGCACAGGAGCATTTCAGTGGTCTGGAGATTAGAGATTCTTCTCCCCGCCTTTCATACCAAGACAAAGGAAAGTGGAAGGGTACGAATCATTTGAACACAGTTATGTAGAAACTGACCGCTGTTTTAGAAACTGACAATGATAAGCCAGGTGGCAATCTCAAGGAGCCCTTGGAAGCTTTAGAAAATGCTTCTGGAGAAAGTCAAGCCGATCTGGAGAGGAGGGTAGCAGTTTTGGAGTGCAAAGTGGCTCAACTGATGCCGGCCGTTGCTAGCCTTGAAGAACATCGTCGAAGAGATGTGCATCAAAGGCAGTGGCTGGAAGATCGGTTTACAGATCTGCTGTCAATGTTCGGAGTGCATGCCGATCCACTCTTCCTATTGGGTGGACACTCTCACATGTAAGCACCACGGCACCGGCACCGGCAATCATTCAAGAGTTTGCTGATACGAGGGCACTCCCATCTGAGTGAGAGATGTTCCTGTGTTCATTTCTTTATGTATGATACATATTTTGTATTTTTGTGAATGGCATGCCAGATGGTTTGGCTCTGTGCCTTCGTGAGAACGGCACTTTTGTGAATGGCATGTCATGTGACCGTCAAACATGACCATACACGTCCTGGTGCATTTTCCGATTATCTGTTCAAGTCATCGATGATGGACAAACATCAGGAACAGAATGCCAACCTCACAACGAAAGGGAAATCGAATCAGGATGCCCACATTCCTGATGGTTGCGCGATCAGCAACCAACCTGCTATTCAGCGATTCATGGTTCCGGCATTCATGGTCCCGGCCACCGATCAAGCTTTCGAGGCCTATCAAAAAAAGTTGGAATTGAACGTCAGAGACAAACAAGGAGGTGTAAGTATCAATATTCTCCCTCAATTCGCTCTAATCAATTCCCCTTGTTGCCGGTCTTCCATTCCCATTGCCGTATACCGATCCAATACTGTCTGCCGTTCATTGCTTGCTCAATATCAGTCCCGAAACATTGAAGATATTCCATATTCCCTTATTGGAGGTGACAAGATCATGATACCCGCTGATCCGGTATGTCGCTTGTTTTGATTGCCGTTGCCGACTAATAGTAGCAGCCATTGACCGACCGAGAACGGCTTGGTCTTCATGCCGAAATAAAGGCAATGCAATCACGGCTAGGCATATCTTACAAGGATGCCTCGCATCGTCTTTACATGGCAGAATGGGAGAAGCTGAAAGCCGACGACAATGCCCATAAGGCATTCTCCTCTCTCAAACAGCGCATGGATTCTGCAATTGTGACATTCCAGAATCGCATTGCAGATATATCTGGCCAGGATGGGGAGGAAAATTCAAAGGCCGGTGCCGGTTCTGACGGAGGCATGTCTTAGAAAGCCGTTGAAGATTAGATGTTTGTATTTCATTTTCAGTAGTTTGTAATCAAGTATTTGTGCGGTCCCTGCGACCGCGTGCTGTAGCTGGCCTTTGCTGAAGCCCCTGATCATGATTTGTTGATAACGTCAGGAAAAAGATGGAAGATCACTTAGATATGCATTTTTGACAGAGTTGTAGAACCTTGGTCGTGGCCATAGTTGCTGTTAGTTCATTAGTATTGAAGCAGGCTACCGATTGTGCCGTAGCTGGTTCATTTCCTGACCGGAGTATTTCCTTGCCGGTCGCTGCAAGGTGCTTACCTGTCTGCTGATTGTGCACGTAGATTTCCCGGCCGGTTGCTGCCCAGTGCCTGCCTGCCGTACTGGTTCATTTCCTGAGTGTATGATTTCCCGGCCAGTTGCTGCCAGATTCATTTCCTGACCGCATGATTTCCCGGCCGGTTGCTGCCGATTGTGCCGTAGCTGGTTCATTTCCTGAAGGCATGATTTCCCGGCCGGTTGCTGCCCAGTGCCTGCCTGCCGTAGCTGNAAAAAAGAGAGATTTGCTAAAATTTCGCTAAGAAAAAGGGCTATTTAACTAATCCCTTTAGATCGACGCAATTCAAGTTAGAAACGTAGATGGATCTAACAACGAAGGAGGTATGATCACTCATGAAGTAGATCTGCTCATGAGCTACAAGGGGCACCAAGAAAGGCCACATTCAAATATGCAAATTAGGCAAGACAAATGTAATCATGGATCTACATGGTTACGAACAACACAATCCGGACGTCAACTGGATCACCGGTATAAAATAGAGTTTGACCAAGATGCCCACGATCATGTGGACATAAACAAGAGAATGGACGAAGGAGAGACAGAAGCGGACGAAAACAGGCGGAACATTGGGAAACCAATATGTACATCTGGGAAAAAGAGCGGAGCTGGACTTTGCCACTGCTAGAGCAAAGGAGAAGGAGAGCAGGATTTGACTTCCTAGATCAATGGAAACACCCAAAATTCTATAAGGAAGGAGAAAAATACGAATTTCTCCCGTCTGGAATCAAATCAGACAACCAAAATGGATAGGAGTTGAAAAAAAGGAACCAAGGAGTCGGTACCATCCGCAGTATCACAAGTACCTACACTTGTTTGAAAAAACTGCATCAGAAAGAAATGCGGTTAGGAAACCATGGGATCACGCTATTGATCTCAAACAAGGTTACAAACCAGAAAAGGAAAAGTGTATCTCTATCACCAGATGAACTCGGAGAAGTCCGAGACTTTGTCGATGATCAATTAAAAAAGGGGTACATTAGACCTTCAAATCACCGCAAACATCGCCGGTGTTCTTGTAAAGAAAAAAGATGGAAAAAAGAGAATGGTACAGGATTACCGTTACCTAAATGAATGGACAGTTAAAATAACTATCCATTACCATTGATATCGGAGCTCGTAGATCGAGCAGGACAAGCAAAGCACTTCACCAGGTTGGACCTTAGTGGGGTTACAATAACGTACGAATCAAGGAAGGAGATGAATGGAAGGCCGCCTTTACTACACCAGAAGGTTCTTTTGAACCAGTAGTAATGTACTTTGGTCTCACCAATTCTCTGGCAACCTTCCAGGCTATGATGAACGATATCTTTCGGATATGATAAAATGAAGGAAAAGTCATTGTTTACATAGATGAATTCTCATTTATAACAAAAACCGAAAAAGAGCACACAATATAGTGCTCGAAGTTCTCCGGCGCTTGGAAGAAAATGATTATACGTGAAACCAGAAAAATGCGTATGGAATGGCAAGAGTAGAATTCCTAGGAGTCATCATTGGACCAATGGAATTAAAATGGATCCAAAGAAAGTTGACGCTATCCCAACTGGCCAACACCTGGCAGTGTCAAGGATGTCAACGTTTCTTAGGATTGGCAAATTATTACCGACGATTTGTCAGGACTTTGCCAAATAGCACGACCATTACATAATCTGGTCAGAAAAAGATAAACATGGGAATGGAAGGAAGGAGAAGAAAAAGCGTTTAAAACATTAAAAAAAACTTTTACGGAACACCCCTTCTTGTCGCTCCAGACTCCCGACAAGAAATTCAAGAATAGAGTCTGACGCCTCAGATTACGCAACGGGAGGAGTATTGTCAATGGAATGTGACGATAAACAAATGGAGACCAGTAGCATATCTCTCCAAGTCCCTTACGAAACTGAGAGAATTACGATGTCCATGATAAAGAAATGTTGGGCATTATTAGATGTCTCAAAGCCTGGAGACATTATCTAGAAGGAGCAAGGCAAGAATTCGAGATATGGACAGATCATAAAAATCTCGAATAACTTATGAATGCAAAAAAGTTAAATCGAAGACAAGCACGCTGGCTTTATACCTCAGCAGGTTTAATTTTAAATTAATTCATAAAGCTGGAGCAACTATGGGAAAGGCCGATTCTCTGTCCAGGAGGCCAGACCATAAAAAGGGGTAGAAGATGATAACAAGGAAGTCACCTTGTTAAAACCAGAATTTTTCCGAATTGCAGCACTTCAACAAGGGCATGTGCTAGTCAACACGTCGGAAAAAGAAATTTTAAATAAAATTCGAAAATCAGAAGCAAATGATGAAGAGTTGTAAAGCAGTGGAAGCAATGAAAAAAGCAGGAGTCAGGAGACTCAATACAGGAGAATGGCAGATGGAACAAGGACTAATTCTCTGGCAAGGAAAGGTTTACGTTCCTAAAGATGAAAAATTACGAATGGAGATAGTCAGACTCCATCACGATACACCCATTGCTGGACATGGAGGACAATGGAAGACGGTGAACTTGTCACAAGAAATTATTGGTGGCCAGGTGTCACAAATTCGTTAAAAAATACGTTGCTGGATGTGACAAGTGGCCAAAGAAGCAAAAACTTCCCAGAACCACCAGCGGGAAAGTTAATGCCTAATTCAGCACCGTCAAGACATGGACTCATATCACTGCAGACTTTATTACAAAGTTACCGGAATCGCATGGTCATAATGCAATTCTAGTAGTCTGCGATAGAATGTCCAAAATGGCACATTTTATTCCAACATCGGAAAAGACGTCAGCACAAGGGCTGGCAACATTGTTTAGAGACCATATATGGAAACTCCATGTCTCCCCGAGTCAATAATCTCGGATCGCGGACCTCAATTCGCCGCTCAATGATGAAAGAATTGAATCAAATGTTAGGCATTTCTACAGATTTTCTACAGCTTTCCATCCACAGACGGATGGACAAACAGAACGAATGAATCAGGACTTAGAACAGTTCCTGAGGATATTTGTAGATCACCGACAAGAAAATTGGTCGGGATGGCTTGCAATTGCTGAATTTAGTTACAATAACAAAATTCAAGCATCAACGAAACATACACCGTTTTTCGTAAATTATGGAAAACATCCAAGAATGGGTATTGAACCCAGAAAGGAGGGAAGTCATCCAGCTGCGGCTGACTTTGCGCAAAAAATGAAGGAAATTCATGAAGAAGCGCAAGCAGCTTTAAAAAAATCACAGGATGATATGAAACTCTATGCAGATAGACGACGATCTGAAGTGCCAGAATACAAAGTAGGAGATCGAGTTTGGCTATCGACTAAAGATCTTCAATTATCTGGACGACCAACTAGGAAGTTGGCAGAAAGATGGATAGGTCCCTATCCAATTAAAAAGATAATTTCGTCAAATGCGGTAGAGCTGAACCTACCTTTTTCACAACAAATTCACCCTGTTGTGAATGTTTCAAGAATACGTCCCTATGTTAAACCACTTAGGGGACAACGAATTGCACCGCCGCCACCAGTAGAAATTGATGGTGAACAAGAGTATGAGGTAGAAGAAATCCTCGATGTTCGATTAAAGAGAAACAAGATGGAATATCTTGTGAAATGGAAAGGGTATACGGCTGAACACAATTCGTGGGAGCCAAAAGAGAATTTAGGAAATGCAAAAAAGAAAATAAAGCATTTCTACGATAAGAATCCCGGAGCAATACGAATCATTGACAAAAGTGTCTTTGATAAGTTAAGCTTCAAAAAATATGAAAACTTCACTGAAAGTCCAGGATCAGCCATATCCAGAATTGACATAAATGCAGTAGCAGAAACTGCATCATGGGAAAAATTGGCAAAAATGGAAAGGACAACAGCTCCTGAAACAATTAAATGAACCATCAGATCACGATGGCCCATGCGATTGCAATGGTTGCTTAAAAAATTAAAAGGATTGGCCCTGGAATAGGGCCTTAAACTGCTTCATTTTGTTGTAGGAAGGCCTTATTCTGGGCCCGGTTATTCAAACACATATACGCACTTGTATATCGTC
Source organism: Amanita pallidorosea (assembly GCA_023014475.1). Classification (NCBI taxonomy): domain Eukaryota; kingdom Fungi; phylum Basidiomycota; class Agaricomycetes; order Agaricales; family Amanitaceae; genus Amanita; species Amanita pallidorosea. Next base: position 140,193 of record JAEBUS010000105.1, on the reverse strand, counting down.
TATCTTACCATCATGGGTAAGAACCGCCGCAACAACAAAAAATCTCAATCAACAATCCTTACCATCGGTGGCTATTCAAACGTGGGCCACTGCTGTGAACAATCATCACGTTGTCCTTTCCCCGAACCTCAAAGAAAACCGAAACCCACTCCCCGTCCTCGCATCACTATGGATCGTGATGTGTACCGCTGGATAGAAAAAGCCGACCAAGGCGTAGATCCTTGGACTTTCCCGCCCAAAGCATTTTGGGCATGGCAATTGTGCATGAGATGGAGAAAGGAGAAAAAAGGTGGACACATATCCTTTGAAGATTTTTAGTTCGTCTAGGAAGCCGAAGCCTAAAAAGGGGGTACTGTCATGACCTGTTCTCAACGGTCAAAATCTCTAAGACATTTTTATTCTTTTTCTTGTATTTTACAATAGCTGTAGCCAAACATCTTAGTCAGGTTGGCGTCTATCTTATCTAGTCAGCGCTAAGATTAGATTAGATTACGGACTACCGGACCGATGACTCATGAACTATGACTCAGGCTTACCAATGCGCAGCAACGGGGGCCGATTATGTTATCTCTTTTACTCATACTTACTCAGCGTAGCTACTATTATTAGAGTGGTGCACAGACCACCCTTGTAGTATATAAACTGAGCAAGATAGCACCCAGAGTCCTCAGTCGAGTTCTCTCGGGTTTCATACCTACTCTCCTCTCCTCTACTCCTAAGTCTATTGTTGGGGCCCTAAGCCGTCACGGCGAGGGTAGTCCTGATAATTAGCACCTTCCTCATGTTCATACCTAACAAACATATTGAGGAGGCTAAGATCTACATTCTCCTGAACGTATCTGCCATTGTCGGACATGTATTTGATGCCTAAAATGTGCAGCTGCGGATCATGAATGCTCCTAACTTCCTCAGTTAGGTAACAATCATATATAAAGCTGAAAGTGTGCAGCCGCAATGCAAGGTAGATCTGAGATGCCAGGCAATTGAAAGCCCGAACCAGTGGATATTGATCGTTGACATTAGGGGTGCTGTTGATACAATTATAGCTGGCACAAGCATGTGCCATGTAGACGAGGTGAGCGAGGCGACCATAAGGATCACATTTGAGCATGTCCTCCTCTTCATACTTGCTCATGATGTCCAAGACATCCTGCTTAGTCAAGTTCCTATTGTTAATCAAGACCCGAGTGATAACGCCAGGGTTGACAAATCCGGTCTTGCCAATGGCCTTATCGAGATACTCAATAATGGAGATTTGGTAGAAAAGGGGACCGATGTGGTAAATTTGAGACATATTTGGTTTGTTTCTAAAAATAAAACTATATTAGCCTAATTCTTATTTCCCGAATGATACATGAGAAAAAGAGTGCTTATCAGGCTGTGCTATTTTTGAAACAATACGTCATGGACTTGTCTGGCAACATAAACGACTCATTGTATGGATGTTGTATGCCAATCTCGTACCAGGGCTCCTTCAAATTCCCTGTGTACAAACTAGTATGTATGTATGTATGTGTGTATGTATCTGTGTAAGTGACATCCTCAGTGTTAGGATCGCAATCCTAGCCCCTCAATTTTGGTTTACTCTACAGTCATCTGGGATGACTTGTATACACATCATAATGGGCCAGGGGCCTCACGAGACACTATGGGACACCAATGGTTGAGTCAGCGCATGGGAGCGCTCACCAGAGGACAAGATGATGGTTGGAGGAACCATCCAATACTATATACGGAAGGATGGCCAGACTAGGAAGGTGGATCACCACCTTGATGGCATCACACTTGGCATCAGTGCATCAGGAGGATCAGCGCATCAAGCCATCACGCATCAGACGAAGGCGCAAGACAGCGCGCATGTCTATAAAGGATTGCGATGGGAATGCACAATGCCTTGAGGCATTGCTCCTTATGGTCAGGGTCTAGAGCAGTCCAGAAGAGGTCTATGAGTGGAGTCAGAGCGGCCGTGCCCATATGCACTCATATGCGCAGCAACTGCAGCAGCACCCAAGCACATGCTCACCAAGAACAATAGGAGTGAGTCAGAGTGGGGGAGTGCCGGTGGGTCTGGGAGTCGCAAGGGGTCCTCATAGATTAGTATATAAGTAGGTACATTGTAGCTGGAGTCTCCCCAGACTTCAGATAGTTTCTCTCTACCCCAATCTATCTGCGTTCCGTCTCCTTTCTATTCTCTGGCCAGTGACGAGGCCTGTGGGCCCCCTTGGGGGATGTAAGGGTTGTGGTTGTGGGGCATGAGCTCATAACACTCAGACGTCCTAATCTAGTTGGGGTGCTAGTCATCTGCCCAACAATAGTCTGTGTGTACAACAAAAGTTCACCTCAGCACAACCTTTATACAAATATTTAAATAATAAAAATGAGAAGACCGATGAAAACGGTCATTATGATATATGCAATAATGTAACGGGCAATTGGGGGTGCGTGAAGCCTTTACAGGGGATCGGCCCTGTTATCCACATAAAGCGGCCCAAAATCTGTGTCTTTTTTAGTAGTGGTATGACAAAACCACAATGTCTTTAAAGATCTGTCAATCCTGGGAGAATTTTGATTTCATTGTTTCCCAACAACGCATGACTCCAATACATGACACCAGATATTTAATCTATCTTCCCAGATAGTCTGTCACAAGTGTGACAGAAATGGTATCCCTGCTACCATTAAGCGATTATTTATCCCATAATTGGGTTAGCATTCATTCGTAGGCATGAGAAATATCAAAACACAGATCACACATATCTTATCAGCTATAGATCCCATTGGTCATGATAGAGGGCCATCAGCCATATCTATGATTCCGATATTTGAGATCTTATCAGCTGATCTGATCACACACTTAAACTATTAATATACACTGTAGACTACTACCCTTCTAAGCATACAATGCCCAACCCTTTTGAGCATTGTGAAGGCAGTCGCTGGGGCCCATAACCTATTGAAACAATAAGAGCAGCGCATACACTAGCTAAGTAAGGTTTCAATATACTTACATATTGTTAGCTAGGTTGCCTTAACTAAAGTGTAGTTTGTAGTAAAAACTGAGGGGATAGTCACTCAGAACACCCTCCTTATATATCTTTCATGAACCCTAACCTAAGTACAGTGTAATCTACCTATTACATAATACCGGTACCACTAATGAGTCATTCTGAGCCTTCATCTATTAATATTCCTTCTAAGATGTTCTTTATGACATCATATCCTTCTATATGAGTCATTTTTATTAATAGATATTCCATAACATTCTATATGACATCATAATGTTCTATATAACATATTATGAGTCATATGAGTCATATGACTATCAGTGATGTCACATCACTCTGTCACGTTGTGACATGTTGTGACATGTGTCATAAAACACGTGGTAATGTTATGTAAGCTATTATGATTAAATATGAAACACTAAATAATAGTTATTCTTATTATATAAGATATTAAATAAGATATTCATTACATTAGTTATTGTAATGAATGTAACTAATCTAATGTAACTTATTATAATAACTATCAGAGTTTCGACAGGTACCACATTGTATTTTCGGAGGGTGGGGTGGTCATAGTCCTGACTGCGTTCCCTCACCATTTCCTTGAGTTGGAATCTGAAATTTGGGTCCCTCCCAAATATTACATGCTTGGAAGTGTCACTGAAGACTCTCTTGATGATGAGGCCCTCTGCTGGTTTGAGTTCCTTGGGTTCTGTGACCAAGAATACCAAAGGATAGTAGGTGCGTGTCACTTGTGCAGCAGCCTTCTGAAGCTGCTTGAGGACGGTCAGCTTTGGGCCCCTAAATATCATCTGGGGGGGGCATGGCACAAGCAACCTTTGAGATGAGAGGTGATGGAGGGATTGCATGTACACGTCCAGATCCCTAGGCTCTTGCAGCCTTTCACATGCTTCCTTCCCCCTTAAGAAACTGGATGAGCAGATTTTAATATGATATATATGACTCAGACTCACATGAAATCCAATTCCAGGCAAAGACCCCCAAATATAACTTCGCTTGCCAGGAGGGTCTCCCATTTTCGACCTTTCCTCTCCATCACTGCTTGGATGAAGTCCGCCCAATTAATTAGGTGGATCGTGTCTCTTGCTTTGCCTTGCCTCCAGAAGGCATGTAAGATATATGGGTCAAAATGCCATTCTATAATTTAATTTGGGACCGACATACCCATTCATTGCAGGCAATCTCCTGCTTGGTACGGTGCTTGAAGATGTGCATGGGCAAAACCCTCATGCATTCATCGAAAAACTGGGGGCTGAGCTCCCCTGCCTTGAGCATCCAAGCATCGTGCTTCCATGCATGTTTGGAGTCAGTTGCTCTAGTAATATCTTCTATGAAAGATATCCTAACTGGTTTCTGGTAAAAAGGTGATTGTTCAATTTGTATAATGTTTTCGTATATTGTTCCCCTCAACCAGTGAATTTTGCTAGGGGGTGTCAACTGCAATGGGCCTGCAACAGGGCCTGCTTCCTCCTCTGAAGGCAAAGGGGAGCAAGGAGGTTGGGCCGCTTCTTCTTCTTCTTCTCCTTCTTCCTCAGAACTTGAATTTAACACCCTCCAATGGGCATTCCAAACCCGGGCATCTGTCAATGCTGCACGAGGGATCAATGCTGCAATCTTGGGATTCTCTTCATACTTTGACCAAAGGAAATCAGCATTACTGGCAACCTCCTCTGGGGACAGCTTGGCCCCCAACACCTGGTCAGCACACCCCACGTGTGAGGGGCAGGATGGATTGCAAGAAGGATGGACCCTGCTTGAATTAATGTGGTGAGCAATGGCAGACCCGGCATTGATGAAAATTTGTGGGACATTGGCATTGTCTCCAACATGGGCGCAGGTGTGGATGCATCGCTTGAAGTGGCTCATATCTGTAAATCTGTAAGTTATCTGACCTGGTAGGTGTGATGGAGGCCTTAAATACCACTGGAAGCCTATGCAAGCCAGTGCTGTGACAGCTTGTAGATAACAATAGATCGTAAAGTTTATCTATTAATGAGTTGTACATTTAGCCTTCCATTTTTTTGGCTTCCTCGAACACTATATTTACGCCATACACACGGCTTTACGCTGTCACACTTACACAAAATCACCTACTGTGGTAGCAAGTCTGGAGTGTAAGAGTGGCAGCGTAAATCAGCATAAGAGTGGCAGTGTAGATGTAGTGTAAGTGTGGTGTAAATCAGCCAAAGTATCAGGACTACCCTTGGTGTGACGCCTTAGGGCCCCAACAGAAGACTTAGGAGGAGAGGAGGTGAGGGTAGAGAGGAAACCCGAGAGAACTCAACTGAGGACTCTGGGTGCTACTTTGCTCAGTTTATATACTACAAAGGTGGTCTGTGCACCACTCTAATAATAGTAGCTATGCTGAGTAAGTATGAGTAAAAGAGATAACATAATTGGCCCCGCTGCTGTGCATTGGTAAGCCTGAGTCATAGTCTATGAGTCATCGGTCCGGTAGTCCATAATCTAATCTAATCATTATCTAATCAAATCAAATCTTAGCGCTGACTAGATAAGATAGACACCAACCTGACTAAGATGTTTGGCTACAACTATTGTAAAATACAAGAAAAAGAATAAAAATGTCTTTAGAGATTTTGACCATTGAGAACAGGTCATGACAGTACCCCCTTTTTAGGTTTCGGCTTCCTAGATGAACTAAAAATCTTCAAAGGATATAATATATGTCCACCTTTTTTCTCTTTTTGCCATCTCATGCATAATTGCCATGCCCAAAATGCTTTGGGCAGGAAAGTCCAAGGATCTATGCCTTGGTCGGCTTTTTCTATCCATCGATACACATCATGATCCATAGTGATGTGGGGACGAGGAGTTGGTTTCGGCTTTTTAATTGGTTCTGGAAATTGACAATGTAATGATTGTTCACAGCAGTGGCCCACATTTGAATGACCACTGATGGTAAGGATTGTTGTTTGAACTTTTTTGTTGTTGCGGCGGTTCTTACCCATGATGGTAAGATAGACAATATACAAATGTGTATATGTGTTTGAATAACTGGACCCAGAATAAGGCCTTCCTACAACAAAATGAAGCAGTTTAAGGCCCTACTCCAGGGCCAATCCTTTTTTAATTAATTTTTTAAACACCCATTGCAATCGCATGGACCATCATGATTGGATGATTCATTTAACTGCTTTAGAAGTTGTTGTCCTTTCCATTTTTGCCAGTTTTTCTCCCATGATGCAGTTTCTGCTACTGCATTTATATCGATTCTGGATATTGCTGTTCCTGGACTTTCTGTAAGGTTTTCATATTTGTTGAAGTTTAACTTATCAAAGACATTTTTTGTCAATGATTCGTATCGCTCCAGGATTTTTGTCATAGAAATGCTTTATCTTTCTTTTAGCATTTCCCAAAATCTCTTTCGGCTCCCATGAGTTATGTTCAGCCATATATCCTTTCCATCTAACAAGATATTCCATCTTGTTTCTTTTTAATTGTACATCAAGGATTTCTTCTACCTCGTATTCTTTTTCACCATCAATTTCTACTGGTGGTGGCAGTGCAATCCATTGTCCCCTAAGTGGTTTGACATAGGGACATATTCTTGAAACATTCACAACAGGATGTATTTGTTGTGAGAAAGGTAGATTTAACTCTACTGCATTTGATGAGATAATCCTTTTAATTGGATAAGGACCTATCCATCATTCGGCTAATTTCCTGGTTGGTCAACCAGACAATTGAAGATCTTTGGTTGATAACCAAACTCGATCCCCTACTTTGTATTCCAGTACTTCAGAACGTCATCTATCTGCATAGAGTTTCATGTCATCCTGCGATTTTTTTAATGCAGCTTGTGCTTCTTCATGAATTTCCTTCATTTTTTGCACAAAGTCAGCCGCAGCTGGATGACTTCCTTCCTTTCTGGGTTCAATACTCATTCTTGGATGTTTTCCGTAGTTTATGAAAAACGGTGTGTGTTTTGTTGATGCTTGAATTTTGTTATTGTAACTAAATTCAGCGATTGCAAGCCATCCCGACCAATTTTCTTGTCGGTGATGTACAAATATCCTCAGAAACTGTTCTAGATCCTGATTCATTTGTTCTGTTTGTCCATCCATCTGTGGATGAAAAGCTGTAGACAACTCTGTAGAAATGCCTAACATTTGGTTCAATTCTTTCATCATTTGAGCGGTGAATTGAGGTCCTCAATCTGAGATTATTGACTCGGGGAGACCATGGAGTTTCCATATATGGTCTCTAAACAATGTTGCCAACCCTTGAGCTGACGTTTCTTCTGAAGTTGGGATGAAATGTGCCATTTTGGACATTCTATCGCAGACTACTAGAATTGCATTATGACCATGCGATTCTGGTAACTTTGTGATAAAGTCTGCAGTGATATGAGTCCATGGCTTTGACGGTGCTGAATTAGGCATTAACTTTCCCGCTGGTGGTTCTGGGAAGTTTTTGCTTCTTTGGCACTTGTCACATCCAGCAACATATTTTTTAACAAATTTAGTGACACCTGGCCACCAATAGTTTCTTGTGACAAGTTCGACCATCTTCCATTGTCCTCCATGTCCAGCAATGGGTGTATCATGATGGAGTCTGACTATCTCCATTCGTAATTTTTCATCTTTAGGAACGTAGACCTTTCCTTGCCAGAGGATTAATCCTTGTTCCATCTGCCATTCTCCTGCATTAAGTTTCCTAACTCCTGCCTTTTTCATGGCTTCTACCACTTTTACTACCTCCTCATCATTTGTTTCTGATTTTCTAATTCTGTTTAAAATTTCTTTTTCCAAAGCATTGACTAGCACGTGTCCTTGTTGAAGTGCTGCAATTCGGAAAAATTCCAGTTTTAACAAGGTGACTTCCTTGTTATCATCTTCTACCCCCTTTTTATGGTCTGGCCTCCTGGACAGAGAATTGGCCTTTCCCATAGTTGATCCAGCTTTATGAATTAATTTAAAATTAAAACCTGCTGAGGTATAATGCCCAGCGTGCTTGTCTTCGGTTTAACTTTTTTGCATTCATAAAGTATTCGAGATTTTTATGATCCATCCATATCTCAAATTCTTGCCTTGCTCCTTCTAGGTAATGTCTCCAGGCTTCGAGACACCTAATAATGCCCAACATTTCCTTGTTGTGGACATCATAATTCCTCTCAGTTTCATTGAGGGATTTGGAGAGATATCCTACTGGTCTCCATTTGTTATCATCACATTCCATTGACAATACTCCTCCTGTTGCGTAATCCGAGGCATCGACTCTATTCTGAATTTCTTGTCGGAGTCTGGAGCAACAAGAAGGGGTTGCTCTGTAAAAGTTTTTTTTAATGTTTTAAAAGCTTTTTCTTCTGCTTCCTTCCATTCCCATGTTTTATCTTTTCTGACCAGATTATGTAATGGTCGTGCTATTTTGGCAAAATCTTTGACAAATCGTCAATAATAATTTGCCAATCCTAAGAAACGTTGAACGTCCTTTACACTGCCAGGTGTTGGCCAGTTAAGAATTGCATCAACTTTCTTTGGATCCATTTTGATTCCATTAGGTCCAATGATGACTCCTAGGAATTCTACTTCTTGCATTTTTCTGGTTTAACATATAGATCGTTTTCTTCCAAGCGCCGGAGAACTTCGAGCACTATATTATTATGCTCTTTTTTGGTTTTTGTGTAAATGAGGATGTCATCTATGTAGACAATGACTTTTCCTTCATGTATCATATCCCAAAAGATATCGTTCATCATAGCTTGAAAAGTTGCCAGAGAATTGGTAAGCCCAAAATACATTACTACTGGTTCAAAAGAACCTTCTGGTGTAGTAAAGGCGGCCTTCCATTCATCTCCTTCCTTGATTTGTATGTTATTATAACCCCACCTAAGGTCTAACCTGGTGAAGTGCTTTGCTTGTCCTGTTTGATCTACGAGCTCTGATATTAACGGTAATGGATAGTTATTTTTAACTGTCCATTCATTTAGGTAGCAGTAATCCTGTACCATTCTCTTTTTTCCATCTTTTTTCTTTACAAAGAACACCGGTGATGTTTGCGGTGATTTTGAAGGTCTGATGTACTCCTTTTTTAATTGATCATCGACAAAATCTCGGACTTCTCCGAGTTCGTCTGGTGACAAAGGATACACCTTTCCCTTTCTTGGTTGATAACCCTGTTTGAGATCAATGGCATGATCCCATGGTTTCCTAACCAGGCATTCTTTCTGACACAGTTTTTTCGAACAAGTGTAGGTACTTGTGATACTGCGGTGGCACCAACTCTTTTGGTTCCTGCTTTTTCAACTCCCTAATCCATCTTGGATTGTCTGATTTGATTCCAGATGGGAGAAATTCGTATTTTTCTCCTTCCTTATAGAATTTTGGGTGTTTCCATTGATCCAGGAAATCCAAATTCCGCTCTTCCCTTTCCTTTTGATAAATCTAACTCCCACTCTTTTTCCCAGACATACATATTGGTTTCCCAATGTTCTGCCTGTTTTGTCCGCTTTTGTCTTTCCTTTGTCCATTCTCGTTGTTTATGTCCACATGATCGTGGGCATCTTGTCAATTCTATTTTACCGGTGATCCAATTGACATCCGGATTATGTTGTCGTAACCATGTAGATCCTATGATTACGTTTGTCTTGCCTAATTTGCATATTTCGAATGTGGCTTGTTCTTGGTGTCCCTTGTAACTCATGATTAAATCTACTTCATGAGTGATCATACCACCTTCATTGTTAGATCCATCTACGTTTCTAACTTGAATGGGTCGATCCAAAGGGATTAACCTATAGCCCTTTTCGTTAGCGAATTTAGCGTTCATAAACAAACCTGTTGCTCCTGAATCAAGCAATGCTGTTTCTGTTGTTTGTTCATGTGTGTCTAGCGCTTCTAGACCTATTTCCATTAATATCTTGTCTTTTTGACCAATAGAGCGAATGAGAAACTCTTTTTGTCCCTTTTTAAGTATTCTTTTACCTGATAAGGAAGAATCAAGCACAGGTTTTTCCGCCCTGCTGCACTCCTGTGCTTTGGCACTAGAGACCACTTCCTGCAGGGTGATCTCAGAGACTGTTGAAGTCTCTGAGTCCTTCGTACCTACCAGTCCATCTTCTTTACCTAATACAGAATACCTATTTAGAGAGTTCAGTACGGGACTTACTGACTCTCTTCCTCTTTTAAAGCTTCACCTTTTGCAAAGTATTCCTTCATTTCTTCGAAGGACATGGTTCGGATGTCCAAACCTGATCTGCAATTTCTTGCTATGTGACCAATTCTTCCACACTTGTAGCAGTGCATCGGTGGGCGCTGTGTTCTGTCGACATCCATGGCGTTCAGATCTGCAGGTCTTGATCCAGTGGTATTATTTTCCACAGAGGGCCCAGCTCCTGATCGGTTCTGACTTCACTGATCCGCGGTCCGGTTGAAGTTCCAGCAGGGTTTAGGCTGGCCAGTTCCTACCATCTTTGACATATCTGGGCCTTTGGTCCCTTCACTCCTATTGGCGGAGTTACTGTTCCACGAGGAATAATATTTTTCCTCATTCTTTGCCTGTCTCCATTGTCGGTCAAGTTGGACCAACCTCCTATACCATTCATCAATGTTAGCTGGGACTTCATTGGCTTCCATGATCCATTTTTGGAGCCCTGCATTCAGACTCCTTTTAAATTCTTCAACTAGGGCCCTTCCCTGGTACCCTGTTCCTCGTGCGACTTTTTTGAATTTCTGCACGTGCTCTTCACACATGTGTGCGCCCTGTGTCATGGTGCGCAATTCTGATATTTTCGACAATTGTTCATCTGTATTGCCAAAATCTGCCCTGATATCCCTATATACTTGTTCTACAGATGTCGGTACATCCGTGTCATCATCTGCTATCATTTCCAGCAGATTATCCCTCCAATCTACTGTGAAACCCTCCGACATATATGATAGTACCAGGAGAATTTTGTCCTCTTCCTCGGCACTAGTCATCTTCAGCTGTATGTACAGCCGGCATCCATTAATAAAGTTGGTGACTTCCAACATTTTGCCGGAAAACACCAGGGGTTTGGCAACGTCTACTTTTGATGAGCCATTTCCTGTGGGTGCAGGAATATTGAATACCGTCCCTTCTGGTATATTGATTATTGGGGCCAGGGTGGCTGGTGGTAGTGCTGCTTGTTGTGCCGCATGTTACGGACGATGCCCTCGTCGTAGTTCGTTCTAAGTCAACAGCAACAAGCAGAGTCTCGGTCCGCTCCCAGTCACTGGACAAAGAGTCTAGACGCTAAGTCAAACGATGACGAAGGTCTTGAGAACGATGAAGAAGGAGAGCGTTGAGTTCAAACGAGGTTGAGAGCAATACTTGTCTAAGTTGGAACTGAGGATACTCTAGGATACATGGGTTTATATACGGTTAGAGAACAAAGGAATCGTAAAAGGAATAAAGCTGTAGTTATCTGAGAAAGGAAATGTGAAGGTAACTACGAAACGGAGATAGCGTCCATGCTGTACACTGCGCAGTAATGATGATGATGAAACGGTTCACTGAGACGGAGACGAAACGAAAAGAGCACTGTAACATTACCCCCTTCGTATGCGAGAAGTCGCCGACTTCTACCATGAGTTCGTCCAGCATGATCCTGCCGAGATTCCAGCCAGCTGACGATGTTACCGACGTCCTTGTCAGCTGTCTCCACTCGCCATTGTAAGCTTTGAATCGCTCGCTGTAGCTGTTTCGCCTGAGCGAGCATCGCGTCCCGTTCTTCATAAGTAAGAGTGTGCGGGTCGGTAGTGAGGGTGAGGGCGGTGATAAAATCGAGGGTTCGGAGAATAGGTTGAAGTAGGTAATCAAGGTGGCGAGGTTGTCGCTGACGTTGTCGAGCATGGCGTTGCGGGGGCGGGTGACGATAGGCGGAGTAGGTGCAAGAGGGACAATGATGGTGTCAGCCAGTTCCACCGGGTGTTCATGAAGTTCGGGGAGGTCGGCGAATTCGAAATCGTCGATGGTGGTGGTGGTGTGGATAAAGACCTCGAGGGGGAGGTCGTGGGCGGCGGCAAGGAAGGGCGAGAAGACAGCGACGGGTTTAACATAACAATGGCCACAAGCTGTGACCAAGAGGGCAAAAGCGAAGGCGACGAGGTAGGCGATGGTGGTGAAGAAAGCAGACATGATATAACGAATATGTTGGGGAATCTGACGCGTTCCAGAGCGTCCTTTTATGTTCAATTGAATACTTCGTCATCATAATTGACAGTCAGGAGTTCTTCTTCCGAGAATTGGTAAGATGATGTGGGCACTCTGATGGTGGGAATATATTCAAGTTCTCCATCAGATTCTTCTGATTCTCTTAATTCGTTCCTGGTAACGGTGGAAACCTCGTTCTCATGTTCGAGATTTATGTCCGAGGAATTGCGGGACGAAGTGACCTGATCGGGTGAATTGGGTATGGTAGGTCCGTTTGCATCGTCAAGCGCATCTAGGAAATCTAGGCTTTCCAATGCATTGTTAAAGTTGGCGATTGCATTTGGAACATGTCGATTGTTAATCCATCGATAAATTTCAATTTCCTTGCCAGCGCGCTTCAGACTCTGAATGAAAGCATAGGTAACAGGATCTTCTCGACGAAGGGCTGCTTCGGTATACACATTATATGTGTGATTTAAAGGTTTGTTAGGCGATGGAAGGTATGGTGATCTGGCGTCCGGGTAGTAAGGTAATTCTTCTGGATCGAATGTAAGATCCATATATTTGGATAGGTAATGAAGACGGGCATTGAATGGGAATTCCACATGTCCTTGTGGGTGTGTTAAATGTCCAGCGGTTAGTCTTGAGACTCTGGGTGCGATCTGTCGAGCTGCCTGGGTTCGGATAATTTTTGTTAATCGTGGTAATCCTACTGGAGAGGTTGGAGGGCGATATATAGGGAAGGTAATGATCCGTCCTTGAAATCTTTCGTAGAGTTTTGGAGAATATCGTCCTCGGGTAGAACAATATTTCTTCGTGTATTGGATATTTGTTTAAGGATTCGGCGGTTATGATAGCGAGACATGGGTATTTTACAGCTGTCTTCTCAGTTTATATGCTTGCAAGATATCCGCAGCATTGCCTAGATTGCGTTCTGGTTCCCAGGAATTGTCATTCGGACCGTAGTTTTTCCATTTAACCAAATATTGGTATCCTGCCCCACGCTTTCGGTGTGCGAGAACCGCTTCAACTTCAAACTCCTCTTGTCCGTTTACAAGGTCAGGAGGTGGGGCTGTGTAATTTGGTCCATGTGTTTCAGTCTCCTTATATGGCATAAGGAGTGATGTGTGGAAGACTGGGTGAATACGCCATTGTTTCGGAAGTTTGAGCCTATACGTTACTGGTCCTAAGACTTGCTCAATGGGAAAGGGTCCTTCTCGTTTCGGTGCTAGCTTCCTGGACTGGTATGGGATATTAAGGTTTCTGTTTTCGAGCCAAACTTTGTCTCCTATTTCGAATTTGATTGACTTGTCTCTGATTCGTCTAGCCACCATTTGTCTAGATAATTCATGCGCAGCAAGGGCCTCTTCCCTAGCCTTTCGTAGTAACTGTAACCGTTCTTTGCTGCTGGTGTCGTCATTTTCTGCGCCGCAGTAGGTAGTGCAACAGGGTTTGTTCCATACATAAGTTGGAAAGGCGATGCTCTAACTGAATCATGATGGCGGTTATTATGGGCAAATTCGGCGATTGGTAATAGTTGTTTCCAAGTGTGCGCTTCATTTGCACAGAATATTCGAAGATATACTTCTAATTCTTGATTAACTCGTTCCGTTTCTCCATCGGTTTGCGGATGGTAGGCGGTGCTCATTCTATGATCGATTCCTAACGTCTTTCGGATTTCCTGGAAGACTTTGGCTGAGAATTGTGGTCCTCGATCTGAGATAAGTACGTCGGGTAGACCAAAGCGTTTGAATATTTCGGAGATGTAAAGGTCTGCCGTCCCTAATGCGTCTATGGTTTTCTTGCAAGAGTAAGAATTACCCCCTTCGTAAGACCATGGTCCACCGTGACCAAGATCGAGTCAAATCCATCAGAAATAGGAAGATCCGTGATGAAATCCAGGGTAACTTGTTGAAACGGCCGAGTCGCCTTAGATCTAATTGGTAGGAGGGCTGGGGTATTGGGGTGCGTGTTTACTTTCATTTGCTGACATGTAGCGCAGCCTGTAATCCACTCTTTGACGTGTTTATACATTCCTGGCCACCAGTAATCTCGTTGCAACAGCTCTAACGTTTTCAAGCGTCCAGGGTGTCCGGAAGTAGGCGATTCGTGAATTGTTTTAATAATACTCGTGCAAAGTGTTCCGAGGTCAGGGATGTATGCCCTGTCAATGTATCGAATGATGCCGTCGACAAACGCCCAGTCCTGGAGTTTGGATTTAATAGGCGGAGCACGTTGCGTTTCTATGACTTCGATGATGGTTTTCCCAAAGCTATCAAGTGACGTAGCATCTCGGATTTTCTGTGCAAGGTCTGTAGCAATAAGGCGAATGAACTTGTTATTGGGTAACATAATAACGTCGTCCAGTATATCATCATCTTTCATATGATCAGGACGGCGGGATAATGCATCTGCTTCAAACATTTTCGTCCCTGGTACGTGCTCTATCTTCAGATCAAATTCCGATAGCATCATAGACCATCGAGCTTGTCGAGGTGTCAACCGTTGCGGGGTTCTATAGAATGAAAGGTTTTTGTGATCGCAATGGACTATGATTGGGTGCGGAGATCCATGCAGCAAATGTCGCCATGCTTGTAATCCTTTAATAATAGCCAGTAATTCTCGATCATAGATTTGGTAATTCTGTTCTGTTGTGGTTAAGGCGTGTGATATAAAACCACAAGGATGGAGGGACCCGGAGGCGTCGGCTTGTTTCAATACTGCTCCAGTGGCTTTATTGGAGGCATCCGTTTGTAGGATAAATGGTCTTGTGGGGTCTGGCATGCGTAGGACTGGCATTGACGAAAATTTTCGTTTTAATTCATCGAAAGCCGTTCGACAATCAAGCGTCCAACTGAAGGTTAAACCTTTCTTAGTTAAGTCTGTCAACGGTTTTGCTATAGCAGCAAAGTTGCCGATGAATCGTCGATAGAAATTTCCGAATCCGAGGAAAGATCTGACTTGTTTGACTGTTGTAGGGATTGGCCAATCTCTGATTCCGGCGAGTTTCACTGGGTCCATTTGAATATGACCAGGCGTAATGACCATACCCAGGAATTCGACTTCTTGAACGCAAAATTTGCATTTTTCTAACTTCAAGAATAGGTCTTTTTCCTGTAAACGTTCTAAGACCCTTTCGGTCCGTTTCCATATTTCGTCCTTCGTTTTCCCACAAATCAGAATGTCGTCCATATAGATAATGAGCCATCCTTCATTAATCATGTCCTGGAAGTATTCGTTCATCATGGTTTGGAACGTCGATGGCGAATTGCAAAGGCCAAAGAACATTACTGTTGGTTCATACAATCCTCGATTTGTGATGAAGGCTGCTTTCCATTCATCACCTTCTTTAATTCGGACGTTGTTATACCCCAACGCAAATCAAGTTTAGTAAAATAGTTTGCGCCTTCTAATTTTGTCATTAGGTCTGAAACTAAGGGTAACGGATAGGCGTTTTTGATTGTCCATTCGTTGAGGTAACGATAGTCTTGGCAAGGTCTGAGGGCGCCGCTTTCTTTCTTTGAAACGAAGAAAATGGTGATGCCTGTGGCGATTTGGATGGTCGAATATATCCTTTATCTAATTGCTCTTTAATCCATTCGTCGAGCGTTGACTGTTCTTTTAGCGATAGTGGGTAGATTTTGCTAACTTTTGGCGTAAATCCGGTTTGAGTTCAATTGCATGGTCCCATGGACGTGACGATGGGAAACGCTCGATGCTTTTTTCTCAAAGGTAGACTGCCAGGGAAGGTACTCGGGCGGTAAGACAGTCGGCGTTTCGTCGCGTTTTGCTTGGTGTTCAAACGCTTGTGACGCCGATGTTTTTACTCTTATCCAATATTCGTCTTCTCCCCATTGTTGAGTATCCAGCGCTATGCGCCAGATAGGTTTGTCGTCTTTTGAATTGTCGTCTATTTGGAGGGTTTCTTTCGCCAATCAATAGTCGGGTTATGTTTTTCCAGCCATGGTATTCCGAAGATGATTTCTTGTCCCCTAAGTTCGTGATCCATAACCAAGTATATATGGTTTTCCATTGATAGAATAATGAGATGAGTTCGATGCGTGATCATGCCATTTTGGTTAATAGTTCCGTCGGCGTTTTTGACTTTAATTGGTTGTTTTAGTTTTTCTTTTGGCCAAACTTTTGATATGCGTTCGTCAATGAAGTTTCCTTCTGCTCCGCAGTCAACGAGGGCAGATATTTCAGCGGGTTATGGTTCGTTTGCACAGTGATTGAATCCGTTTATCATTATTGGATTGTACGATTACAGAATCGAGTGCTAACTGTTCAACTTTATGGGAGGCGTCAACCGCTTTCTGGCGTCTCCTTCTTAAAAACCCTCTGTTTCGAGTTCTTGGAGGGTATTCTCGCGCTCCTCGTCTGGGAGTGCTTTCAATAGTGCCCTAATGCGTTGGGCAGTTGATTCTTCTGAGGTCGTTTCCTCAATAGTCCTAATAGTGCGATTCTGAGGGGGAGGTGATTTGCTGGGCGTTGTCTGGGCGTTCCCTTTGTTTGGGCAATCCCTGGATATGTGTCCCTGAGTTCCGCATCGGAAACACTTGCTGGTTTTCCGATATTCCTCTTTTTGGGCATCTGAAAGGCGTCCAGTAGTTATGGCATTGACCCCTTTTGATCCTGATGCCGAGTTCCTCGAGTTTCGGTTAAATTTGAAACGTCTCTCGTGTTTCCTGATCCAGAGGATCAGTTCATCAGTTTCAGGGTTTCCCAAGCATTGTGTAATCGCTCCGCAGCATCATAGGCTGTTTCCATATTGATGACTGCGGGGTTTTCGATGATCTTTGCGATGATGCTGGAGTCCTTTACAGAAATAGATTCGTTGTGCCATGAATCCTGTGATTCCGGTTGACTGAATAAGCGATCGGAACTTCTGAATGTAAGTGGGGATATCAATATCTCCGCCCACTTTGACTTTATCTAGATCGTTCAGGGTCCTGGCTGCAGTGTCTGATTCGCCCAATCGGCTAAGAATCGCTTTTTGAAACCACTGTAGCTATCCCAAGAGAGCGTCGTTCCTTCTTCCTTTTTCTTTCCTTTATCTGTAGTTGTTTCATCCAATTCTTCTCGGATATTGGATTTCCAATCGTCTAATTCCTCTCCTAAGTGTAGGAAAACGTATTTGATTTTCTTCTTGGCAGTGGTAAATCGTTCTTCATCTAGATCGAAGGTGTCATCAATGCATAGATGAAATGTTTCACTTTGGATCGTTGTCCTTTGAATTTCTCATGGAGATTCCCTTTATCCCTTTCGGGGATGTTTCCTTTTCGTCTGCCATATTCTTCTTTGTTTCAGTTTCAGGTTCCTGTTTCGGTTCTGTTGCTTGTTTCGAGCTTTCCCCTTGTTTCGGCTCGTTGTCAAAATCTAGATCCAGTTCGATCTGCTGTTGTTCCTTGTATTCGTTCCACTTGGCAAGAGTAGATTCCTCGAGTGCGGAGAAGACTCCGTCGGTTAGATCCTCAGCGTCTCGAAATTCGTGCCACCAAGTAAGTTCTGGCTCTTTGTTTTGGTGGGAAGAATAATCGGCTATCTGAATTGTTCTCTTCGTTATGCCAATTAATCCAAGTCTCTGCTGGTAATTCTTCGTCAGGGTTTCCTTCTCTGTATTCTCCTTCGAAGAAACTCTCTGGACTCGCTGGTTCTTTTTCTTAGTGGTTGAAACGTAGTACCACCCTTCGTTTGTTGTGGAAGGATAGACTTCCCTTCGTCAAGGTAGTACTTTTGCCTATAACGAACGGAGTCGTTTGGCGGTCTGATCTGGGAGGTTCGGGTCTCATGGTGTCTGGCTAGTGACGAAGCACTGAGCGGTTCCTGAGTTCCAACTTGTGTTACGGACGATGCCCTCGTCGTAGTTCGTTCTAAGTCAACAGCAACAAGCAGAGTCTCGGTCCGCTCCCAGTCACTGGACAAAGAGTCTAGACGCTAAGTCAAACGATGACGAAGGTCTTGAGAACGATGAAGAAGGAGAGCGTTGAGTTCAAACGAGGTTGAGAGCAATACTCGTCTAAGTTGGAACTGAGGATACTCTAGGATACATGGGGTTTATATACGGTTAGAGAACAAAGGAATCGTAAAAGGGAATAAAGCTGTAGTTATCTGAGAAAGGAAATGTGAAGGTAACTACGAAACGGAGATAGCGTCCATGCTGTACACTGCGCAGTAATGATGATGATGAAACGGTTCACTGAGACACGGAGACGAAACGAAAAGAGCACTGTAACACCGCAGTGGCATTGTTTGTTTGGAGTAATAACAGCTGCTCCTGGAGTTGCTGAATAGTTTGATTTTGATTATTCAGCAATTGCAACAGTTGCACTGACGTAAGATCCTCGTCTCCCTGGTTGGACATTGGGATATAGATGGGCGGTGGTGTAAATGGGGAAAGAGATCTCGATGGTTGTGATACCGATGGAGATCTAAAGGGTGGTGGTGGTGGTGAGAATGGTGGTGCAACTTCTCCAATTTATTGTGTGTTGGAATGGAAGAGGCTGTGGATATTTAAGGTTGTGGGATTTGGGACAAGGATCTGGAATGGTGCAGGTTCCCACTGATGTTGTTCCTCAGTGATCGAGGGTGTGGAGTCAGATGACTCAGTTGGGGTATGAAGCATGGGAACAGGATCGTTATCGTCAAAAGGATCTGGCCTGAAAGGGTCGTAATGATATCAAAGTCTTCTAGACTGTCCAGTGGTACACTGAATACTTCTATCCAGAAGCTATCAATTTCCCTATCTGTAAGCCCGTGGGATCTAAGAAGATCTCGTACTTCGTAGTTCTCCGTTACGTAAAAGTGAGGGAGGTCTTGGCCTGTCACTTATTTGGGAATGCACTCAGGGTCTGCAACCCTCCCTGCAGTGCTAGTATGTAAATGGTATAATACGGTATTTAACTTTTTGATATTTGATTATACTAAACTGGATCTGAACGGTTGTCCAGTTAGCACTATACCCCTAATAGGTACGGCCTTTCTCAAGAGCGTGTGGTCAAACGATGGCTACTCTCAAGGATTACAAAACAAGGTAATTAAGTATGTAAGTGTATAGCCTTCAGGGGCCTAGACCTGGGCAATTTAACGTGCGTAGGGGCTGGTGAGGCTGATCCTACGATGCAAGTGATGTAACGTGTCACTACTCCGGCACTGGAATCCTGTGCACAGGTAACCCTATCAACCGGGTTAGGTTCTTTGGTTTGTGTAGACTGGGAATGTAAGATGATACTTTTATAGATGTATCACAGAACTAGGGGTGACGGTTTTATAGTCTGACAACTAATAACACTTTATAGTCTGCGGAAGACTGTGTGATGCCCCAGATATCAAAGAGTTCCCTTGACCCTGGGATCCGGGTTTGAGCGTGATGCTCTAGTTACAAGCATTGGGGCAGTAAGGATATGATCAGTCGAGTTTTACTATCAGGACTACCCTTGGCGTGACGCCTTAGGGCCCCAACAGAAGACTTAGGAGGAGAGGAGGTGAGGGTAGAGAGGAAACCTGAGAGAACTCGACTGAGGACTCTGGGTGCTACTTTGCTCAGTTTATATACTACAAAGGTGGTCTGTGCACCACTCTAATAATAGTAGCTATGCTGAGTAAGTATGAGTAAAAGAGATAACATAATTGGCCCCCGCTGCTGTGCATTGGTAAGCCTGAGTCATAGTCTATGAGTCATCGGTCTGGTAGTCCATAATCTAATCTAATCATTATCTAATCTAATCTAATCTTAGCGCTGACTAGATAAGATAGACACCAACCTGACTAAGATGTTTGGCTACAACTATTGTAAAATACAAGAAAAAGAATAAAAATGTCTTTAGAGATTTTGACCATTGAGAACAGGTCATGACACAAAGTGTGGCAGTGTAGATGTGGCAGTGTAGAGTTCATGTGGCATGGCAGTGTAGAGTTTGTGTGGCATGGCAGTGTAGAGTCAGTGGCAGTGTAGAGTTCATGTGGCATAAATAGGCATAAGTGTGGCAGTGTAGAGTCAGTGGCAGTGTAAATCAGCGTAAGTGTGGCATGCAGTGTAAGTGTGGCAGTGTAAATTCAGCGTAAGTGTGGCAGTAAGGCAGTGAAAGTGTGTAAATCAGCATAAGTAAGGCAAGTGTGGCTGCGCATACTTAGCAGAGTAAGTGTGGCAGGCAAGTTTGGTGGCTTAAGGCAGCGTAAGTCATAACAGGAATAAGTAGGGTAAGGTACAAGGGTAAGATATCCTGTAGTAGTTGTGGCGCAGATTGAGTAGTTTCAAAATGCACCATGCTCAGTCAACCAAAATGAGTTGGAGTCGTCAGTGTATAAGGGGAAAAGTATGCTCACTAACAAAGGCTTATGCAAACTTACGCAGACTTATGCAGACTTACACAGAACTTACACAGACTTACACTTACACAGACCTATGCAGAACTTACACAGACTGCCAAACTCGACTTACACTGACCTCATAGAATTTGTAGGCCATGTTATTGTCACTGTGGATTTTTGCATCCTTTCCTTCATCTTTGACATCACAATGTTTACACAAGATTAATGGCTTATGCTTGTATCTCTCTAATATGCTTGATTGGCACTTCTCTCAGTATGATGCCAGAAGTTGTACATTGGGTTTATCATTGACATCTTGCTTGCACTAAGTAATATATTTATATATTTTAACCATTATTATTTACGAGGTCGAGGCAGTCTTGCAGGACCTTCAACCTCAATATTCGCCTTCTGCATGGTCACCCTGGACGTGACTTGGGTGGAGGAGAATGGGTCTCTGGGAAAGTGTCAGAAATAATGCTTGGGGCCATGTAAATTTACCAGTTCTTTGGGTGTCAGGGACAACCCGTTTCTTTGAGGGGCCTGCTGTTGATAGGGACTCCCAAATCACTAGATATATTAATTTATAGGTCGGATTTGATATGCCATTGTAATTATATAATTACCTGTTTGAGGTTCTTTTTTCCCTTGACCTAGCCTTAGGTTGACCTTCACGGGAATCAGCATAAGCCCCTGAGAGATTCAATATTGAAATTATGGTGGGACAGGAAGGTGATGACATACTCTCTCAAGTTCAACAACTAGTTGCTGTATCTCAGGATGCACTTTTTCTTCTCTTGGAGTTAATTGAGCACTGGGATGATGGAGAATGGAACTGATCAGCTTTTTGATACTGTCCATCCTTTCAGGCATTGACTTCGACTCCAATGAAGAGACAATGTCTTTGGTGCTCTGTTTTGGTTTTTGGGGTGTACCCTTGGTCTTGAACCTGTCAGGGAAGTCGTATCGTTGGATGGATTGGGTTTTGGAGCCACCTTTCACGACCATGTTACGAGGCTTTGCATGTTGTGAGAGGATCCACATCAGACAACTCCTGAGAAAAGCAGCACTAGGATACTTTTCTATCATATCCTTCCTGTAAGTTTTCACAAGCTGTTCCTCCAATAATGCGGCAATGGCAAACTTGTTGAGACCTCTTTTCACATTCTTTTTGTCTACTTGTCTCCAGTCCTGATGAGACTTGTAGTCCAATGCCCAATGACCAGTAGTGACTGTGTTGGTTTTAATGTGATTCTTGAGGGTCCTGACAAGTTGATCAATGGTACCCTGATCACCAGAGACACTTTCTTCCACTGAGGCTTGAGAGTATTCCTTAGTGGAGCTTGGGCATGCAGGAATAGGAAAATTGTGCCTGACCTCCTTCTCGAAGATAAATATCACATCCAAGTTTTTCATGATAAAGTATGTATACTATAGACAAATTATTATTATTCATTGGAGAAAGTGAAAGGTGGTGGAAATGACTGACTGCACTAGATGGCCAACTTCCTTCCTTAAATGTCTGATTGTTGGCATCCAAGGTCCTCATGGCCCAGGCTGAGTGATCCTTTGCACCATCAATGTCCTTGGACATCATGATCAGGTGTTCTGCCAAGGGGTCAATCCACCTGTTAATCTAACAATATTCAGCCAGGAAATGTCTGTGTCACACGGATAATGCGCACATTGAGAGCCTTCAATATGTGCATGCTTAAATAAATGTGTGCATTGAGAGCCTTCATTGGCACATGCTCAAATAAATGTGCGCATTGAGAGCCTTTGAAGAGTGCATACTCCAAGTACATGGATATAGAATTCCAATGGTGTGCCATCTAGTGGCGCACATCAAGACCATTCAAAGTGTGCAAACCTCACCTCTTTGATTGCATTTTCCACTCTGCCAAGAGTTTGAGCTAGAAGTGCCAAGACCGATTTTGTCAAGACTGGGAGCAGTGGCTCTGCTCGATGTCTGAAAGATATTGAGCAAAGTGCAATCTTTTGCTCTATTGTTCCAAGAACAATCTTCTCTCTGTCATTGAGAGAGTCCCGAGCTTCTTGCTTTTTGTTGATTATAGTAAAAACCTTGTCAAAGTAGGAGTCCAACATAGAAGACCACTCTTTTCCTGGAACAAGAAACAACATCTCTTGATCCTTGACAGATCTCAGCAGAAACCTGTCAATCTTGTCCATATCCTCTCTGGTAAGCAAATGTAGGAGGGGGTCATGGGTGCCCTGGGTAATCCAGTCCCAAGATTTGGTGGCCTGTTCCATCCAGCAGTTTACACTCCCCCCCTGTTCCGAGTGGATTCCGAGTTCATTACGAGGAATCCGAGCAGAATCCGAGTCCATTCCGAGTCCATTCCGAATTATCACCAATTGGACTCGGAATCCGAGTAGAATCCGAGCCCATTCCGAGTCCATTCCGAGTTGACAGGATTCCGAGCTGAACTTGGAATGAACTTGGAATGGACTTGGAATGGACTTGGAATGGACCCACTCCGAGTCCATTCTTAGTTGCATTAAAAGTGCATTATCTTCAATTATGACATAGTCCAAGTACACATATGAGTACACCTTTGCTTTAGACTCTTCTGAGGTCTCCTAACATGGGTGTGACTTGCAAGTATCAGTACCCACCACACTAAGCCATGCTCTAACCATTTTGCCAGCTTACAAGCACTGTGGAGGTTTGATGAACTTCAGGTATGTTTACTGGGGTTTTCTGGGTTTCTGCATTCATTGGTGATGTTGCTATAGTGTAAAAATTTAACATGGATTAGCCATGCTCATCTGGATATTTGTTTGTATGAGTGATGCATGAATAGTAGCCTCCAGGGCACACATGCAATATTGTTCAAATATGTGTCATCACATATTACCTTGGAGGCAATGATACACACAAATATGTGTTGTCACATATTACTTTGGAGGCAATGATACACACAAATATGTGTTGTCACATATTGCTTTGGAGGTGATGATTCACAAAGATATGTGTTGTCACATATTACTTTGGAGGTGATGATTCACACAGATATGTGTTGTCACATATTACTTTGGAGGTGGTGATGCACACAGATATGAACCTGTCAAACCCTTCACAAATGTCAAGGTGGTTGCATAGTGTCAGTAATATATATAGACACAATATACTGTACATGCATATGTTCTACCTATCCTCAATCCTCCTCTGAGTCTTCTAAATTCTCCTCAACTGCCTTCTTTTCCTGCCTTTCAATAACATGTTTTGCATGATAGAAAAGCATAGTATGCAAAAACAAATGAAAGTTCCAAGATGTCATCCTCCTCAAAAATTGTCAAATCCACCTAACCAAGCATTCAACTGTTCACAAGCTTGTGTATTAAATGCACGCTTGTAATAAGGTCTTCCCCTCTCATCTCTCTCCACAATTACCAAGTTAGGGGCTGATCCATCCAAAGGAGCTGGATTGCACCATTTACGACACAATGTATCAGTTGCCGATGATTAACATAGTGGTAAGAATCCACAATGAATCTACTGGTATTCTTCCACCTTTCCCATGATTCATTTGTGATACTTGTGCGAAGTACCAGGCAGGCCTTGTCAATACAAATGTAAGCAGGTTTACTCTCCTCAGTTGGATAAACATGCTCCAGAAATTCCAATATAGCTGTTGGAGATTCAGACTTTATGAACTTTCTCCATGCAATGACAACACCACAGGGTGCACAAATGGTTTCAACACAATAGGTTCTTGGAGGCCTGAAGAGTCCTGCTTGCCCTCCTTCAACATTCTCTTCAACACCATCTTCAACATCATGGGGTTGCTGTGCTTGATCAGCAGCAGGCATCCAAGGCCATGTCTCATCCAACCTTCTCATGGCCCTTCTGTAACCCCCAGTACATTTGTTCTGTGATTGATGACATGCCCTTGCCAATTTCCTTGATGTTGTGCACATGCTTGTGTACCTTGTATTTTAACACTGTTGCAACCTGTGACATGACACAATCTGCCAACCAAGTTTTCATGAAATGCACAATATACCCCTCCTCGTGCATTCTGCAAGTCACTAGTACAATTCAAATAGCCACAATACTGAAACTCATGAATATAAATTAAGCAATAGTAATGTGTGGACTTACAGTATGTCCTGTGACAATTCCATCCACCACAACCATTTTTACAGGAGCACAATTTTCAACAATGTTTGTTTGAAATTGTGGTGCAATTAATCCATCCTCCATACCAATAATAGCTGATGGGTCTATGCCACCAGGATTGGCAGATCTTTCTCGATATTTTTGGGTACACTCATTACAGCTATGTTTCCTTGAAATGCTAATGATGCCACCATCCCCTAAAGTTCATATGCTTGTCTTGTGACACTATCTATTGGTAGGCCATCTGCCATTGTCACATTCACTCCAGACTCAGCAGCCTGCATCCTTAATGACTCTTGAACAAAGGCTTGCCATATCTGCCTTCTTGCCACTTTTACAGACTCAAATGACATATTCCAAAACTTAGAATAAGTGGCAGGTGATGCATGAAAATTATAGATCCCACTCATCACAGCTGATGTGAACAGTCTATCAACCCATAGATTTTGCCCTATCTTCACATATTTGGCAGAATTCAAGTATACCCTGTCATATCTATCTTGAACTTGGGTAGTGACTCTTTCATGGTCAGCATAATAGACTGTCCTGCAATCTGGACAGAAACCACTTAACAGAGGCACTTGCTCATATGAAACAAAGCCTTTAACCAGAGTGACCAAAGGAATGTCTTTTGATTTAGTATGCTGCAGCAATGCCCTGGGATTACAGCTCATTGTCTCACAGACAACTGAGTCTGGACAAATGACATGTACTGGGGATATATCTTTATGTGAGACTGCCTTCAATTTCCCCTGGAATTTCCCTTTACTACTATAAGGATGCAGTTTCAGTAGTTTAGCAAGTGAATCAAGCTTCAAACATAATTTGGTGTTGAATCTTTCATGGTCATCATTCACTTCATCTCCTAGCAAAATTGGTTTGCCATCTAGTCTTTGGAGTATTGCATGTGACAGACATTTCATCCAACTGGTGATGGTAGTGGATACCTCCCCTCTATACTGTGGCCTTTGTTGGCGTGCATGGAGACTGATAAGGGTTGTATTTTCAGTGATGGAAAATAGAATCATGAGTACTGTTGATAGAGATATTGCAGAATCAAAATTAGATTCAACAAATTTGCAGAAGGTCTGGAATGGTATGTCTGGAAAAGCCTGCTCTGGTTTTGCTGAAACCATTGGAATCAAGGTAATCATCCACAGACACAGAAACCAACTGGATAGTCCATTCAAGAGCCATAAGACAAACATGGAGATACTACAAAATTTACAACTACACATGATCTTGGATGACAGAGAGCTTACTTCTTTGATTTCTTGCTCCCTTTCTTCTGCTTGGATCCTCCATCATCATCTGCTCCCTTTTGCTGCTTCTTCTTCCCTTTGCTAGCTGCCCTCTCATCCTGCTTCTCAAAATATCCTTTCAAATCCATAAAGTTGTATCCATTTTGCTTTGTGTAACCCCACACTGTCAAGTCATCAGGAGCTCCTTCTCCTCCTTCCAACCATTCCTGCATCATTGGATAATCAGGCACCTTTGCTAACTTTTTGACATGTGAGTGCCACATGGAAGGGGAGACAAACAATTTGACAATGTCTGTCAAATTGGGTTTCCTCTGTGCAGGCCATTGCCCCTTTGAAGTCATGTCATCCACTGTATGTTGTGCCTGCAAACAGGCCTTGTACTTTTGATAGTAAGCCTTTAAAGATGTGTCATCTTTATCAGTCAGATGACCAGGGATGTTCAATATGGCAACAAGTTCTGCAGGAGATAATTGAGCAGGAAATCCTCCAGAGGTCAAAGAGACACTGGAAGCTGCTGAAACACTGTGACTGGCAAGGTTAGTACCAAAGGTGGTTCCAGAAGGAATTTCCTCCTGCAGCATGTAAGTTCAAGTCAAACAGTGTGAAATGAAAGACTTACAGCACACAGAGAGATAACATGTCTACCTTCAACAACTGACCATTCTATCTTTTCCTCATCTGCAATGGCATCCTCATACCTACCTTTAATCACCCAATCCCCATCTTCACAGACATAAATCCTCTGGTTTAACTCTACACCATTGTTAATGTATGACAATAGAAAAATGGGACAGCAATGGCACTTACTGCCCACAGGAGAATATTTCCTGGACAAATGTTTGAGTACTGGTATAATGGATGGAGTCACCTCAGTTTTGAGGACCATGGTTGGCTTGGGGTCAGTGGCAATGTCAACACAGGACTTGTAGACTTTAACCAAGCCTTGAGCTTGGATCCTGTCCTCCATGATGTCTTCAGCATCAGCAAAATTAAAGAAATTTCCAGTTGCCCTGCCCCTGATGATTCCCCCAATGGTCCTAGAAGAACCTTCCAATGGTAGCTCCTCTCCTTCATTTGTCTTGTTCAAATCATCCTAGAAAAGGATGAGGACACTGTTGGCATGTCTTAATATTTACTTGCCTCCCCCACATTGCCAGATTCATTATCCTTCATCAGTCAGTGATTTGAAAATGGAATGAAGGAAAGGACAAACCTGATTTACCTCCTGATCTCCAGTCTCTTCACCTTCATTGACCTCTTGATCTCCAGCTTCTTCATCTTCATGAATTTCCTGTTGCTTGGTTAGACTTTGGCTCAAGAAATAATTTGTGATACCTCACCTCTCCCTCATGGTCACCACCTTCACTTTTATCACCAATGTCAGTCTCATCTTCACTATTGCCATCTTCATGACTATCCTCATCATCCTTTTGAAGAATGTTATGAATTATGAGTGAATATAAATGTTAAATACTGACTCCACTGTCATTCAACTCCATATCAGAGCGACGTAGACGGGTCACTGTGCTTTGGTTGGCAGCACTAGTGACAATGGATATACTACGTTTTGGGGGATGGACAGAGATGCCACTCTCTTCTAATACAGTTTCCGTACTAAGTATATAATAATACATGTATTAATGTCATTTAATTTATATTATATTTAGTTTAAATATCCATTTGTGAAGAAGAATGTAGGGGCAACAGAGAGAATGTGAAGGCATGGGTGAGGGGAGTGAGTGACAGAGAGAGGGCAAGGGCAGTGGAGAGAGGGCGATGGACAGAGGGCAGGCAAAGGTGAGCGAGCGACAGAGGGTGGGCAGTGGCAGAGAGAGGGCAAGGGCGGTGGAGAGAGGGTGAGGGCGAGGGCGGGCAGCGGCAGAGAGAGGGCGGGCAGCGACAGAGAGAGTGTGAGGGCGGTGGAGAGAGGGCGAGGGCGAGGGCGAGCGAGTGACAGAGGGCGGGCGGCGGTGGAGAGGGCGGCGGCAGGAGAGAGGGCGGGGCGGGGAGAGCGGGGAGAGAGGGAGGGCGAGGGTGAGCGAGCGACAGAGGCGGGCGGCAGGGAGAGAGGGCGAGGGAGGCAGAGAGGGGGAGAGAGGGCGAGCGAGCGACAGAGGGCGGGCGCAGCGGAGAGGGCGGGTGGCAGCGGAGAGAGGGCGGGCGGCAGCAGAGAGGGCAAGGGCGGCAGAGAGCGGTGGAGAAAGGGTGAGGGCGAGGGTGAGCGAGCGACAGAGGCGGGCGGCAGCGGAGAGAGGGTGAGGGAGGCAGAGAGCGGTGGAGAGAGGGCAGGGCGAGGGCGAGCGAGCGACAGAGGGCGGGCGGCGCGGAGAGAGGGCGGGCGGCAGTGGAGAGAGGGCGAGGGCGGTGGAGAGCGGTGGAGAGAGGGTGAGGGGGAGGTGAGCGAGCGACAGAGGCGGGCGGCAGTGGAGAGAGGGCGAGGGAGGCAGAGAGCGGTGGAGAGAGGGCGAGCGAGCGACAGAGGGCGGGCGGCAGCGGAGAGAGGGCGGGTGGCAGCGGAGAGAGGGCGGGCGGCAGCGGAGAGAGGGCAAGGGCGGCGGAGAGAGGGCAAGGGCGAGGGGAGCGAGAGACAGAGGGCGGGCGAGGGTGCGCGAGCGACAGAGGGTGGGGGAGCGACAGAGGGCGGGTGAGGGCGAGCAACAGAGGAGGGAAAGGGCACGTTGGTGTGGGGATGAGCGCGTTGGTGTAGGGATGGGCGCCGAAGGAATCATGTTCGTTTGCGAGTCCAGAAGGAGTAGAAGAGGGAGGGGAAGAAGAAAAATAAGAGGGATAGTGAGGAAACCGGCGAAAAAATGACTTACGGGGTGAGTTTGGGGTCGTCATTCGCCGCTGCATCGTCCTCGGCTATGCGAGCTGCGGACGTCTTCCTATTTGAAGGGATTAGAACAGCTGGTGAGTAAAATAAATATTGGCGGTGGGCGCACCTCTTCGCCGCTCCTGATTTCCTCCAATTTCCTTTGTCTTCGCCCGTTTCTTCTCAGCGGCATTTGATGCCGCAGACTCCGCTCTGTTCCTCTTGGTTGAGCACGGGGGGGGCTAGCGCGATGCGTTGAGCGAGTGTTCATGCTGGTGGTGGGTGGGTGGGCTGTGCTGATCAGATCGATCACTGCACAGCTGTGCTGGCATATCACGTGATTTGCACGTGTGGTGTGTCACATGACAATCAACAACACGTCGGTGTCACGATCAACAATGCGCGTTTGTGTCACACGTGATGTAAGCAGATGCTATATATATCTGAGGCTTGTGTACTGGTTCCCCTCGGAGTGTGCTCGGACTACGAGTAGTCCGAGCACACTCCGAGCTTGACCAGTCCTAGGACTGGTCGGATTTGTCCTAGCTAGGCTCGGAATGGGCTCAGAATGGGCTCGGACTGCACTCGTAGTCCGAGTTCCATTTTGAGTGGGCTCTCAGCCAGAATTCTGAGCTCGGAATTGGAGCTCGGAATCCGATCGGAATACGAGGAGTCCTCGTAACCCACTCGGATTCCGAGATTTGAGGGGGGGGAGAGTAAAGTGCTCTGTTCCATCATATGAGGATCCACTGCCTTGTCATTGAGCTGATCCAAGTCCTGGTCCAAGAGTTTGCCATTTCGAAAGGGGAAATCTTGGAGGTCATGGTGAGCAGAGATTTGAAAATGCTTCCCATGTGTGCTGTTAGCTGGCAAATTATCTTTAGAAATAAAAGTCAATATTTACATATAATTTAGGATGACAACTTGGATACTCACTCTGCTGCTGAAACTTTTCTCAGATGCCTTTGAATCCATTTTACTCCAGAAGCCTCTGTATAATTCAAGTGTGGCAGGTTATACATGAGGATCAAGTAGTGCCTGGTCTCCTCTGCCAAAAGCATTTGACCCAAGGGGAGACGGCTCTTGTTCCACATCATGGCAGCATAGGCATTAGCTTCTGAGATAGAATTCTCCCATTTACCAAGAAAAGCTTGTGTTTCCATGTAAGCCTTCTCTCCATCTCCTTTGAAGTATTTCTTGACCTCTTCATCTCTGGAGATCACATTTGCCAGCCTTGAATGGTTTTCAAGCATTTTTTCTATTGGTTCCTGTTACTCCTCTGCTTTCTATTAGAAATAAATAACTTACCCTCGTCATAAAGCATGACACCCCAAAACCCTAATGAGCCTAAGACTTCCTGCACAGCTGCTAACTCATTCTTAAGAGATTTGATATCTTCCTTCTTTTTCTGCTTTGCAGCATCTGTCTTCACCTCTTTTTCCTCCCTTTGTGCAATCTGACTCTTCAACTTTGAAGCTTCCTTTTGTTTATCCTCACAAATGGAGCAAACAGCCTGATATCAGTGGTGGCCACCTGAGCCCACTCTTTCATCAGATGGCCAACATATTGATGCTTGCAAAACACTCACCAGCAAGAGAAACTTTTTGACCTCTGCCTTTCCCTCCTCTGACAGCTTAAGTAATGGAGCACTAGCACCATCAATAGCAGTCTTGCAAATACTGGTAGGATCTACAAATTTGGGATTGATGATGAGGGGCATCATGTTTCTCTTGACAAAAAGGTTTCAGGTCATGTTGCAACATGAACTTCTTTAGTTGCAGCCACTTTGCCTTGTCCAACTGTTGGGGATTCCAATGCCCAAAGTGAGGAGGCTTGGGAGGATTAAATATATCGATGATGTTGATAGAGAAACATGCACGGCTGATTGCATTTTCATCCCAACTTTGAGCAGTCCTAAGCCCATAGTCCTCATCAGAGTCTTCTGATGACTTGCTAGGGGTTTCCCTTGGTCAACAAATGAGATCCTGTACACCATTGGGCCATCAATCTTCCATGTCCTTGGTGAAAAGCTTACCTTTCCCTTGGCTCTTCGATGACGAACAACCCCCTGTATATGCTACTATTCACCCATCAATTTTTCATATCTTTCATTGAAACTTGCCTTTCCCTTTGCATTCCTAGCAACCCTCTTTTCATCCAAACTGTCAGGATCAGATGACACCTGGTAGCTGCTGCTGGACAACATTGGGAGTATTGGGATGGTGGTGGTTCAAAAGAAAGCAGGAATGTCACCTATGTCACAATCAAAGGCTGATTCATGATGATCTCAGATCATCTGGAACATGAGAGTTTTTTATCACAAATCAAAGACATAAATTGTCTCAAGGGAGCACGGATCGAGTAGCTTTGTGATGCACTGTTTTGTTAGACTTCTCATGATCACTTTGCCATACTCTGTCATGCTTACGCCAACTTACATTGTCACACCTCACACTGCTGTCACACTTACGCTGACTAACGCTATGGCTGTAAAACTCTTTGGATGTTTACTGACAGTAATAGGACTGTGTCTGGGTGAATTTTGTACAATCTGGCCCTGACACCCAAATGGTATGACAGATGGACCTGCCCATGTTTGCATAGTCATGTGACTTTGCTCTTAAAGTTGGTTTTTCCACGATTGTCTCTCTCTCTCCAACTACCATTGTCTCCTTGGGCATCTCCTCAAGTGCACTCCGCACTGCCCATATCAAACCCAGTAAGGCGCCACTGGGTTTGATTTTGGTGGTGAGGAGTGCTTCTCTGCTTGGTGACAACAGTAAGTACAAACTCCTTGTTTTCAACTGCTGCTCAACCTATTTCTAGGATACCAGTTTTGGGGTTTAAACTAATATAAGCTCTCTTTCTAGATTGCCATCCATTTCAAAGGGAGGAGGGACCCAATTTCTTCATAATTATTTAAAACCAGAGCGCTGAGAACAGCACAACCTACTCCGGAGTATGGTACCTTTTATATAGTATTTCTTATAAGGCAGAAGGGGAAGGGCAGAAAGAGAAAGGGAGGAAGGTTGGAGAATTTAGCGAAGGAGTTGGACTTTGGAATGGAATATGATTTGTAATCAAGGTCTATTCCTTTTTTGGAACATGAGACTTTAGGGCAGGCCTTATGACTTGAACTGTAATAACAAAAAGTCATAGGACGCATTATGAAGCTATTCGATGCACATGGTCTGCCTTCAGGAGCAACCATTCATTCCAAAAAGTTATACATTGCGCGTTATGAAGCTATTCAATGTGTGGAAGCTACTTTGGTTGCTGACTTACCCTGACTTACACTGCCTTATGCTGCCTTTGTTGAGCAGCAATCATATGTCCGTTAGACATAGTTTGTCTCAGTGGTCGTCACTGTCATGAATGATGAGCTCATATGTCCATTAGACATAGAGTCATATGTCCTTGATGACAAGAGTATTGTATCACAGAGAGGAGATACTCACATGCTGGTAGGCAAGAAAGAGCAACTGAATGTATATTGGATATCTACAGGTCTTATATACACTTTTAGTGTATGTACATATTTGTGTAACAGACTGTAATCTAATATACGTAAATAAAAGAAATGAAAGAAAAAAGAAATACCCTCTAAGGGTCAAACCGGTGATAGCTGTGTTGAAGGCTATACTTAGGGGTATTTGGGTGAAGATTGTTCAACAGCCTTACTTTTTACCCTACTACTCTCTGTCCACCTCAAAGTCACTGCTACTGGTATGAAGTTTTCTTTTCAATGACCCTTCTACTTTTTTTCATCCCCAAGGCTGGACATATTATCCGCCCATGATCTGCCACCCTCCTTGCTATGTCCAACCCAAATATTCTTGATAGGCAAAAAACTCTCCATATGGTTCCTTGTTCACCAGAACATCCATCACCCTCTCATACAAGTCTTTCAGCTCCTTAGCTGGCCAAATGGCCCAGTTCAATCCAAACCTTGGTGTTGTTAACACACCCACTCCAATCGCCTTTCCAATTCCTATCCTTATCAAGTTGATAGGATTGATCCCTTTCATCCCTATTAATTAATTATATTTGTCATTCATTCTTCTGACCCTTTTAATATATTTCATACCATGTTTTGCAGTCCATGCCTCACCCAGCCTCCCTTGGTTATCACTTGCCTGTTTGCAAAGAGGTGATGTCTTGTCACACAGTGCCATGATATAAGTTGACAGCATTGTTATGTAGGGCTCCGGAGATGTAACCCCATGGCATTGGTTTCTAGGCTCAATCCATGCCAGTTGTTGAATCACCTGTGTAATGCTTTCATCTTCTGATAGTAATAATGTTGATGGTTTGTTGTGAAATATAAATGGTGGTACCCATGAAAATAGAATTGCCCACACCAAAGCCATATGATGACTCCAGTTTCTCCCATCATAATGGTCTTGCACATGCTTATATGTCAGTGCCACGTATTCCTCTTTCATGCTACCAATGGATGCCGCCTTCATGTTCCAGTTATCAGGGAGGACTTCCTTCTTCCACAGCTGTTTCATCTCTGCCAACTTTCCTGGTATACTCCATGGCAAGTCCGATCCTCTCTTGACACTTGTAATGCACTTTTGGAAGCCTCCTCCTCAATTGTCAACTTTCCCTTTGGCTCTACAATTATTATTTCTGCTCTCTGATTGAGGATCATCCAGTGATCTGCTTGAACTACTTGAGGTCTCGATCCTGTACTTGCTGGGTCTCGGTGCCAGGGGATAAAATGGAATTCCATTCCTTTCATCATGACTCCAAATATCTTCCTGGAAAAGTCCTCCTCTGAATTGTCCTCTGGTGCGTGTTTCCCTATTTTCTTGACGGCTATAGGGAGTGCATTTATGAAGAACCCATTTCTCAAAACAGGTGCAGACACTTGAGTATTGGGTATAGTTGCCAGCTTTACAAAATATGATGCCACTTGATCTACGCTCCAATTGTTTTCTGATGGCTCCTTCAGCTTGGGAAGTGCTTCATTTGCATCATCATTCAGAATGATCAACAGTCTAGCATAAGAATTTGGACTAGACCCTGATGTACTGAAAGACAGAGGGAAATCAGTTTTTCCCCACTGTCCAAGTGCATCCTTTCGCAGTTTTGCATGTCTTTTGATTTTGGCATTAGCATCCATCATCCCTCGCTTTATTGACATTCTGGTATGGCTTGAAACCAGGTCTTTTGTGTCTTGCATGAACATCTTGAGAGCATAGAATGCAATTGTTCTTGCAGCTGCCACTCGAGGGTTTTTGTGAGTGGCCAATGGTGGTGGGCTTCTGCTTGCCGCCATCTCAATTGCAAAATGTGCAAAAAATGCCTGCAACCTGCTTTTAGTTCCTGGACATAACCTGCACATTGAATAATTCATTATGTGCCTTTGAAATGAGGCAATTAGGCTCCTTCTGAAGGCCTCTTCTGCTGTGCACATTTCGAACACATTCAAAATGTGCAAAACACTCACATTAAAATGGCTTAGGTCGTATTTGAAGATCTGTGACCGTTTGGAGGATGTTTTGGGTTGATGACAGTGCCTATCATATGGCCATTTCTGAGGGTACACCATCACCCTTGATGTGCTACTCAATGCCACAATGCAATTATTAAAGCAGGGCATCCCATCAAATACAATGGAATTCCCTATACACAAAGGCGTAATGATGGAGGTTGCAATCACTGCAGTGTTTCCTGTGTGCATGTAGTTCAGTGCTCTCTCTGCCACTGCACAAACCTCAACCAGTGCTGCTGAAGGATATTTACGACGTTCCAAACCTTGATAATTCGTCTTGCATTCTTCATAGACTTTCTCTATGAACCTCACAAGTGGGTATGTAGTCCAGTTGTATAGTTCAGGGAAGAGCTATAATATGCTATGAGATTATGTCATAGAACTCTGAACCACTGACTCCTGGTTTGAACAAGACAGTGTGTTGCTTGATACTGTCCAGCACCTCAGGGTGGTTCCAAATGATGCCTAGGGGTTGGATGACATCTCTGAGAAGTGCACTTTTCAAGCTCAAATTCAGCAACAAGAGAATCCTGTGATAACAAAAAAATATTATTTACCCTCCTTCTTGACACTCTATTGGGAGCTTCTCTATGTCAATTGCAAAAGAGTTTTCCAGGCGCAAATCCTTTGAAATGTCCCTCGAGGTGGATATCTTGTTTCTGAACTCTTTGTGAGGAAACTGATTATCACATCGGGCCACAAGGTCTCTTGCTGTTCTTTTGTTAATGTCCGTGTTTGCCCATGCACCTGCCAAAGCACAGGTCACCAATCCTCTTTGGGCATCATGGTGTTGAGCAGAATTCCCCTCGTGGCATGCATGACTGCATTGTAACCTTGGCATGCAAGGCCAACAATAGGGAAACCCATGTCCATGTCTTCATCCTCTGCTTCTTCCTGAGACGGTTTCAAGGCATTGTTGAGATGGTCCATGTGTTTTTGAAGATGGACATTAAACCATTGGCCTGGAAGTGTCCTGCTGTCACTAGACCTGCTTGAGGGTATATACTTATTTCTGTCTTCTCATAATTCTCATCGAACAGGTCTTCCATGTCATCTTCCTCCTGGAACAAGGATTTAATCCCAGATAGTTTCATCAGGATTCCATGACAAGTGTTTCGATCCACAGAGGCCAAACGACGTTGGATTCTATACCCATCTTCTGTATAAATGGGAATTTCTCTTTCGTCTTCGTCTAGCAATGGAAGCGTCCTCAGGTCATCATGGGACAATACTCTTCTGAATCCTTCATCTATGCCATCATAGATGTCTCCATCGTGCATTTGAGTGATTTCATCTGTAGGTCTTGCCCTCCACTCAAGGACATTCCTTGCCCTTGAAAAAGTATGCGTCAAGGGAGATTAATGCATGATCTGAAACTAAAGTGTACTTCACATGGGTAGCCAAGGAGAAGGACATGTATTTGATTTTGGAAAAATCTCTACTGCGTGTCCAGTTCTCATAGTCCTCATCGTCGCCCTCTTGGTCAATTGGCAAAGGCTGGTTTTGACCATAAAGGGAAGTGACAGTGATGGGAATACATTTTCTGAGAAACCCGTCTAATTTGTAGTCTTCAGGGGCTTCCTCAACCCAGTTGTGATATTCTGTCCGTATTTCTCTGTCCAGTGCATGCATTTGTTGCAAGGTCAGATGAACATTGCGCTGCCTGTTTAGAGCACCCATCAGCCATATCCCCCATATTGAGATGCTTCAATGTGCGGTGCACTGCTTTGATGTGCGCGCACATTGAGATGCTTCAATGTGAGGCAGACTCACAATAAATTTGTGGCCAGTCGTAAATCTTCACTGATCAAGTCTGGATAGGATGGATTGACCACAATGTCTCGATATCCAATGTTGCTGAGCATTTGTGCAAAAAAAACCACAGTCTGATAATAGTGTTCGTCGGAAAGGCAGGAATTCTCTTTCTCCCTCCCTTGTTCTGAGCGTTCCCTTGGGTCAGATGGAATCCAAGCAATCCAAATGTCTTCTGAGGAAGGTGTCTTCCCAATCCAAAGCATACATCCATGTGGGTTGAATCCCAGTTGAATGTGTTTGGCACTGAACCTCTTCTGAGGTTTAGTGAAATCCAAATGGACCTCACACATAGAATTGAAGTTCTGGTTTGGTAGGAAGGCCCCCAGTCCTAACCCTCTGGCAGTACACACCATCATGTCCACATAATGGTGATCTGTGTTCCAGCTGATGGAGTTACTATCCCAAGCTGTGACAAATTCAGGTTCATCATATGTGATCTTTGTACGCCTTGCCAACATATCCAAGGCTTTTGGTGAATGCTGTTTCATGTAAATCTTCTGCAGATATGATAGGGACCTTCTCTGCACGGGTTCTGAAAAGAATCGCTCTGCTTCTTCACCGTCTGTGGCAGTTATTGGGTCATAAAACACTGCCTGAAACGCAGTGCTCTGGGAAAGTGCGTCTTCAACTTGCAGATGGTCAGGGGCCATGCATAAGTCAAAGGGGTGGTCAAGGACAGATTGATCGAGCAGAGTGTTTTCCATGTCTGGCTATGAGGAGGAAGGGAAGAAAGAAACTACAACTAGAGTGTGTGTGCTCATATAAATTCACCTGGGAGGAATAGAGTAAAAAATTTCCAGACCATAAGGAGTTAGCAGGTGTTGGTTACTATGGTGGTTGATGTTCTAGATAAGCTAGAGTGCAAAGGGTAGTGTCTCAGTTATCAAATCCATCAATTCTGTAGTGCTATAAGTGCTTCGAAAGCAAAGTCAGTGTAAGTGTGACAGAAAACACTCTTGGTACTACAAAATATTCATATATATTATTGAAGGTATGATGCATTACGCTGGATTACACTGGTTTACGCTGGTTTACGCTGGTTACGCTGGTTTACGCTGGTTTACGCTTTACACTGGTTTACGCTGGTTTACGCTGGCTTACGCTGGTTTACGCTGGTTTACGCTGGTTTACGCTGGGTTATGCTATGCAGGGTTCGCTGGCTTTACGCTGGCTTACGCTGAAGTACATTGATTTACCCTGAACATTATTCATTGTTCAGCCTCATGTGAGTGGAAAATTGATTAATTTATAGAAGGTGTGCTGATTGAAGGGTGGGCAGAGTATACCATGTGTGTGTGCTGATTGAAGGATTGTTCAGAGCATACCGTGATGTGAGTGTGCGCTGATTGAAGGTCTTCAATTTGAGGACAGGAGTGTGAATAGTGAGATAGCACCTATTGTAGTGGCTATTTACTACAGGGCTATTTACTACAGGTCTATTGCTACGATGTCATTTGATATCCACATTCATATGCCTCATCCTCCGTCCACCATCCATTCCATTCTATTTTTTTAATCCTCTGTCCACCATTGTTCCCCACGATGTGTAGGTGGACTCGTACCAGTTCATGATGTCCTTAGTTTGATATATTGCTGCAGTCAGCAGCTTCTGGCTGGTGACCAGGGATTTCTTGATGGCTTTGAGCTGCACCCTGTCTAATTTATGCTGCTCATCTGTGAGACTTTGGGCTACAATCTCATGGGTGAGATACTTGAGGGCTCCAAGCTCACTTATGAGGCATGGAATGTCATTGCAGAGGTTGGAAGTGATGCCCAACATGGCGTGGATGGGGGCATTGGGTTGACTGCAATGAACTCGACAGGGGAGCAGGGGATGGCGTTGATGGGAGGAGTAGAGCAACATGTTGTTCAATAGGTGGAGCATTAACTGGTGCTTTGGGTAAAGGAAGAACGACAATGACAGTGACGGTGTGTTGGAGGGGAAGAATGAAAAAAAGGTCCTGTAGAG
This sequence comes from Amanita pallidorosea, assembly GCA_023014475.1. NCBI lineage: Eukaryota > Fungi > Basidiomycota > Agaricomycetes > Agaricales > Amanitaceae > Amanita > Amanita pallidorosea. The sequence goes on along the minus strand of JAEBUS010000105.1, from coordinate 102,217 downwards.
GAATGTGACCAGGTAGCTGATGATTTGGGCAATGAAATGCATGATAGGTGTTACAGTGCTCTTTTCGTTTCGTCTCCGTGTCTCAGTGAACCGTTTCATCATCATACTTACTGCGCAGTGTACAGCATGGACGCTATCTCCGTTTCGTAGTTACCTTCACATTTCCTTTCTCAGATAACTACAGCTTTATTCCCTTTTACGATTCCTTGTTCTCTAACCGTATATAAACCCCATGTATCCTAGAGTATCCTCAGTTCCAACTTAGACGAGTATTGCTCTCAACCTCGTTTGAACTCAACGCTCTCCTTCTTCATCGTTCTCAAGACCTTCGTCATCGTTTGACTTAGCGTCTAGACTCTTTGTCCAGTGACTGGGAGCGGACCGAGACTCTGCTTGTTGCTGTTGACTTAGAACGAACTACGACGAGGGCATCGTCCGTAACACAAGTTGGAACTCAGGAACCGCTCAGTGCTTCGTCACTAGCCAGACACCATTGAGACCCGAACCTCCCAGATCAGACCGCCAAACGACTCCGTTCGTTATAGGCAAAAGTACTACCTTGGACGAAGGGAAGTCTATCCTTCCACAACAAACGAAGGGTGGTACTACGTTTCAACCACTAAGAAAAGAACCAGCGAGTCCCAGAGAGTTTCTTCGAAGGAGAATACAGAGAAGGAAACCCTGACGAAGAATTACCAGCAGAGACTTGGATTAATTGGCATAACGAAGAGAACAATTCAGATAGCCGATTATTCTTCCCACCAAACAAAGAGCCAGAACTTACTTGGTGGCACGAATTTCGAGACGCTGAGGATCTAACCGACGGAGTCTTCTCCGCACTCGAGGAATCTACTCTTGCCAAGTGGAACGAATACAAGGAACAACAGCAGATCGAACTGGATCTAGATTTTGACAACGAGCCGAAACAAGGGGAAAGCTCGAAACAAGCAACAGAACCGAAACAGGAACCTGAAACTGAAACAAAGAAGAATATGGCAGACGAAAAGGAAACATCCCCGAAAGGGATAAAGGGAATCTCCATTGAGAAATTCAAAGGACAACGATCCAAAGCGAAACATTTCATCTATGCATTTGATGACACCTTCGATCTAGATGAAGAACGATTTACCACTGCCAAGAAGAAAATCAAATACGTTTTCCTACACTTAGGAGAGGAATTAGACGATTGGAAATCCAATATCCGAGAAGAATTGGATGAAACAACTACAGATAAAGGAAAGAAAAAGGAAGAAGGAACGACGCTCTCTTGGGATAGCTACAGTGGTTTCAAAAAGCGATTCTTAGCCGATTGGGGCGAATCAGACACTGCAGCCAGGACCCTGAACGATCTAGATAAAGTCAAAGTGGGCGGAGATATTGATATCCCACTTACATTCAGAAGTTCCGATCGCTTATTCAGTCAACCGGAATCACAGGATTCATGGCACAACGAATCTATTTCTGTAAAGGACTCCCAGCAGTCGCAGCAAAGATCATCGAAAACCCCGCAGTCATCAATATGGAAACAGCCTATGATGCTGCGGAGCGATTACACAATGCTTGGGAAACCCTGAAACTGATGAACTGATCCTCTGGATCAGGAAACACGGAGAGACGTTTCAAATTTAACCGAAACTCGAGGAACTCGGCATCAGGATCAAAAGGGGTCAATGCCATAACTACTGGACGCCTTTCAGATGCCCAAAAAGAGGAATATCGGAAAACAGCAAGTGTTTCCGATGCGGAACTCAGGGACACATATCCAGGGATTGCCCAAACAAAGGGAACGCCCAGACAACGCCCAGCAAATCACCTCCCCCTCAGAATCGCACTATTAGGACTATTGAGGAAACGACCTCAGAAGAATCAACTGCCAACGCATTAGGGCACTATTGAAAGCACTCCCAGACGAGGAGCGCGAGAATACCCTCCAAGAACTCGAAACAGAGGGTTTTTAAGAAGGAGACGCCAGAAAGCGGTTGACGCCTCCCATAAAGTTGAACAGTTAGCACTCGATTCTGTAATCGTACAATCCAATAATGATAAACGGATTTCAATCACTGTGCAAACGAACCATAAACCCGCTGAAATATCTGCCCTCGTTGACTGCGGAGCAGAAGGAAACTTCATTGACGAACGCATATCAAAAGTTTGGCCAAAAGAAAAACTAAAACAACCAATTAAAGTCAAAAACGCCGACGGAACTATTAACCAAAATGGCATGATCACGCATCGAACTCATCTCATTTATTCTATCAATGGAAAACCATATGATACTTGGTTATGGATCACGAACTTAGGGGACCAAGAAATCATCTTCGGAATACCATGGCTGGAAAAACATAACCCGACTATTGATTGGCGAAAGAAAACCCTCCAAATAGATGACAATTCAAAAGACGACAAACCTATCTGGCGCATAGCGCTGGATACTCAACAATGGGGAGAAGACGAATATTGGATAAGAGTAAAAACATCGGCGTCACAAGCGTTTGAACACCAAGCAAAACGCGACGAAACGCCGACTGTCTTACCGCCCGAGTACCTTCCCTGGCAGTCTACCTTTGAGAAAAAAGCATCGGAGCGTTTCCCATCGTCACGTCCATGGGACCATGCAATTGAACTCAAAACCGGATTTACGCCAAAAGTTAGCAAAATCTACCCACTATCGCTAAAAGAACAGTCAACGCTCGACGAATGGATTAAAGAGCAATTAGATAAAGGATATATTCGACCATCCAAATCGCCACAGGCATCACCATTTTTCTTCGTTTCAAAGAAAGAAAGCGGCGCCCTCAGACCTTGCCAAGACTATCGTTACCTCAACGAATGGACAATCAAAAACGCCTATCCGTTACCTTAGTTTCAGACCTAATGACAAAATTAGAAGGCGCAAACTATTTTACTAAACTTGATTTGCGTTGGGGTATAACAACGTCCGAATTAAAGAAGGTGATGAATGGAAAGCAGCCTTCATCACAAATCGAGGATTGTATGAACCAACAGTAATGTTCTTTGGCCTTTGCAATTCGCCATCGACGTTCCAAACCATGATGAACGAATACTTCCAGGACATGATTAATGAAGGATGGCTCATTATCTATATGGACGACATTCTGATTTGTGGGAAACGAAGGACGAAATATGGAAACGGACCGAAAGGGTCTTAGAACGTTTACAGGAAAAAGACCTATTCTTGAAGTTAGAAAAATGCAAATTTTGCGTTCAAGAAGTCGAATTCCTGGGTATGGTCATTACGCCTGGTCATATTCAAATGGACCCAGTGAAACTCGCCGGAATCAGAGATTGGCCAATCCCTACAACAGTCAAACAAGTCAGATCTTTCCTCGGATTCGGAAATTTCTATCGACGATTCATCGGCAACTTTGCTGCTATAGCAAAACCGTTGACAGACTTAACTAAGAAAGGTTTAACCTTCAGTTGGACGCTTGATTGTCGAACGGCTTTCGATGAATTAAAACGAAAATTTTCGTCAATGCCAGTCCTACGCATGCCAGACCCACAAGACCATTTATCCTACAAACGGATGCCTCCAATAAAGCCACTGGAGCAGTATTGAAACAAGCCGACGCCTCCGGGTCCCTCCATCCTTGTGGTTTTATATACACGCCTTAACCACAACAGAACAGAATTACCAAATCTATGATCGAGAATTACTGGCTATTATTAAAGGATTACAAGCATGGCGACATTTGCTGCATGGATCTCCGCACCCAATCATAGTCCATTGCGATCACAAAACCTTTCATTCTATAGAACCCCGCAACGGTTGACACCTCGACAAGCTCGATGGTCTATGATGCTATCGGAATTTGATCTGAAGATAGAGCACGTACCAGGGACGAAAATGTTTGAAGCAGATGCATTATCCCGCCGTCCTGATCATATGAAAGATGATGATATACTGGACGACGTTATTATGTTACCCAATAACAAGTTCATTCGCCTTATTGCTACAGACCTTGCACAGAAAATCCGAGATGCTACGTCACTTGATAGCTTTGGGAAAACCATCATCGAAGTCATAGAAACGCAACGTGCTCCGCCTATTAAATCCAAACTCCAGGACTGGGCGTTTGTCGACGGCATCATTCGATACATTGACAGGGCATACATCCTGACCTCGGAACACTTTGCACGAGTATTATTAAAACAATTCACGAATCGCCTACTTCCGGACACCCTGGACGCTTGAAAACGTTAGAGCTGTTGCAACGAGATTACTGGTGGCCAGGAATGTATAAACACGTCAAAGAGTGGATTACAGGCTGCGCTACATGTCAGCAAATGAAAGTAAACACGCACCCAATACCCCAGCCCTCCTACCAATTAGATCTAAGGCGACTCGGCCGTTTCAACAAGTTACCCTGGATTTCATCACGGATCTTCCTATTTCTGATGGATTTGACTCGATCTTGTCACGGTGGACCATGGTCTTACGAAGGGGTAATTCTTACTCCTTGCAAGAAAACCATAGACGCGATTAGGGACGGCAGACCTTTACATCTCCGAAATATTCAAACGCTTTGGTCTACCCGACGTACTTATCTCAGATCGAGGACCACAATTCTCAGCCAAAGTCTTCCAGGAAATCCGAAAGACGTTAGGAATCGATCATAGAATGAGCACCGCCTACCATCCGCAAACCGATGGAGAAACGGAACGAGTTAATCAAGAATTAGAAGTATATCTTCGAATATTCTGTGCAAATGAAGCGCACACTTGGAAACAACTATTACCAATCGCCGAATTTGCCCATAATAACCGCCATCATGATTCAGTTAGAGCATCGCCTTTCCAACTTATGTATGGAACAAACCCTGTTGCACTACCTACTGCGGCGCAGAAAATGACGACACCAGCAGCAGAAGAACGGTTACAGTTACTACGAAAGGCTAGGAAGAGGCCCTTGCTGCGCATGAATTATCTAGACAAATGGTGGCTAGACGAATCAGAGACAAGTCAATCAAATTCGAAATAGGAGACAAAGTTTGGCTCGAAAACAGAAACCTTAATATCCCATACCAGTCCAGGAAGCTAGCACCGAAACGAGAAGGACCCTTTCCCATTGAGCAAGTCTTAGGACCAGTAACGTATAGGCTCAAACTTCCGAAACAATGGCGTATTCACCCAGTCTTCCACACATCACTCCTTATGCCATATAAGGAGACTGAAACACATGGACCAAATTACACAGCCCCACCTCCTGACCTTGTAAACGGACAAGAGGAGTTTGAAGTTGAAGCGGTTCTCGCACACCGAAAGCGTGGGGCAGGATACCAATATTTGGTTAAATGGAAAAACTACGGTCCGAATGACAATTCCTGGGAACCAAACGCAATCTAGGCAATGCTGCGGATATCTTGCAAGCATATAAACTGAGAAGACAGCTGTAAAATACCCATGTCTCGCTATCATAACCGCCGAATCCTTAAACAAAATATCCAATACACGAAGAAATATTGTTCTACCCGAGGACGATATTCTCCAAAACTCTACGAAAGATTTCAAGGACGGATCATTACCTTCCCTATATATCGCCCTCCAACCTCTCCAGTAGGATTACCACGATTAACAAAAATTATCCGAACCCAGGCAGCTCGACAGATCGCACCCAGAGTCTCAAGACTAACCGCTGGACATTTAACACACCCACAAGGACATGTGGAATCCCATTCAATGCCCGTCTTCATTACCTTCCAAAATATATGGATCTTACATTCGATCCAGAAGAATTACCTTACTACCGGACGCCAGATCACCATACCTTCCATCGCCTAACAAACCTTTAAATCACACATATAATGTGTATACCGAAGCAGCCCTTCGTCGAGAAGATCCTGTTACCTATGCTTTCATTCAGAGTCTGAAGCGCGCTGGCAAGGAAATTGAAATTTATCGATGGATTAACAATCGACATGTTCCAAATGCAATCGCCAACTTTAACAATGCATTGGAAAGCCTAGATTTCCTAGATGCGCTTGACGATGCAAACGGACCTACCATACCCAATTCACCCGATCAGGTCACTTCGTCCCGCAATTCCTCGGACATAAATCTCGAACATGAGAACGAGGTTTCCACCGTTACCAGGAACGAATTAAGAGAATCAGAAGAATCTGATGGAGAACTCGAATATATTCCCACCATCAGAGCGCCCACATCATCTTACCAATTCTCGGAAGAAGAACTCCTGACTGTCAATTATGATGACGAAGTATTCAATTGAACATAAAAGGACGCTCTGGAACGCGTCAGATTCCCCAACATATTCGTTATATCATGTCTGCTTTCTTCACCACCATCGCCTACCTCGTCGCCTTCGCTTTGCCCTCTTGGTCACAGCCTGTGGCCATTGTTATGTTAAACCCGTCGCTGTCTTCTCGCCCTTCCTTGCCGCCGCCCACGACCTCCCCCTCGAGGTCTTTATCCACACCACCACCACCATCGACGATTTCGAATTCGCCGACCTCCCGAACTTCATGAACACCCGGTGGAACTGGCTGACACCATCATTGTCCCTCTTGCACCTACTCCGCCTATCGTCACCGCCCCCGCAACGCCATGCTCGACAACGTCAGCGACAACCTCGCCACCTTGATTACCTACTTCAACCTATTCTCCAAACCCTCGATTTTATCACCGCCCTCACCCTCACTACCGACCCGCACACTCTTACTTATGAAGAACGGGACGCGATGCTCGCTCAGGCGAAACAGCTACAGCGAGCGATTTCAAAGCTTACAATGGCGAGTGGAGACAGCTGACAAGGACGCGTCGGTAACATCGTCAGCTGGCTGGAATCTCGGCAGGATCATGGCTGGACGAACTCATGGTAGAAGTCGGCGACTTCTCGCATACGAAGGGGTAATGTTACAGTGCTCTTTTCGTTTCGTCTCCGTGTCTCAGTGAACCGTTTCATCATCATCATTACTGCGCAGTGTACAGCATGGACGCTATCTCCGTTTCGTAGTTACCTTCACATTTCCTTTCTCAGATAACTACAGCTTTATTCCCTTTTACGATTCCTTGTTCTCTAACCGTATAAACCCCATGTATCCTAGAGTATCCTCAGTTCCAACTTAGACGAGTATTGCTCTCAACCTCGTTTGAACTCAACGCTCTCCTTCTCATCGTTCTCAAGACCTTCGTCATTCGTTTGACTTAGCGTCTAGACTCTTTGTCCAGTGACTGGGCGGACCGAGACTCTGCTTGTTGCTGTTGACTTAGAACGAACTACGACGAGGGCATCGTCCGTAACAATAGTGGTGATTGTACCTAGCTGGGGCTCATCTGTTTATTGTGCAGGGTTTATATACCTTGCCAGAGAAACAGCTGTGCAGGTAAGGGTATCACAGCAGGCCTTGAGAAATGGTTGTTAGGTTGATTTTGCAAATGGAGAAATAAATGGCTGTACAGGTAACAAATGCCAAGCAGAAGTCTTATGGCTTATGCTGGCTAACACTGCCACACTAGTACACTCACATCATACTCTGCACACTTCACTCAGTGCACAGCGTAAGGCAGCGTAAGACATAAGAGTGGCAGTGTAAGCCAGCGTGAGCCATAAGAATAGCAGCATAAGTCAGCGTAAGCCGTAACAGTAGCAGCGTAAGTCAGCGTAAGGCAGTGTAAGCTGTAGCAGTAGCAGCTTAAGCCATAAGTGTAGCAGTGTAAGGCAGCATAAGGCAGCATAAGGCAGTGTAAGGCAGCGTAAGGCAGCGTAAGGCAGCGATTGAAGGCCTTCACTTTGGGTGTACACACTCCTGTGCTCAAATTGAAGACCTTCAATCTGTTGAGCAGCAATCATATGTCCATCAGACATAGTTTGTCTCAGTGGTTGTCACTGTCATGAACGATGAGCTCATATGTCCGTTAGACATAGAGTCATACGTCTGTGATGACAAGAGTATTGTATCACTGTCATAGACAGTGACCAGACACCTCTTCAGGTGTTTTGAGTATTGTATCACTGTCAGAGACAGTGACCAGAGACCTCTCCAGGTCTTACTCTCATAGAGAGGAGATACTCACATGCTGGTAGGCAAGAAAGAGCAACTGAATGTATATTGGATATCTACAGGTCTTATATACACTTTTAGTGTATGTACATGTTTGTGTAATAGACTGTAATCTAATATACATAAATAAAAGAAATAAAAGAAAAAGAAAAACCCTCTAAGGGTCAAACCAGTGATAGCCATGTTGAAGGCTATACTTAGGGGTATTTGGGGTGAAGATCGTTCAACACCCCCCATAATCTGTACAGTCATGTACTGATTAGTAAAGATCTTCTCACAGGCCTGCAAGAAGAGGTGCGTGTATTCTTTCAAAAATCTTCGAAAGAAATATGGCCAGAGATTCCCTCACGTCTCCATCTTTCCTTTAATTGCCAAGCCCAAAAAGCTTTGGGAGGAAATTTCCAAGGATCTCGTCCTTGAAGGGCTTGGTCCATCCATATGGCAACAGCTGGAGTCATTGTGATCTGAGGCTGTGGTTTTTTAGGTGGTGGAGGTGGGGGTTCCTCAAAATGGCAGCGAGACAATTGCTCGCATTCATGTCCAACATTGGAGTGTCCTCCAATTGTCAGAATAGGTTGTTGTTTTTTACTGCGGGGTTTCCTATTTTTTCCCATAATGATAAAGCTGTTTGACGTTCTTTATTCAACTGGAGTAATCTCTACAGTGATAGGCTGGTTTCTTTATCGCAGTAAAATGAAGCAGTTTAAGGCCCTACTCCAGGGCCATCAGTAATCAATTTAATGATTCTGATAAACCTAACATTGGTGTGAATTTTTCAAATAATATTTGACCAAGATTTTTAGTCAGAATATCAGCAGGATTTTCAGATCCTGGAATGAATTGTAATTCTATCTCTTTCTTTTTTATGAGTTTTCGTATAAAATGATATTTAATATCAATATGTTTGGAACGTTTTTCAGTAACAGGATTATTTGCAATGAATAGAGATCCCATATTATCACCATAGATAGGCACAATTGTTATGGGAAAATGGATTTCACTCAGTATTGATCTAATCCATTTTGTTTCTCTAGCAGTCAGATAAGGCCATGTACTCAGCCTCTGTTGACGATAGTGCCACTGTTTTCTGTTTTTTCGACATCCAAGATACTACTCCTCCTGATAAAAGAGTAAAGAATCCTGATGTGGAATGTCAGTCATTTTTATCTGAAGCCCAATCTGAGTCAGTATAGCTCATCAGGCCAGATCTTAATGATCCATCATATTTAATGAAGAGATCTGCAGTTTTTGCTAGATATCTAGCCATCCCTATTGCGTGTTTTAAATGATCTGATGACAGAGTTGCTGAAAATTGAGACATTTTTATCACAGCAAAACATATATCTGGTCTTGTTCCGATCATTAAATATAATAATGATCCAATAACTGATTGATATTGTGATCTAATCTTATGATCTATTGGTTGATCATTTGTCATTGGTTCATATCCAGTGGGAAGTGGAGTGTTCATATGCGTAGCATCGCTCATTCCTATTCTCTGGATTACTTTATGCAAATAAGGTTTTTGATCGATGGTAATTTTATCTCCTTGTTTAATTATTTGGAATGATAAAAAATTTTTCGTTTGACCATCAATAAGATCTCCTAAATCTCTAGATTCCCATCTATTCATGAATTCTTGCTTTTTATGCAATGTTATGATTTTGTTAGATCCCAAGAACATTGAGTCATCAACATATATTATTGCTACAACTATGTTGGATCCTTGTTTAAAAAAATACACCTGCATCCGAATGTATTCGTATAAAGCCCATTTTTTCCATTGATTTGTCTAATGATTTCCACCAAGCTAAAGAAGCTTGTTTTAATCCATAAAGTGCATGATATAATTTATATACCATGTCTTTTTCATCTTTATTTATAAAACCTGGTGGTTGTTTCATATATATTTCTTCATCCAGTTTTCCATATAGGAAAGCAGCAGTCACATCTAGAAATGATACATATAGTTTTTCTAGTGCTGCAAGTGCAAGTATGAGACGACATGTCTCATATCTAAAACTGGTGAGAATATTTCATCGTAATCAATGCCATCTATTTGGGAAAAACCCTGGGCAACTAGACGAACTTTTTTATGTCCATTGTCTTTTTGGACATAAACCCATCTGCAACCTATAGCCTTTCGGCCTTCAGGGAGATGTTGTAGATTTGTTATTACGCCTCTTTTGATGAGCATATCCCATTCTTTCTTTTCAGCATTTATCCAATCTTTTTGTTCGCTAATTGGTAAGCGAAATATCTTGTGATGATGTTCAGGTATAGCTGTATTTGCTGTTTCTTTGATAGGAATTGCACATGATAATAATTTATTAATCGTGAAACGATTTAATTTTGTTCTTCTATCAATTTTTTCGATTTCAACTGGATCTTTATCTCCATAGACATTATCTGGTCGATTGACTGGTCGTCTATTTCTAATTGGTCTTGATGGACCTGGAGATGGGGATCTTGAAGGAGCAAATAGGTCCTCTTCAATTTCCTTTTGATCGTCTGAATCATCACTTCCAGAATTACTTCCAGAGTTATCTGAATCATCACTTTTTGAATTGTTGTCTGAACTATCAGATCCCTTTACTTTGGGAGATTTACTAGATTTATCAGATGAGTCGCTATCACTATCTGATTTAGATGAATCTTCTTCTTCATCTGATGTATTTTGTTCTTTAGGCGATTCATGAGGTATTTCTGGCATGAGATCCTCAAACTCTTCCTCTGGATTGAGGAATGTGGGAATTAGATCAGAATTTTGACATTTTGGAAATTTTGTTTGGTCCAAAACTCCTGTTGTTCCCATAAAAATGGTATTATTTTCAGGATTCATAAATTTGTATCCTTTCATTCCATTTTTATATCCCAGAAAGATCATCATCTTAGATCTGGCTTCAAGCTCATTTTGTCTGCGTTCAGCAGGAATATATACATAAGCTTGGCATCCAAACACTCGCAAATCTGAGGGATTGTGACTTTTCCCAAATAGTTCGATTCATTTGTTCAGCTCTGCCATTTTGTTGTGACGTATATGGAAGTGATTTCTGGATCTCAATGCCAAGATCTTTGAGATATTTTTCACTTTTAGTGAATTCACTTCCTCCATCAAACCGCCATTTCTTTGGCAATATTCCATATTTGTTTTTTATTAATGCAACAAATTGTTTTAGCGAAGATTCTGTATTGGATTTCTTTTTTAATAAACCAATCCATAAATGTCCAGAGAAATCATCAATAAATGTCACAAAATAGTTGTATTTGTGATATGATATCATTGAGATTTCTTTAAGATCTGAATGTATTAAATCAAAAGGAGACAATGCTCTACTTTGTGATTCTGGAAATGATTTACTTCGCATTTTTCCTTTTGCGCATCCTGAAACATATTTGTTTCCGTTTTGGAACTGGAATATTTGGGAATCTGTCTAAATGAATTCTTCCTTTTCGGATTACTTCATCTTGTGGATGTCCCAATCATTTATGCCATATATGAAAATCAGGCTTTCGTGTCACAACGTTTATTGATTCATTATGAATTTCGGAATCTAACCAATATATGGTTTGTCCTTTTTCATGTGGTGAGAATCTTATGATTGATGATTCTTTAATAAGATCAATATGATCTTTATTTCCTGAAAGGGAATACCCTTGATTTAGGAAGTTCCATGGAGAGTAATCTCGTATCCATATTGGGATATAAAACTGGTCTGATCAATTTTATATCTGCCTTTCCATTAACAGTAATTTTGATCATAACGGCTCCTACACCTAGTATCTGTAAAGTTTCTCCTTTAGCAACGGTTTGTACAAACCTTTTATCAATCAATTGTCAATAATATAAGAAGTCATTTTGATTGTGTGTAAAGTGCAATGATGCTCCTGAATCAAGAATCCATGACAACTCATTTTCTTTACATTTCACACAATTATTGCAATGAGAAAAATAATGTATATTTTCATTATATACATTTATACTACCATGTCGCTGTAAAAAGCATTTAGTAGTTTCTCTATTGACAAATGAATGACTTAACTTGTCACCGAGGCTTACAGCATCATCATCAAAGAGGGGATCCATTGGTTCATCAAAAGGATCCATTGGGATGTCATAATCCTTTTCTCCACCCTCAAATAATGTTTCTTCTAAAATGTCCTGTGGATTTCCCACAGTAGAATATTCAAGATATTCATTAGATCTTTTTCATTTCTGAGGTGGTTCAAAAGATATTTCATCTTTTGTGACAGTATTGAGTATTTTCAATGTTTCCATTGTAGGTGTGATGCCGATGCAATCTGCAAGTGATCTAGTCTCATTGGACTTCTTCCATATACCCTTTCAGGTTTGTGACTGACCCGTGAATCAGGCAGCTGGTGGAAGCATGCGGTTTTGTATGTTTCTTGCCACAATGGAAAGAGCCGGAGATATGATCTCAACAGCATTGTGTTCCTGATCAGATTCAGGGGGAATGTCTGCTTCTTGGGCGTGTTTCTTTCCCTTGCCTCTAAAACCCTTGTGAGGGTGAGGTCTTTGTTCTTTGGATTCGTCAGAACCCTGATGCTGATTGTCGTCATCCTTTTTCTGATTATTCCATGTCGCATCTTTTTCCTTCCTTTTTACTCCACTGATTTTGTTTGCTTTATCCCTGGAATTGTATTGCTGTCTCATGGCATAACTCCTCCGGTATTCTCTGATGATGGAATTGGAGATTGTTTTGAAGGTGAATTTTTTCTGTTCCATATAATTGGAACATGGCTGTAGAGATGGCAGTCCATTCTTTCGGAAGAGCTGCTGCGAGTATGAGAGCCTGCATAAAGTCGGGAATCTCAACTTTATCTTCAGTGAGCTGCGCAAAGTAAGATCCTAGTCTTTCAATCTCAGGTATGGGATCTTTCCCTGAGAGTTGAAATTTGACCATTTTTTGAAAACAATCAAAAATAAGTGCTGGAGTCGTCCTTTTATAGCTAGTCTGTAAAGTATTCCATGCTGAGAGTAGTTGGTCATCAGTGGCGATGTGTCACCTGATGGAATCTGAAACTTTGAGACGTAATGCTCCTAGACTAGAGTTGTTAAACTTTTGCCATTCTCGAAGTTCTTTTCTATATTCTGCTGCAACTGCACCAGTGGCGGATTTGGGAGGAGATGGAGGTTGATAATGGACCATGATCCAATGTGAAGAAGGTATGATTTCATTCTTTCTGCCCAGACGCAATAATCAATACCAGTGAAAACGTTGATGGAATCAATCCCAGTAGAAGTCTTGGAGGACGACATAGTATATGATAGTTCTTATCTATGAAACGTGTTTTATTAGTATTTTTGTTTCATAAAAATAAATGTTTTGAAAAATATGAAAATTTTTCGTCGTTGTTGATTATGTCCTTGAGACATGTTTTGTCATCGTTGACAACAATGACGGGCTTACCGGGCCCCATAACCTGTTGAGCAGCAATCATATGTCCATCAGACATAGTTTGTCTCAGTGGTTGTCACTGTCATGAACAATGAGCTCATATGTCCGTTAGACATAGAGTCATACGTCCGTGATGACAAGAGTATTGTATCACTGTCATAGACAGTGACCAGACACCTCTTCAGGTGTTTTGAGTATTGTATCACTGTCAGAGACAGTGACCAGAGACCTCTCCAGGTCTTACTCTCATAGAGAGGAGATACTCACATGCTGGTAGGCAAGAAAGAGCAACTGGATGTATATTGGATATCTAGAGGTCTTATATACACTTTTAGTGTATGTACATGTTTGTGTAATAGACTGTAATCTAATATACGTAAATAAAAGAAATAAAAGAAAAAGAAATACCCTCTAAGGGTCAAACCGGTGATAGCCGTGTTGAAGGCTATACTTAGGGGTATTTGGGGTGAAGATCATTCAACACAATTGGTGCACACTCACATCATACACCAATGTATGCCAATCAATTGAAAGCCTTCAATTTGAGGGCAGGAGTGTGAATAGTAAGATAGCACCTATTGTAGTGGCCATTTACTACATGTCTATTGCTACACTGTTTTATACCTGTGCACTGATTGAAGGCCTTCAATTTGTGCATAGGAGTGTGCAGAGTAAACTAACACTGACTTGCATATGCAGCACTATGAAATACTACAAAATAAACTCAATATAGTGACCCATAGCAGCCTAAATGGCAGACAGATTGCTATGGACTGTTCCATAACAGTTCATAGTCATAAGTTCCTTATACTACACATATAGGAAATATCAAAATCAATTTTATTTATATAATATATATACTATTTTTTACAACATATTGGCAATGAGGCTACAAAGGTGGGCAAGAGGCCAGGTGTGAGGGTGAAGAGGAGGGTGAGGGACGAGGCAGCATAATGGGGGTATGGGCGAGAGGGATGCAAGAGGGCAAGAGGGTGAGGGGGAGTAAGGATGAGAGGGTGGTGGTGAGGGTGAAAAGGTTGGTGAGAGGGCAAGTGTTACACCTATGACGTGTTTAGATCGTCAACCTCAAGGGCAATGAGAGCAAGGCCTTCTCAAGGAACAGCCAAGCTACTACACAAGTGTAAGACTGGAGAGTGAGAGTGTGCTGAGACGAGCTAACAGTTCAGTCGAACGGTTTGACCATTAAAACTAGACTGGAGGTCCAGTCTATGGATTGCAAGGTTTATATACGTTACAGAGGTGCATAGGCATGTGATAAATAGTACAGGCATGTGATAATAGACGTTGGCATGTGTTAAAGGAATGTGGCATGTGATAAAAGGAACTCTGGCATATTCGACGAAGTAAGAAGAACATAATGATGAGAAAAACGTACTGCATAGGGATAGGGGTTTTACATAAGCATACTTGAGGTGTGATTGGAACAGCAAGAGGGCAGGCAAGAGGGCGAGAGGGTGGGCATTAGGCCAAGGCGTAAGGGTGACAAGGGGCAAGGGCTAAAGGGCAGGCGAGGGGGGCAAAGGCATACATGTGAGAGGGTGGGCATAAGGGCAAGGGTAAGGGCGAGAGGGCGGGCAGGTCAAGGCATAAGGGTGAGAGGGCGGGGGTAAGGGTGAGAAGGCCAGGGCATGAATGTAGGTGTGGAGTGAGGGGACTGGTGAGGGTGGCGGGTGAGGGGTGAGGGCGGCTATAGAAACAAAATTATCATATTAACCATGAAAAAAAAAAAAAAAAAAAAAACATATACGAGGGCCCAGACGCAGTTCATCTGGGCCCTGGGTGGTGAAAGTGTTGGGTGATGGTGATGATCTGTTGAAGGGACAGGAATACGGTTGAGGGAGCGCAAGACTCTGAGTTCTGGTGGTAACAAATCGAGCAGAGGGCGTGGGAAGACGGCCATGACTCACACTCTTTACACGTATGCCCGCACATTGGTGAACAAGAATGACATGCTTGCGCAAGTTGTGCGAGCAGTGGAGTCAAATTCACAGTTTATCAACGATGCAAGCGGTGGCGCCAACATGGATTGGGTCATCATGTACCATATTTCTATACTCTCTACTGAAACGTGCCCTAACATATGACAGGGGTGGCCTACACAAATTGTGGTCCTGCTGCGCTGAACATTGGACCATCCGCGGGTTCATAAATTGGACCGCAATATGTGTCATGCACATTTTTCCAGATTCAGACACCAACATATTTTGCAGTAACTGGAAGAATCGCGAAATCGATCTTGTTCAGTGCAGCTGCCTAGGACAGCTTCTGTTGTAAATAATTTTTCTTGGGCCATTTCTTGTACCATCTTTGCTGATCCTTCTGTATATACCATTTCCATTTATACCCATAGATTTGCCATGCGAACACCTGCCTATCTATTTTTACATTCCTGTCAATCATCAATAATTACATAACATTTATACCTTAACAATAGGATCAGTTGCATATGGCCATTTATTTTTACTTTCCTCTTGATCATCATAACCGTGCGCTGAGTGTTGCATACTTCTCAGTGCAACCTGCCATGACTGCTTTTCAACAAAATCCCTTTTTGGGGAGATGTATAGCCCTTAGCCTTGGCTATCATGCATGTATATATTTATATATAGAGAGAGAGAGCCTTCAATTTGCAGTGTTACGGACGATGCCCTCGTCGTAGTTCGTTCTAAGTCAACAGTGACAAGCAGAGTCTCGGTCCGCTCCCAGCCACTGGACAAAGAGTTTAGACGCTAAGTCAAACGATGACGAAGGTCTTGAGGACGATGAAAAGAAGAGCGTCGAGTTCAAGCGAGGTTGAGAGCAAAACTCGTCTAAGTTGGAACTGAGATTACTCTAGGATACATGGGGTTTATATACGTTTGGAGAACAAAGGAATCGTAGAAGGAAATAAAGCTGTAGTTATCTGAGAAAGGAAATGTGAAGGTAACTACGAAAAGGAGATAGCGTCCATGCTGTACACTGCGCAGTAATGATGATGATGAAACGGTTCACTGAGACACGGAGATGAAACGAAAAGAGAACTGTAACATTACCCCTTCGTATGCGAGAAGTCGCCGACTTCTACCATGAGTTCGTCCAGCCATGGTCCTGCCGAGATTCCAACCAACTGATAATGTTACCGACGTCCTTGTCGGCAGTCTCCACTCGCCATTGTAAGCTCTGAATTGCTCGCTGTAACTGTTTCGCTTGAGCGAGCATCGCGTCCCGTTCTTCATAAGTAAGGGTGTGCGGGTCGGTAGTGAGGGTGAGGGCGGTGATAAAATCGAGGGGCTCGGAGAACAAGTTGAAGTAGGTGATCAAGGTGCGAGGTTGTCACTGACGTTGTCGAGCATGGCGTTGCGGGGGCGAGTAACGACGGGTGAACGGGGGCGATAGGAACGGTGATGGTGTCGGTTAGTTCTGCTGGGTGTTCATGAAGTTCGGGAGGTCCGCGAACTCGAAGTCGTCGATGGTAATGGTAGTATTGATAAAGACTTCGAGGGGGAGGTCCTGGGCAGTGGCGAGGAAGGGCGAGAGGATGGCGGTGGGTTCAACATAACAGTGGCCACATGCGGTGACCAAGAGGGCAAAGGCAAAGGCAATGAGGTAGGCGACGGTGGTGAAGATGGCGGACATGATGTAACAAATATGTTGGGGATCCGGTGCACTCTAAAGCGTCCTTTTATGTTCAATTAAACACTTCGTCATCATAATTGACAGTCAGGAGTTCTTCTTCCGAAAATTGGTAAGATGACGCGGGCGCTCTGATGGTGGGAATGTATTCGAGTTCTGCATCAGATTCTTCTGATTCGCTCAATTCATTCCTGGTAATGGTGGAAACCTCGTTCTCATGCTCGGTGTCTGTGATAGGGTCATTGCCTTGTGTGACAGCTTGTTCCGGTGCATCAGGGATAACCGGGTCGTCAGCAAATGCATTCAGGAAATCCAGGCTGTCCATTGCATCGTTGAAATTGGCTTGTGCATTTGGGACATGCCGATCAGCAACCCAGCGGTATATTTCGATTTCCTTGCCAGCGCGTTTTAGCTCCTGAATGAAGACATATTTTCGGGTTCCTCTCTTCGAAGGGCCATCTCGGCGTACACCTCGTATCTGTGATTCAAAGGTATGTTGGGTGATGGAAGGTATGATCTGGCTTCGGGATAATATGGTAATTCTCTGGATCGAATGTAAGGTCCATGTATTTTGGGAGATAATGAAGGCGAGCATTAAATGGGAATTCTACGTGTCCTTGTGGATGTGTTAAGTGTCCGGTGGTTAGCCTTGAGGCTCTAGGTGCAGTTTGTCGGACTGCTCGTGTTTGGATGATTTTAGAGAATCGTGGTAATCCTAATGGGATGTTGGAGGGCGATAGATAGGAATTTTAATGATTCGTCCTCGAAATCTTTCGTAGAGTTTTGGGGAATATTGTCCTCGAGTAGAACAGTATTTCTTCGTATATCGGATATTTTGTTTAAGGATTCGGCGGTTATGATAGCGAGACATGGGTATTTTACAGCTGTCTTCTCTGTTTATATGCTTGCAAGATATCCGCAGCATTGCCTAGATTGCGTTCTGGTTCCCAGGAATTGTCATTCGGACCGTAGTTTTTCCATTTAACCAAATACTGATATCCTGCCCCACGCTTTCGGTGTGCAAGAACCGCTTCAACTTCAAACTCTTCTTGTCCATTTACGAGATCAGGAGGTGGGGCCGTGTAATTTGGTCCATGTGTTTCAGTCTCCCTATATGGCATAAGGAGTGACGTGTGAAAGACTGGATGAATGCGCCATTGTTTTGGAGTTTGAGTTTATACGTTACTGGTCTAAAACTTGCTCAATGGGAAGGGTCCCTCTCATTTTGGCGCTAGCTTTCTGGACTGGTATGGAATGTTAAGGTTTCTGTTTTCGAGCCAAACTTTGTCTCCTATTTCGAATTTGATTGACTTGTCTCTGATTTGTCTAGCCACCATTTGTCTAGCTAATTCATGCGCAGCAAGCGCCTCTTCCCTAGCCTTTCGTAGTAACTGTAGTCGTTCTTCTGCTGCAGGTGTCGTCATTTTCTGCACCGCAGTAGGTAGTGCAACAGGGTTTGTTCCATACATAAGTTGGAAAGGCGATGCTTTAACTGAATCATGATGGCGGTTATTATGGGCAAATTCGGCGATTGGTAATAGTTGTTTCCAAGTGTGCGCTTCATTTGCACAGAATATTCAAAGATATACTTCTAGTTCTTGATTAACTCATTCCGTTTCTCCATCGGTTTGCGGATGATAAGCGGTACTCATTCTATGATCGATTCCTAGTGTTTTCCTGATTTCTTGGAAGACCTTGGCTGAGAATTGCGGTCCTCGATCTGAAATAAGTACGTCTGGTAGACCAAAGCGCTTGAATATTTCGGAAATGTAGAGGTCTGCTGTTCCTAGTGCGTCGATGGTTTTCTTGCAAGGAGTAAGAATTACCCCCTTCGTAAGACCATGGTCCACCGTGACCAAAATTGAGTCAAATCCGTCGGAAATGGGAAGATCGGTAATAAAATCCAAGGTCACTTGTTGAAATGGTCGAGTTGCCTTTGATCCAATTGGCAGGAGGGCTGGGGTGTTGGGGTGAGTGTTCACCTTCATTTGCTGACATGTGGCGCATCCAGTGATCCATTCCTTGACGTGTTTATACATTCCTGGCCACCAATAATCTCGTTGTAACAATTCTAGCGTTTTCAATCGTCCAGGATGCCCGGAAGTGGGCGATTCATGGACCGTTTTGATAATACTGGTGCGAAGTGTTCCAAGATCAGGGATATATGCTCTGTCGATGTATCGAATGATTCCGTCGACAAATGCCCAATCCTGTAATTTGGATTTAATAGGCGGGGCGCGTTGTGTTTCTATGACTTCGATGATGGTTTTTTCCAAAATTGTCAAGCGACGTAGCATCTCGGATTTTCTGAGCAAGGTCTGTAGCAATAAGGCGAATGAACTTGTTATTGGGTAACATAATAACGTCGTCCAGTATATCATCATCTTTCATATGATCAGGACGGTGGGATAATGCATCTGCTTCAAACATTTTCGTTCCTGGTACGTGTTCAATCTTCAGATCAAATTCCGATAGCATCATAGACCAATGAGCTTGTCGAGGTGTTAACCGTTGCGGGGTTCTATAGAATGAAAGGTTTTTGTGATCGCAATGGACTATAATTGGATGCGGAGATCCATGCAGCAAATGTCGCCATGCTTGTAATCCTTTAATAATAGCCAGTAGTTCTCGGTCATAGATTTGGTAATTCTGTTCTGTTGTGTGTTAAGGCATGTGATATAAAGCCACAAGGATGGAGGAATCCGGAGGCGTCGGCTTGTTTCAATACTCCTCCAGTGGCTTTATTGGAGGCATCCGTTTGTAGGATAAATGGCCTTGTGGGGTCTGGCATGCGTAGGACTGGCATTGACGAAAATTTTCGTTTTAATTCATCAAAAGCCGTCTGGCAATCAAGCGTCCAACTGAAGGTTAAACCTTTCTTAGTTAAGTCCGTCAATGGTTTTGCTATAGCAGCAAAGTTGCCGATGAATCGTCGATAGAAATTTCCAAATCCGAGGAAAGATCTGACTTGTTTGACCGTTGTGGGGATTGGCCAATCTCTGATTCCGGCGAGTTTCACTGGGTCCATTTGAATATGACCAGGCGTAATGACCATACCCAGGAATTCGACTTCTTGAACGCAAAATTTGCACTTTTCTAACTTCAAGAATAGGTCCTTTTCCTGTAAGCGTTCTAAGACTCTTTCGGTTCGTTTCTGTATTTCGTCCTTCGTTTCCCACAGATCAGAATATCGTCCATATAGATAATGAGCCATCCTTCATTAATCATGTCCTGGAAGTATTCGTTCATCATGGTCTGGAACGTCGAGGGCGAGTTGCAAAGGCCGAAGAACATTACTGTTGGTTCATACAATCCTCGGTTTGTGATGAAGGCAGCTTTCCATTCATCGCCCTTTTTAATTTGGACGTTGTTATACCCCCAGCGCAAATCAAGTTTAGTAAAATAGTTTGCGCCTTCTAATTTTGTCATTAGGTCTGAGACTAAGGGTAGCGGATAGGCGTTTTTGATTGTCCATTCGTTGAGGTAACGATAGTCTTGCAGGGTCTAAGGGCGCCGCTTTCTTTCTTTGAAACGAAGAAAAATGGTGATGCCTGTGGTGATTTGGACGGTCGAATATATCCTTTATCTAATTGCTCTTTAATCCATTCGTCGAGCGTTGACTGTTCTTTTAGCGATAGTGGGTAGATTTTGCTAACTTTCGGCGTAAATCCGGTTTTGAGTTCAATTGCATGGTCCCATGGACGTGACGATGGGAAACACTCCGATGCTTTTTTCTCAAAGATAGACTGCCAGGGAAGGTACTCAGGTGGTAAGACAGTCGGCGTTTCGTCACGTTTTGCTTGGTGTTCAAACGCTTGTGACACGATGTTTTTACTCTTATCCAATATTCATCTTCTCCCCATTGTTGAGTATCTAGCGCTATGCGCCAAATAGGTTTGTCGTCTTTTGAATTGTCGTCTATTTGGAGGGTTTTCTTTCGCCAATCAATAATCGGGTTGTGTTTTTCCAGCCATGGTATTCCGAAGATGGTTTCTTGCGTTTTTGACTTTAATTGGTTGTTTTAGTTTTTCTTTTGGCCAAACTTTTGATATGCGTTCGTCAATGAAGTTTCCTTCTGCTCCACAGTCAATGAGGGCGGATATTTCAGCGGGTTTATCATTCGTTTGCACAGTGATTGAAATCCGTTTATCATTATTGGATTGTACGATTACAGAATCGAGTGCTAACTGTTCAACTTACAGCTTACGCTGCCTTACACTGACTTACGCTGCTACTGTTATTGTTATGAGCTCAAGCCCCTAAGCACAACCCACACATCCCCCCTAGGGGGCCCACAGGCCTCATCGCTGGCCAGAGGATAGAAAGGAGACGGAACGCAGATAGATTGGGGTAGAGAGAAACTATCTGAAGTCTGGGGAGACTCCAGCTACATTGTACCTACTTATATACTACTCTATGAGGACCCTTGCGACTCCCAGACCCACCGGCACTCCCTCAGCCTGACTCACTCCTATTGTTCTTGGTGAGCATGTGCTTGGGCGCTGCCACAGTTGCTGCACACATGAGCGCATATGGCGCGGCCGCTCTGACTCCACTCATAGACCTCTTCTGGACTGCTCTAGACCCTGACCATAAGGAGCAATGCCTTGAGGCATTGTGCGTTCCCATCGCGATCCTTTATAGACATGCGCGCTGTCTTGCGCCTTCGTCTGATGCGTGATGGCTTGATGCGCTGATCCTCCTGATGCACTGATGCCGAGTGTGATGCCATCAAGGTGGCGATCCACCTTCCTAGTCCGGCTGTCCTTCTGTATATAGTATTGGATGGTTCCTCCAACCATCGTCTTGCCCTCTGGTGAGCACTCCCATGCGCTGACTCAACCATTGGTATCCCATAGTGTCCCGTAAGGCCCCAGGCCTGTTATAACATGTATACAAGTCATCCCAGATGACTGTAAGGCAAAACCGAATTTGAGGGCTAGGATTGTGATCCTAACAGTTATGGCTTACGCTGACTTACGCTGCTACTGTTATGGCTTACGCTGCCTTATGCTAACTTACGCTGCTACTGTTATGGTTTACAATGCCTTACACTGTGCACTGATTGAAGTGTGCAGAGTATGATGTGAGCAGAGTAAGTGTGGTGGGTAAATGTGGCAGTGTAAGGCAGCATAAGCCAGTGTAAGCCATAAGACTTCCGCTTGGCATTTGTTACCTGTACAGCCATTTATTTCTCCATTTGAAAAATCAACCTAACAACCATTTCTCAAACCCTGCTGTGATACCCCATGATACCCTTAGCTGCACAGCCATTTCTCCATTTACAGTCAGCACAGCCATTTCTCTGGCAAGGTATATAAACCCTGCACAATAAACAGATGAGCCCCAGCAAGGTACAACCACCCACCTATCATGCATTTCATTGCCCAAATCATTGGCCACCTGGTCACATTCCTCTACAGGACCTTTTTTTCATTCTTCCCCCCTCCACCACACCATCACTGTCATCTTTGTTCTTCCTTTACCCAAATCACCAGTTCAATGCTCCCACCCATTGAACCAACATGTTCTACTCCCCCATCAACCCATCCCCTGCTCCCCCCGTCAAGTTCGTTGCAGTCAACCCCAATGCCCCCATCCACGCCATGTTGGGCATCACTTCCAACCTCTGCAATGACATTCCATGCCTCATAAGCGAGCTTGGAGCCTTCAAGTATCTCACCCATGAGATTGCAGCAAAAAGCGTCACGGAGGAGCAGCGTAAATTAGACATGGATCAGCTCTCAGCCATCAAAAAATCCCTGGTCACCAGCCAGAAGCTGCTGACTGCAGCAATATATCAAACTAACAACACCATGACTGGTATGAGTCCATCTACACATTGTGGGGAACCAATCTAATGATAAATGGTGGGCAGAGGTTGGCATATGAATGTGGATCTTATCATGACATTGTAGCAATAGACATGTAGTTTATGCCACTACAATAGGTGCTATCTTGTATTCACATTCCTGCCCTTCATGGACTGGTATGAGTCCATCTACACATTGTGGGGAACCAATCCAATGATAAATGGTGGACAGAGGATGAGGCATATGAATGTGGATATCAAAGACATCCTCCTGTGCTCAAATTGAAGGCCTTCAATCAGCGCACACTCACATTCTTGTCCTCATATTGAAGGCTGTCAATCAGCGCACATTTAATCATGGTTTATATCTGCAGACTCCTGTGCTCAAATTGAAGGCCTTCAATCAGCGCACACTCACATCCTGCACATTCTTGTGCTCATATTGAAGGCCTTCATCCAGTGCACACTCATATCAGGTATAATCTGCAGACTCCTGTGCTCAAATTGAAGGCCTTCAATAAGTGCACACTCACATCCTGCACATTCTTGTGCTCAAATTGAAGGCCTTCAATCCACACACACTCAACATACTATGTCCTCATATGGCCTTCAGTTATCTTGTGGATGTACCATCTAATATAATATATACTGCTATGTGCCAACCTCAATAGGGATACACATGTTAAACTATCAAATTTGAGACTTGGGGAAATTTATACTATTTTCCTTTTTTGGCAATGCCATTGCAAGGCCTAAACCCCCTACCTAGTTGTCAAGAAGGGTATAGAATTAAGTTGACACAAATGCAGTACATTGTGCAACTACTCTGCAAATACAGACTTGATAATGCACAGAGCATACAAATTCTCTGGAGAGATCATAAATTTGACCCACCAACTGCATCAACAAATCTGAAGGACTGCAGTAATCCATATATGTCACTCATCAGATTGTTGTTTGTTTTGCAGTTGCTGCTGGCTGGATATCAGATATGCCATGTTTCGCTTGGCATTGTATAGCGCAAAACTGGACATGGAGCATTGGTCAGCTGCAAAGGAAATTCTATGTATCTTTGCAAACAAGATACAAAGGTATAACCTATAAAGACCAGAAACAGATGATGACCCTTTGTCAGATATTCAGATGCCAGCTTCACTAGCAAAGATGATATGATATCCATATCAGGATACACATTTATTGCAGCAGGTGGCACTATTACATGGGCATCAAAAAGCAGACATCAACTACTTTATCTTCAACAGAAGTGGAATATGTGTGCATGTCCAATGTGGTGCATGAAGCAGTATGGCTGTGGAACTTACACTCTGAATTAGGTTCAACAATTTTGGAACCTACTCTCATTTACGGAGACAATATGCCTGCACTCACAATTGCTCAGAATGAAGCATATCATATGTGGACAAAGCACTTTGAAATAAGAAGTTATTATATCTGAGACTGGATAGGAGATGGCACAATTAAAACGGAACATCTACCTACCATGGACATGACAGTGGACATTTTAACAAAGCTGCTGACTGACAAAAATTCCAA
This sequence comes from Amanita pallidorosea, assembly GCA_023014475.1. Lineage (NCBI taxonomy): Eukaryota > Fungi > Basidiomycota > Agaricomycetes > Agaricales > Amanitaceae > Amanita > Amanita pallidorosea. Next base: position 77,756 of record JAEBUS010000105.1, on the reverse strand, counting down.
ACATAAGTGTGACTAGGAATATCCTAAGCTCAAAGGGAGTGTTGGGATTATGCAAGCATTGGATATATCCAAGCTCTGCACATATCAGAACTGCTTTGCATATCAGATGTGGAGTGCTAATCACAATCCATGCATTGGATGTGATGCAGTGGAATTGCACATGAGTATGGAAGTATAATACCTATATAAAGTAAAGTAGGGCAAGAATAATATAAGTCTGCCACCTTACACTCATATGACAAATATTTCTCACACTCAACTCCTGGTGTCTCACACTTCACACCTGCTTATCTGCACACCGGATATCACACGTTGCTCATGTATCCCGCTTGTGGATATAGTCACATGCAAACTATCATTACTCACTCAAAGAGTTGTCAAGGTGATAATGGTGGTGGGCTAGCAGATGTTGGGAAGCAGATGGTGTACATAAATTCACAAAAGCGGAGAGAAAAATTAACAACAATGTACAGATGTGTATATAAAAGTAGGTGGGACCGTTATGCAATATCTCACAACTTGCTGCCATGACTAGGCAGGTAGTTTGCCATCCCCACCCAGCAGACCAGGTTGAGAAACAATCAATTGAATTTTATTGATCACTACAGTAGATACAATAATAAAAATAATAAACCATGTCACACAACAGCAATACATATGTATGTGCTGTATAGATTTTATGAAAGGGTAACAGCCCAGCATCGAGCCGGCATAATAACAGGTAAACCAGAATGATGGGAGACAAGGGTATAGATAGGTTTTGTACAGGAAAGTGTTTTGATAGATCAAAATGGGAGGAAACACCAACCAGGATTTCAGTTCATATATTTAAATAGGATGGTTGCTTGATCAAAGCTTGGAGGTGATGTGATAATGACGAGTAGGGCTAAGCAGTCCCACCATAGGCGTGGTCCAATACATCGTCCGCTTCGCCGATGGGTACGAGCACCAGCATCCGAAGCAGTGCTCGCACTAATGCGTTTAGCAACCTCACCGACCGTACCGGGAGCGCGAGTCTCGCCCAGATCTGTCTCCGTTTCGGTCTCAGTTGTGTGATGTATAATTGATTGCCATGACGGGCATCGTCTTGGATGCGGATCATCGGGCGACGTGGTGACGGACTGTTGCTGCTGCTATCCGGTCCTTCCTCTTTCCCATTTTACCGACAAGGCCAAATGGAGATGAGGGGCGCTTCTCCACGGCTAGCACTGTGAGATCCAAATGAGAATGAAGGCGTTCTTCTGTCGACCTGTAGTGAACTATTGCGCGGTGCTGCCATGATTCGACGTGGCCTGTGCGGCCCGGTGTGGTCGCTATACGCTCGGAGCATATCGTCGGCGTCGAACCAGCCGCCTCAGTTTCCAGGCCCACGGTGGCATGCGCAAATGGCGGGGTAGTCCTCTCTCAGCGTAAGTACGGAGCATCTCTCTGGCGAGCACCCATAGTAGCAGTTGATAGGGTAGCAGTAGCAATACCAACGCTATTGTGGCGGTTTGAAGGGCTGTGTCGCAAGTGCAAGTCGGTGATGGATCGGCTGGGACCAGGAGACTTGTTGGCGCCTTGGCGCCCAGCATAGGCACGGAGCATGATGTCGGGAGAAGTTGGCGGCGTGGTCAGAGCCGTAGGAGGAGTGCCGGGCGGTGTGGTGGGGGAGGCAGGAGTAGTCGCAGTGAAGGTCAAGGGCTTGATGGGGTTCAGCGGCGCTTCCGCGATAGTGCCAGTGCTAGCGCTGCTGGCGGGTGGAGATGTGGGCATAGGGAAGGAAGGCAGTATGGAGGAGATATCGTTATCGGTGAGGTGAATGGAGCAAGACAGATGACGAGAAACGGAAGGCGGTAAGAGGTAGTCGTCGCCGTTACCTTCTTCCTCGATTTGAGCCACTGCGGTCAGGGATGACTCGTTGGAGAAGGGATTTCCAGTAGAAGTGTGAGAACCTGTACGCATCACTGTAGAAGGTGAGTATAGTAATGGATTTGGCACGAAAACATGAGACGTACTAGCAGAGCTGGCATAATGTCATCATCGCTCTCTTCCACTTTGGCAGATTGTATCCTGGCACGAATGTCTTCAGGGCTGAGGGTGATGGGGCCGCGGGCTGGCGCGGACTCATGTTGACATCCACCTCGTCATTGTCCTTGACCTTGTCTTTGGCTGTAAACCTGAGGAGAGAAGCACTGGGGAGCATAGGCAGAGTGAAAGGCACGAGAAGCATGAGTCGAACCAATGGTGCGGCGTGAATCATTGGAAGGACGGGATCAGCGGCGAAAGATACGCGGGAACTCGGACGTGTCGGCAAACGAAACGCGGGAGACACGTTCAACCGAGTCAAGGGGGTTGTTGGCGAGAGTAGCGTTACGAAGACCTGTGCTGGCGACGGATTTGAGCCATGTCTGGCGAAGCTGGCTCGGACAGCCACAGGGGGACGGATGGAGCCAAATGAAAAAGCCGAGTCGCGGGATTGACGGCACAGAAGTGGCGAATGGCAGCCTGAGCACCGCCGACAGACATGCTCTTCCAATCTGTAGATATGGTTGACATGCGCTTGTCAACCATTTCTGACCAACGTTTGCGTTTTTTGGCACTGCGACGCTTGATGCGGACATAAGTGATGATACCTGCGATAATGAGAAGGAGGGTATGGGATCCTGCGGCAGTTTTCCGTGTGACGAAGATTTTTGGGCTGTAGAGGTGGTGCCGTTTTCAAGGTCATGTCTGCCGCAGCAGGAACGAGGACAGGAGCAGAGTAGGTTGCGGTGAAGACGGGCTGCAGGCAATGAGAAGAAGGAGGGAGATCCGGATTGGTAAGAGAGAGTTGAAGTTGCTGAGAAGCGAGTCGTCCATTGCGTGGGAGGGCTGGACGCGCAGTAGCCAGTGGCAAAGTTGATGCTCTGCAGCCCTGCAAAGGGGTTGAGCCGTTGGGGTGAAAGAACAATGTCGATAGATTGAATGTTGGGCAGACAAGTGGTATCCCAGATATGTTGAGGGGCTTAGAGAGTCTATTGATTGGCCAAAGTTGGATTTGTGAATCCACCGTTCGAGCAGGCGGCGTCCTGAGCGCGTCTAAGGGGGGGGCCTTTTGACCAACGCAGAGGTGAGAAAAGCCCATTATAAAGGAGGGGAGTGGGAAGGAGCGGAAGGGGAGGACAAGGAGCGTTGAGCTGATGGTTTCAACGAGGTCCAAGCAACGGTCACAGGCACAACCAATCAATGCTCTTCTCATGGTTCCACAGACCGTCCAAGGTTGCCGTGCCAATTGTCTGCGACGACCCTAGCAAGTGCCTGTCTTTGACTTTGCAGGCACTGTGCTGGCAGAGGATTATGCTCCGGGACGCCGCTATGTCAAGATTGTTGACCACGTATTTACGCCAGAAGAATGCAAGGCACTCGTCCGATTTGCAGAGACGGGGATATTTGACCTCAACACCACGCGGAGAGGCCGCAAGGCGAGAGTGCGTGGGAGCAGGCTGCGGTGCATTTCGGGATGCAAGAGCATCAGAAGTGGTGGACACGTCATATCGCAACAGTGAGCGGATTCTGAAATTTCGACGAGCGGTAGCCAAGTGGGTGTATGAGCGGGTGCGGCCGTATGTGGGAGAGCTGGTTGAGATTGGGGACGGGAGTGAGTGGGAGCGGGTGGTGGGACGGCCCAGTGTGGCAGGCAGTGGCGGTTGTGGAGTAAACGAGCGGCTGAGTTTTCTGCGGTATGGGCGGGCATTTCTTCAAGAGCACTGCGACGGCCATGTGTCGCTGCCAGATGGGCGCGAGGCACGTGTCACGCTTCAGATTTACCTCGGCGACGGGGCAGTTGTCGGCGGGGCACCCGGCTATGAGCCGTGACAACGGCGTTGGGTTGACGTTGACCAGTCCAAGGCCGTATTTCTCATCTTCCAGCACAGAGACGTCCTGCACAGCGGTCAGACTGTCACTCGCGGCCTCAAACTCACTCTCCGTTCTGATCTCATGTTCAAACCTGTCACTGGCCCACTTTAGTTAGTCTCTTCTTTTTTTTTTTTTTTTGCATGGATATATTAAAGGAGGTAAATACGTTACACGTAGCAACTATACGAAGGGGAACGGAACTGCAACATCCCGCGTGTTATGGATAAATGAGGGAACCGACGTAGCGTAAGGGCTAGCCTACGGGGGCAGCTGCCTAGTCCGGAAAAGCCTAACAAACCGAGCTCGACGCAATCGTGACGCACTTGGCGCGCCATCCTCATGTCCGCGAAGAACCCGCAGTGGGTTATCTTTCAGAAAAGTAATAAGCAATCGGAAGTTGTTTTTTTTACGTACGAATGAAAAAAGGAAGTAAAGCGACCTTTGTACCTCGTCACTTGCACATGATGTGGGAGCGGGTCATGGAGGGTTCGGGGCAATGGGGCAGAACCGTCGTCGGTTTCTGCAGCGGCATGTGGCCTGTTGCAAAGCGGGTGAATCTTGAAAAGAAGACTGGGTCGTCATCGCACGCAGTGATGAACCGTTTGCGACCGCTGCCATAGGTGGTAAAGCCGCCCGTCGCGAGGCACGAAAGCGCAGCATGTTGTTCCCGCGGACAGACTGGGAGCCCCACATGAGGCGCCAGTGTTGTGCGGTCCGCCGCTCGTTTTCGGGAACGCCCTTATGGCTTGGGCACCAGGAAATGGAGAGCAAATTAATTGGGGAGTTCCAGCCACGTACGTAGAAAAGACGCGAACCGTATATTGACATGTTGGCCGTCGCAAATGTCAGTGTTGAATATCCCTTTGCCAGCAGCCTGGTTGTCGACAAGGACAACGACATGCCGCGTATCCAGAGCAGCCAGGTGCCGCGCGAGATCTTCCAGGGCCTGGGTTGGGTCAAGTAGGAGGGTAGCCGGGACCCGCCTTGCTTCGGCCGTGTCGCCGAGGACGAACCCTGCCACGCCGAGTCCATTTAGAAGGGGGCATCGTGGCAGCCAGCGTGCCTCAGGTCGAGCCGCCAGGCAGCAACGGTATCGGTGAAGGTTGCAAACCACGAGTCCCAGTCCGACGCGGACATGGACGGGTGATCAAAATGGACGAACTAGGTGCGGGAGTCGAAAAGGTCAGGAGGCGCCGGCCCTCGATGGTTCTCCGAGTTGGCGAGGACGAAAGGTACCTCAATGGAGCGCGCATTGCTGGGCGTCGGAGTAAGAGACCGGCGCCATATGCGCGGCTCTGGAAAGGTGGCAACCCATAGGACATGATGCCGGTAGTCCCAATCATGCGCAATGCACTAGTAGAAGAGATTGCCACTGTATGTGATCAAAGAAAAATCCTAAATCGTGCGCGGCCGTTCGAGCGACGTCTCCTTTCCATATGGACTCTTTGCTCCTCACAATGACCGAGAATCACGAGAGAAATGCTCATTGTCATCCTCGACTACTTTTCTTTCTCCTTCATCCAAGTTCAATGACAGGCTCGTTCGTCTCGTCGTTCATGGTGGTGCATGCATGTTTCTACCCAGATCTCGACAAACTCGCCGCACAAACTCCACCTTTCCTCTTGTCACCAGGCTGGTCTCCCGGTCCCCTTCCCCCGCAGCAACAGCATAATCTATCAATCTGAACGTCCAGAGTCGCCCATCCCGACGTCAAACGCACTAAACACGAGATGTGGACATCATCGCCCGCTTTCTCGATGGCGAGTGGCGCCGGTCGGCATCCATGACTCTGTTGATCGTCTCAAAGACTGCATTGCTGCAACCGCTCGCAAATTTGGCCTCGGACTCGATTGATGAACGCTGACGCTGACGGTGCTTTCCCCATGGCCCTCGACCCTATCACCAACATCATGTACGACCCCATCCACCGCGATGCCCTTCAGCGAACAATGTCGCCTGCCATACAATTTACAAGTCTTCCAATGGCATGCTTCAGCTCGTCAGTGTCACTCCCTTTTGGGCAGTCCTCTCAAGCTCGTCCGGTACACCAAATCGGATCCAGGTGCATTTGCTTGATTCTTAGGTGCGACTTGCCCTACTCTCTCAGCCACCATCCCCCCCTTACCCTCGTATGTAGAAACGGAACAAACCTTTCAGGTACCGATGGACCTCCAAACTCGTCGAAAAATGGCTCGTCGACATTGCTGGCCTATGGGCTTGCTTCATACGACATCGCCGTTGGGCACAACTTAGAACCCGCATAGACCACGTCGTCGCCATGGTCAAGGCGTACGATGATATTCCAGACGAGGACGACAACCGGGAAAGCGCTCAAAAGGCCAATCCAAAACGGGTTGGCTGCTGCACCTGCTCCTACCCCTGCGCTTATTCCACCAATACACCATATTTCACCTACCTCAAACTCAACCTCAGCCTCAACCCTACCCGTATGCATACCCATACCCATACCCATACCCATACCTACCATACACAACATCGCCATATTCATACATCCTTACACGCAAGCCTACACCCATATCCCTCCCAGTCTCGAAGTAACGCCCCCTTCGAGTCAGCCCATAGCTTCCACATCGTCCTATGTTCCCACCTCATTGGCAGAGTGGATGACTAGTCCGCCGTTGCTCGGAGAAATACGGAAGAGGTCATATCCAACCCGGGTGCAGGTCGGCTATGCAACGGGCCGATACGTGGGGAGGCTCGAGCTCCATTGCAGACGACAAGGAGGACAAGAGGCGGAAGAGAGTGATGGAGTGGTTGGATGCCAATTCAAGGGAGGCCGAGGATTTGTCGTATGCGAATTATACGTTGTTCCACCTTTGGCGGTGCATACGTCCCAGCGCACCCGTGGCCTCCACCATCTGTAGTACCGCCCACTCTTGCCTTGCACACCTTGTACGGTCCACCCCACCATGCCTACTGCCCTCATCGATATCGCAGGCAGCGTCATTCGTGCCCCCACCGCTACACCCAGCATCTCGGTGAGATCTCCTTCTCCCCCTGCGCAACCCCAGCACCAACAGCAATCGTTCTCGTATCCGCCGCCACCGCCGCCACCACACCACCACCACACATAACTCCCCTCGCCAACACCAAACGCCAGCGCGGCATCACAGAGTCCTCCAACGCAACCCACCCCACCTCCATATAGACACCAGCGCAGGACAGAAACAATACCCGCCTGTCATCCCGTCGCCCTCTTACTCTCCTCCCATATTCCACGGAACGAGATGGAACACCGTGCCCGTTAGGGCCGTATGGACGGGATGGTCCGCTTGGAGTTCGTAGAGGCGTGAACGTGGACGAGAGAGAGTAGCGAAGACGAGGGGCAGCGAGAGACTGAGACTGAAGAGAGGAAGAGCAGATCACGGAGAGTGATGAAGATTGGGAGGAGGCTAGCGTGCTGCTGAAAGATCCGCAACGGCGAGGCTGGGGCATCTCGTTCAGTAATGATGCTCATCCTGTTCAACGCGGCGCGGCGGCAGTCCCGGTGTGGAACCCATTCGCAGGCGCTACGATAACCCTTCGCCTCCTTCTACTGGTACAAGCAGTCAAGGTATTACTACCGTTCCGCTTCCTGTGCATCGGGATGGGTCGGGGTACCAAGCCGGTCCACACCACAGGATTACGCTAGCGCCAACGCAATGCCAGCGCCAATCCCTCTGGTGGAGGCGGAGGTGGCGGGCGGACAGGTCATGGTGGTATAGTAGAGCTCGCCGAGCTCGGGAGCGGGATGCGTATCCGGGAACCATCGTCCGCTTCCACCACCTCGGGGATGTCAGCAACACCACCTTTTGTGCCACCCCCACCATCCGCATACACTCCGCCGTCACATCAGCCGACATCCGCATACATTCCACCGCAGGTGCCACCTGTGTCCGCTCTAGCCACTGCGCCAGCACCAGCAGCACAACCACGAGCGCCAATGGCCAACTCGCAACCGTATCTGAACTGGATATCTAACCCGGGAGGATCTAGGACGACGAGGGCAATGACTCCGCTCGAGGAAGCCTTCATTCCACCTTTTTACAGCAACAGTTCCAGTCCCGGGCCGTTTAACTCTGCCCCTCACTCCTCTCACTCCTCTCATGGCACTCAATCCAACTCTCGATCCAAACATTCCAACCTGGCACGGTCCGCGTCTCGTGCCCGCACCGAGAGCGAATCCGATCTTTTCGAACAGCAATCGTGACGGGAGTAGTGATGACTCGTACAATGACGATGACGACGACATGGATCAAACACCCTCTTGTCGTTCCCGTCTTCCACGACCGCCGTTGGCGCTCTTCCTACTACTCCTTATGCAGCTCCTCTTTCTCCTACTCCCTATTCAGGAACCATTCCTCTCTTCAAGCACCCTTGCCTCCACATGCCATGTATTCATACCCTGCCACCCATATTCATATCCATACCATGCTTTTGTGCCATCCCAACCATACCCACTGCCACCACCATCATGGCAGCAACAGGAAGCCATCCACTGTCGACGTCCACCACCCCATGGACCTTATCTGCCTGGGGAATTCTTGATTTTGCTTGCTGTGTCAATCATCTATTGTTTGTGTATTGTATTGTATTGTATTGTCTCTCTCTCACAACTAGACAGTTCTGACTAATGTGTGAGATGATGTGCTCGTTGCAGGATAATCAGTGGTGAGGCGCATCAACTTGGACGGATGCGCTCGGACGGCACTTTGAAAGTGCCATTGATGGCAATCCGACCTGGTCGTATTATGCGCATGGAGGATGGTCCTGGTGCTTGGTTGTTTAAAGTGCTTCAAGCATGAACCATATTGAACGCGTGAACGGACTGGCCTGAATCTAAATTGAGCCCTGTACGTGATTGCCTTCCTACCAAACGTGCAAGACGACCGTCTGATTAATCGACAAAACGGCTTGAACTGCCGACCGCTAAATGATGACGTGTCCCAAGGTGCTTCAAGACGCGGAACTCCGACAGCATCCAAGTCTGCGTGACTGACAACCTGAAGACAACTTGTGAGGTGTGCCTCAAGCGTGAACCGTACTGACTGCGTGAACGGACTGAACGGAATTAAGAATGGTATGTGGTAGCTTTCCTGGCGAATGGATACTCATGTACAAATTCTAGACTGAGTGTGAGCTGAGCTTGAGCAAGCCAAAGAAGCCTCTTGGCGTGAAAACACAAAAACATGCAAGAAGACCAATGAGCGTTCATGTCTGAAAACGGCTTGTGAGATGGTGAGATTTGACATGAACGTCAAGTGTGAACTGTGCTGAACGCGCCCTGTGCCTCTGCGAATTTGTAAAACCGTCGACGCGCTGATGGGACTGAGTTGAGAATGGTACGTGATTTCTGTTGTCACGAATTGGTATTCATGACGAGTTGTAGACTGATGTGTGCTGAGTTTGCATGATACGAGCGAGTGAACCAACAAAGCCATTCGGTGTAAAGTTCATCCAAGCGTGAACGGTACGTGATTGATTGGTTGTATGCGCGTGGAGGGCCTCGGTTTCAAACTGTCAAATTGGTGGTGAGAACGCAACCGACTTGGACGGATGCACTCGGACGGCACTTTGAAAGTGTCATGGATGGCCATCAGACCTGGTCGTATGCGTGTGGGTGGCAACTTTTGCTGTGAGGGCGGTCCTAGTGCTCGGTTGCAAAAAGTAAAATTGGTGGTGCGAACGCATTCGACTTGGACAGATGCGCTCGGGTGGCACTTTGAAGGATTGCATCCTGGTCGTATACTTGTGGAGGGTGGTCCTGATGCTCTGTTGTGAAAAGTGAAATCAGCGCATCCGACTTGGACGGATGCGCTCTGGCAGCAGTTTGAAGGTGTCATGGATGCGCATCCGACTTGGTCGTATGCGCGTGGAGGGCTGTCCTGGTGCTCGGGTGCGAAAAGTGAAATCGAGCATCCGACTTGGACGGATACGCTCGGGTGGGAGTTTGACGGTGTCATGGATGAATGGATGAGCATCCGACCTGGTCGTATGCGCGTGGGTGGCAACTTGCGCTTTGAGGGCGGTCTGGTGCTTGTTTGCGAACTGTGAAATCGTTGGTGAGACCGCATCTGACATGGGGCGGCACTTTGAATTGGACGGATACGCGGCTGGGACCTGGCTGATGCGCTGATGCGCTGATGTGCGTATATTGCGCTAATGCGCTGTGACGGGAACTTCTGCTGCAGAAAGCAGCTACACGCATCAGATGATCGGATCGACCAGGTCGGATACGTATTTGCCACACATTTCGTCTCAGCAGTGGACGCACCTTCACCACCACCTAAACGCAACCAACCGGACATTCCGAAGGGGAGGCGAGTCGGTTGGTCGTGGGTGACGGAAAACCCAGGGCTTATCGTCTGGGCCTGGTGAATGGGTGCGGCGGCGAGTGAAGGGGGGAGTGGCGGTTGTCGGGAGACTTGACGCGTGACGTGGCGGTCGGGAGTGGCGATGGTGAACGGCGGTGAGCGGCGGCGGTAATGGTGTGACGGGAGGTGGTCAATGGTGGTGGTGGTGGCGGAGACGAGAAGCTAAGCTTTGACAACAGTCGGAAAGCTGAGATGCGACATGTGAAATCCGTTATGAGACTCGCGCATCGCGGACCAGGTTGGGAGGGTGTGGATGGCAGTGCGGACGCGCATATTGCAGAGTGAATGGGCTCAGATGCAGACTGCTTGAAGGCGTTGCTTGGCGCCGCCCACTCGCCCCCGCCCTCGTTCGCACCCACTCCCGCGCACCCACCACCATCACTAGGGCCCACACGAAACGGATTCGTCTGGGCCCCCCGTATGTTTTTTTTCCCTTTTTTCATAACTAACTAAACTGTTTTTCACGCAGGTAAATCATTGTAATGGCCCAGCCAATCGCAACGCACCTCCGCCATGTCGTCCTTGAATGTCCTCCATCAAACGAAGCAACTGGCCAAGCGTGATTTGAGCTTCAGCGCCGCTGAGAGCACATCCGACTTGAATGGATGTGCTCAGGTGTCAGTTTGAAGGTGTCATGTATTGGCATCTGACCTGGTCGTATCCGTTTGGGTGTTCACTGGTGCTCGGTTTCAAAATGAGAACTCAGTGGTGCAAGTGCGTCCGACTTGGACGAATGCGCTCGGGCAACATTTTGAAGGTGTCAAGGATGGGCGGTTGTTCATGGTGCTCGGTTTCGAGATGTGAAATTGATGGTGCGAGTGCATCCGACTTGGACGGATGCGCTCGAGCAGCAGTGTGAAGGGTTTCGGATGCGCTCGGGCGGCAGTCTGAAGGTGTCATGGGTTGGCATCCGACTTGGTCGTATTCGTGTGGGTGGCAAGCGGTGCTCTGTTTCTAAATATGAACTCGGTGGTGCGAGCGCATCCAACTTGGACGGATGCGCTCGGGCAACACTTTGAAGGTGTCACGGAAGGGCTGGTGGTCCTATTGCTCGGTTTCGAAATGTGAAATTGGTGGTGCGAGCACATCCGACTTGGACAGATGCGCTTGGGCGACACTATGAAGGTGTCAAGGATGGGCGGGTGGTCCTGGTGCTCGGTGTCGAACTGTGAACTCGGTGGTGCGAGCGGCAGTGTGAAGGTGTCATTGTTTTGGCATCCGACCTGGTCGTATGCGTTTGGGTGGCAACTTTCCCTGGTGCTCGTGTGCGAAACGTGAAACCAGTTGTGCGAGCACATCCGACTCGGACGGATGCGCTCAGGCGGCAGTTTGAATGTGTCATGGGTTGGCATCCGACTTGGTCGTATGCGTGTGGGTGTCACGGATATGCTGCTGAGAGAGGAGGTAACTGGCTGATGCGCTGATGCGCTGATGTGCGTACATTTGAATGAAAGTTCTCGCGCTGCTGCAGAAAGCACACATCGGATCGACCTGGTCGGATGGGTATTCACCACACATTTCGTCTCAGCAGCGGACGCATCACCACCACCACCTGAACGCATCCAACACCAAACAACACCTTCGTCTGTGCCTATGCGCGCAACTCCACTAACAAGTTGCCATCCAATCTGGTCGAAGCTCATCACGGATTTTACATGTCGCATCTCAACATTGCGACACCTTCAAAGAGCGTATCCGTGAAATTGCGCACTACCAATCCAGGTGCTACTCTCACCGGAAAGCTGCAGCCCTCGCGCACCCGACCAGGTCGTTCGCCCTCTCATGACAACTTCAGCCCACCCCCACCACCCGTTCTGCAACCGGAAAGCTGCAACCCTCGCGCACCCGACCAGGTTGTTCGCCCTCTCAGCCCACCCCACCAGCCCACCCCACCACCCCTCCCTCAACCTTCAAGCTTCACCCTCCTTCCTTCTGCGCACCACCCGTTCTGCAACCATCCAAGGACGGTGATCCATTCTCATTCAATAGGCCTCCAATGAGGCCGTTCTTTGCACCGCCGGTCCATCCTCGCTCAATAAACCTCCAACGAGGCCGTTATTCACACCGCTGGTCCCTCCTCGCTCAATAGGCCTCCAACGAGGCCGTTCTTCCCACCGCCGGTCCCTCCTCGCTCAATAAGCCTCGGACGAGGCCGTTCTTCACAACGCCGCATCAGCAAAACGGCACATTCTGCTCGGGCCGCTTACCGCTCTGGGATTTCCGCTCTGTCTGCTTCCGCTCGGCCAAACAACGCTCGGGCCACTCTGGCTCTGGCGACGTCAGCTTGGGCCACATGCTGTCACTCTTGTAACGCCGGTGAGTGTCGTTATACTGACCCGCTGTTCACTCCCAGTGAGAACAGCCTCGGGAGGAATCTGTTTTGATCAGAGGAGCGGGGGAAAACAGGAGAAAACAGGAGGAATGGCCACGTCGTCAGAAGCATCTGATTTTTTCTGTCACTGTCGGGCTCATAGTAGACGTTGTCAACAGCCTTTGCATTGGCACGTGAAAAATGTACAATCTGCAATTATCTGAACGCTCCTGCATTGATCTAGAATTTCCTGCACCCTTCTGTGCTGTCCAGCTCATTGTCTGCTTGCTTGCCCTCCCTCTGCCTCCCTCTGCTCCCCTCGACTCCCCTCTGCTCCTCTCTACATCAGCAAATTATCAAGTTCGACTTTGGCTGATTTCGTCACTTTGAAAAGGGGTCAGAGAGATGAAAGGGAAAGTACCTTTCAAGAGGAAGGTCTTTTAACTTTGCAAAGAAGATCAGGCTGATTTTGCAGTTTTCTGAAGTATTATGATCCTTTCAACCCTATTCTATACCCTTCTTGACAACTAGGTAGGGGGTTTAGGCCTTGCAATGGCATTGCCAAAAAAGGAAATATAGTATAAATTTCCCCCAAGTCTCAAATTTGATAGTTTAACATGTGTATCCCTATTGAGGTTTTGGGCACATAGCACTATATATTATATTAGATGGTATGTCCACAGGATAATACTGAACACCATATGAGGACATAGTATGTTGAGTGTGCGCGGATTGAAGGCCTTCAATTTGAGCACAAGTATATTTTGATGTGAGTGTGCACTGATTGAAGGCCTTCAATTTGTGCACAGGAGTCTGCAGATTATGCCATGATATGTGCACTGATTGAAGGCCTTCAATTTGAGCACAAGAATGTGCAGGATGTGAGTGTGCACTGATTGAATGCCTTCAATTTGAGCACGGGAGTGTGCAGGATGTGAGTGTGCGCTGATTGAAGGCTTTCAATTTGTGCACAGGAGTCTGCAGATTATGCCATGATATGTGTGTGCGCTGATTGAAGGCCTTCAATTTGAGCACAGCAAGTCAGCAGATTATACCATTATATAAGTGTGCACTGATTGAAGGCCTTCATTTTGAGCACAAGAATGTACAGGATGTGAGTGTGCACTGATTGAGTTGAGCACAAAGAATGTGTGCTGATTGAATGCCTTCAATTTGAGCACAGGAGTGTGCAGGATGTGAGTGTGCACTGATTGAAGGCCTTCAATTTGAGCACAGGAGTCTTATACCATGATGTGAGTGTGTGCTGATTGAATGCCTTCAATTGCACAGGAGTGTGCAGGATGTGAGTGTGCACTGATTGAATGCCTTCAATTTGTGCACAAGAGTCTGTAGATTATGCCATGATATGTGCACTGATTGAAGGTCTTCTATTTGAGCACAGGAGTCTTATACCATGATGTGAGTGTGTGCTGATTGAATGCCTTCAATTGCACAGGAGTGTGCAGGATGTGAGCATGCACTGATTGAATGCCTTCAATTTGAGCACAGGAGTCTGCAGATTATACCTGATATGAGTGTGCGCTGATTGAGGGCCTTCAATCAGCGCATACTCACATCCTGCACATTCTTGTGCTCAAATTGAAGGCTTTCCATCAGTGCACACAGATCATGGTATAATCTGCACACTCACATCCTGCATATTCTTGTGCTCAAATTGAAGGCCTTCAATTTGAGTGTGCGCTGATTGAAGGCCCTCAATTATACCATTTTTTAAAAGTTTAATAGTTAACTTGAGAACCATTTTATCAAAACTTTTTTTGCTCCAATTCAGAGGTATACTATAGTACATTATCTCCCTGCAATATCTAAGGAATTGGCAGGCCTGTTGTGGAGATAAAATGCCCAAAAGTTGGGCACATATAAACTTTGTGACATATTGTGACTGGGTTCATTTACGCACCAACCTTGAACATCCTTTGGCAAATGTATGTATCTTTCACCCAGGGTGACTCACCAACAGGTTCTCAAATGTGTTGGCCACAGTTCACACTTTATGCTCAGTGTAAATAATGAGTGTAATCTAATGAGAGCTCACATTACACTGAACATAGAGTGGTCACCTTACACTCAACATAGTCTAATGAGTGGTCAAATTAGCATGATCCAATGAGTGGTCACATTATGCTCAGAGTAATCTAATGTCTGGTCACCTTACGCTCAGCATAATCTAATGTCTGGTCACCTTATGCTCAGCGTAATCTAATGTCTGGTCAGCGTAATCTAATGAGTGGTCACCTTACGCACAGCATAATCTAATGTCTGCTCACCTTACGCTCAGTGTAATCTAATGTCTGGTCACCTTACGCTCAGCGTAATCTAATGAGTGGTCACCTTATGCTCAGCGTAATCTAATGTCTGGTCAGCGTAATCTAATGAATGGTCACCTTACGCTCAGCGTAATCTAATGAGTGGTCACCTTACGCTCAGTGTAATCTAATGTTTGGTCACCTTATGTTCAGTGTAATCTAATGTCTGGTCACCTTACGCTCAGCGTAATCTAATGAGTGGTCACCTTACGCTCAGCGTAATCTAATGTCTGGTCAGCGTAATCTAATGAGTGGTCACCTTACACTCAGCGTAATCTAATGTCTGCTCACCTTACTCTCAGCTTAATATAATGTCTGTTTACTTACACTGCTCTTTTCTTTTGGCAAATGCAACACAACTTTAAATGTCTATTCAAACAATGCATTGGCAAGATGTTCATAGCACACTAAAATGGTTCCCTGTTCATCCTCTGGGAGTGGTGTGTTGGGTATGCCAAGCTGATGGCACAAGATGTCCAAGATTTTGCATAAATTTCAAGGGAGGAATGGAAGTTCATTAGCCTCTTGAAGGAGGGTTGGAGAGTCTGTGTGTAAATAGAAAGCACAGAATAACTGAATGAGTGGCTCAGGATCAACAGTGGGGGTAGTACTGTTCTTGTCAATGTCCATATGATAAGTATGCCAAGCTGATGGCACAAGACGTCCAAGCTTTTGCATAAATTTCAAGGGAGAATGGAAGTTCATTAGCCTCTTGAAGGAGGGTTGGAGAGTCTGTGTGTAGATAGAAAGCACAGAATAACTGAATGAGTGGCTCAGGATCAACAGTGGGGGTAGTACTGTTCTTGTCAATGTCCATATGATAAGTATGCCAAGCTGATGGCACAAGATGTCCAAGCTTTTGCATAAATTTCAAGGGAGGAATGGAAGTTCATTAGCCTCTTGAAGGAGGGTTGGAGAGTCTGTGTGTAAATAGAAAGCACAGAATAACTGAATGAGTGGCTCAGGATCAACAGTGGGGTAGTACTGTTCTTGTCAATGTCCATATGATATAGTATGCCAAGCTGATGGCACAAGACGTCCAAGCTTTTGCATAAATTTCAAGGGAGGAATGGAAGTTCATTAGCCTCTTGAAGGAGGGTTGGAGAGTCTGTGTGTAAATAGAAAGCACAGAATAACTGAATGAGAGGCTCAGGATCAACAGTGGGAGTAGTACTGTTCTTGTCAATGTCCATATGATAAATGTGCATTGGTAATTGTTCCTTGTCAGATAGATCAAGTTGATCCTCATTGTGCTTTTTACTCTTCCAGAGCATGTAGCAAAGCTAATACTTCTGCTACCATATTCACAATCTTCTTCTGTCCTTTAACTGCCACTTTCATTTTCCCTATCATAAATTTCGTGTATCTCCTTGCCAACTTGAGTATTCCCTTCATGACCTGTAGTAGAGGTTGGCTCCAACTATTCACTTTCATAACAAGTAGTAGACTCACTTCTGGTGCTAAACCCACTCCTCTGATCTCATCTGCACTTGGTAATCTCCCCTTTTCCAACAGCCATGTATTGATCTCCTTTACTAATTTTTCTCTTGGTGCATCACTTTGATGCCAATGGATGTATAGGTCATGAAAGCCTTCAGACCATGCTTTGGAAAAGGAGTCACTATCCTCCTCCTCTCCAATACCTGTACAAAGAGAAACATCTGGGGGTAAGCTTGTGTCGCTTATGTTTGAAAGGCAGGCTGTCATTATACCATTTTTTAAAAGTTTAATAGTTAACTTGAGAACCATTTTATCAAAACCTTTTTTTGCTCCAATTCAGAGGTATACTATAGTACATTATTCTATACCCTTCTTGACAACTAGGTAGGGGGTTTAGGCCTTGCAATGGCATTGCCAAAAAAGGAAATATAGTATAAATTTCCCCCAAGTCTCAAATTTGATAGTTTAACATGTGTATCCCTATTGAGGTTTTGGGCACATAGCACTATATATATTATATTAGATGGTACGTCCACAGGATAATACTGAACACCATATGAGGACATGATATGTTGAGTGTGCGCGAATTGAAGGCCTTCAATTTGAGCACAATTATATTTTGATGTGAGTGTGCGCTGATTGAAGGCCTTCAATTTGTGCACAGGAGTCTGCAGATTATGCCATGATATGTGCACTGATTGAAGGCCTTCAATTTGAGCACAAGAATGTGCAGGATGTGAGTGTGCGCTGATTGAAGGCTTTCAATTTGTGCACAGGAGTCTGCAGATTATGCCATGATATGTGCACTGATTGAAGGCCTTCAATTTGAGCACAAAATGTGCAGGATGTGAGTGTGCGCTGATTGAATGCCTTCAATTTGAGCACAGGAGTGTGCAGGATGTGAGTGTGTGCTGATTGAAGGCTTTCAATTTGTGCACAGGAGTCTGCAGATTATGCCATGAATGTGCACTGATTGAAGGCCTTCAATTTGAGCACAAGAATGTGCAGGATGTGAGTGTGCGCTGATTGAATGCCTTCAATTTGAGCACAGGAGTGTGCAGGATGTGAGTGTGCGCTGATTGAAGGCTTCAATTTGTGCACAGGAGTCTGCAGATTATGCCATGATATGTGTGTGCGCTGATTGAAGGCCTTCAATTTGAGCACAGCGAGTCAGCAGATTATACCATTATATAAGTGTGCACTGATTGAAGGCCTTCATTTTGAGCACAAGAATGTACAGGATGTGAGTGTGCACTGATTGAGTTGAGCACAAAGAATGTGCGCTGATTGAATGCCTTCAATTTGAGCACAGGAGTGTGCAGGATGTGAGTGTGCGCTGATTGAAGGCCTTCAATTTGTGCACAAGAGTCTGCAGACTATGCCATGATATGTGCACTATGATGTGAGTGTGTGCTGATTGAATGCCTTCAATTTGAGCACAGGAGTGTGCAGGATGTGAGTGTGCGCTGATTGAAGGCCTTCAATTTGAGGGCAGGAATGTGCAGAGTAAGATAGCACATTAATGCATGCCAATTCAATTTGAGCACAAGAAAAAAATGTACAGGATGTGAGTGTGCACTGATTGAGTTGAGCACAAAGAATGTGCAGGATGTGAGTGTACGCCAATTGAAGGCCTTCAATTTGTGCACAGGAGTCTGCAGAGTAAACTATGATGTGAGCATGCATGATTGAAGGCCTTCAATTTGAGCAAAGGAGTGTGCAGATTATACCATGATGTGTGTGTGCGCTGATTGAAGGCCTTCAATTTGAGCACAGGAGTCTGCAGATTATACCATTATATAAGTGTGCACTGATTGAAGGCCTTCATTTTGAGCACAAGAATGTACAGGAAGTGAGTGTGCACTGATTAAGTTGAGCACAAAGAATGTGCAGGATGTGAGTGTACGCCGATTGAAGGCCTTCAATTTGAGCAAAAAAGTGTGCAGATTATACCATGATGTGTGTGTGCGCTGATTGAAGGCCTTCAATTTGAGCACAGGATTCTGCAGATTATACCATTATATAAGTGTGCACTGATTGAAGGCCTTCATTTTGAGCACAAGAATGTACAGGATGTGAGTGTGCACTGATTAAGTTGAGCACAAAGAATGTGCAGGATGTGAGTGTACGCCAATTGAAGGCCTTCAATTTGAGCAAAAAAGTGTGCAGATTATACCATGATGTGTGTGTGCGCTGATTGAAGGCCTTCAATTTGAGCACAGGATTCTGCAGATTATACCATTATATAAGTGTGCACTGATTGAAGGCCTTCACTTTGAGGGCAGGAGTGTGCAGACTCACATCATAGTTTACTCTGCACACTCCTGTGCAGTTGTGCTCATATTGAAGGCTTTCAATCAGCGCACATTCATATCATGGTATAATCTGCAGACTCCTGTGCACAAATTGAAGGCCTTCAATCAGCGCACACTCACATTCTTGTGCTCACAGAATGTGCAGGATGTGATGCACGCCAATTGAAGGCCTTCAATTTGTGCACAGGAGTCTAACTATGATGTGAGTATGCACTGATTGAAGGCCTTCAATTTGAGCAAAGGAGTGTGCAGATGATACCATTATACAAGTGTGCGCTGATTGAAGGCCTTCATTTTGAGCACAATGATGTGCAGGATGTAAGTGTGAAAGCCTTCAATTTGAGCACATGCTGTGCAAGCCATAACAGTAGCAGCGTAAGTCAGTGTAAGGCAGCATAAGCCATAACAGTAGCAGCGTAAGGCAGTGTAAGGCAGCTTAAGCTGTAACAGTAGCAGCGTAAGTCAGCGTAAGGCAGCGTAAGGCGTAAGTGTAGCAGTGTAAGTCAGTGTAAAGTAGCGTAAGGCAGTGTCAGCTGTAAGAGTAGCAGCTTAAGGCAGCGATTGAAGGCCTTCACTTTGAGGGCAGGAGTGTGCAGACTCACATCATAGTTTACTCTGCACACTCCTGTGCAGTTGTGCTCATATTGAAGGCTTTCAATCAGCGCACATTCATATCATGGTATAATCTGCAGACTCTTGTGCTCAAATTGAAGGCCTTCAATAAGCGCACACTCACATCCTGCACATTCTTGTGCTCAAATTGAAGGCTTTCAATCAGTGCACACTCCTCCTGGTGAATTTGAGCTATGATGTGAGTGTGCACTGATCAAACCTGTGCTCAAAATGATATGAGTGTGCACTGAGTGAAGGCCTTCAATATGGAGTCTGCAGATTATACCATGATATGAGTGTGCACTGAGTGAAAGCCTTCAATATGAGCACAAGATTGTGCAGGATGTGAGTGTGCGCTGATTGAAGGCCTTCAATTTGAGCACAGGAGTCTGCAGATTATACCATGATATGAATGTGCACTGATTGAAGCCTTCAATATGAGCACAACTGCACAGGAGTGTGCAGAGTAAACTATGATGTGAGTCTGCACACTCCTGCCCTCAAAGTGAAGGCCTTCAATCGCTGCCTTAAGCTGCTACTCTTACAGCTGACACTGCCTTACGCTACTTTACACTGACTTACACTGCTACACTTACGCCTTACGCTGCCTTACGCTGACTTACGCTGCTACTGTTACAGCTTAAGCTGCCTTACACTGCCTTACGCTGCTACTGTTATGGCTTATGCTGCCTTACACTGACTTACGCTGCTACTGTTATGGCTTGCACAGCATGTGCTCAAATTGAAGGCTTTCACACTTACATCCTGCACATCATTGTGCTCAAAATGAAGGCCTTCAATCAGTGCACACTGTATAATGGTATCATCTGCACACTCCTTTGCTCAAATTGAAGGCCTTCAATCAGTGCATACTCACATCATAGTTAGACTCCTGTGCACAAATTGAAGGCCTTCAATCGGCGTGCACTCACATCCTGCACATTCTGTGAGCACAAGAATGTGAGTGTGCGCTGATTGAAGGCCTTCAATTTGTGCACAGGAGTCTGCAGATTATACCATGATATGAATGTGCGCTGATTGAAAGCCTTCAATGTGAGCACAAGAATGTGAGTGTGCGCTGATTGAAGGCCTTCAATTTGAGCCCAGGAGGATGTCTTTTGATATCCACATTCATATGCCTCATCCTCTGTCCACCATTTATCATTCCCCACAATGTGTAGATGGACTCATACCAGTCCATGAAGGGCAGGAATGTGAATAGTAAGATAGCACCTATTGTAGTGGCTATTTACTACATGTCTATTGCTACAATGTCATGCTAAGATCCATATTCATATGCCTCATCCTCTGCCCACCATTTATCATTATGATTGGTTCCCCACGATGTGTAGATGGACTCATACCAGTCCATGATGTCATTAGTTTGATATATTGCTGCAGTCAGCAGCTTCTGGCTGGTGACCAGGGATTTTTTGATGGCTGAGAGCTGATCCATGTCTAATTTACGCTGCTCCTCCGTGACACTTTTTGCTGCAACTCATGGGTGAGATACTTGAGGGCTCCAAGCTCGCTTATGAGGCATGGAATGTCATTGCAGAGGTTGGAAGTGATGCCCAACATGGCGTGGATAGGGCATTGGTTGACGCAACGAACTCGACAGGGGGAGCAGGGATGGTTGATGGGGGAGTAGAGCAAACATGTTGGTTCAATAGGTGGGAGCATTGTACTGGTGCTTTGGGTAAAAGAAGAACGAAGATGACGGTGATGGTGTGTTGGAGGGGGGAAGAATGAAAAAAAGGTCCTGTAGAGGAATGTGACCAGGTGGCCGATGATTTGGGCAATGAAATGCATGATAGGTGGGTGGTTGTACCTTGCTGGGCTCATCTGTTTATTGTGCAGGGTTTATATACCTTGCCAGAGAAATGGCTGTGCTGACTGTAAATGGAGAAATGGCTGTGCAGCTAAGGGTATCATGGAGGCTTGAGAAATGGTTGTAGGTTGATTTTTCAAATGGAGAAATAAATGGCTGTACAGGTAACAAATGCCAAGCGGAAGTCTTATGGCTTACGCTGGCTTATGCTGCTTACACTGCCACATTTACCCACCACACTTACTCTGCTCACATCATACTCTGCACACTTCAATCAGTGCACAGTGTAAGGCAGCATAAGCCATAAGAGTAACAGCGTAAGTCAGCGTAAGCCATAACAGTAGCAGCGTAAGGCATCGTAAACCATAGTAGCAGCGTAAGTTAGCGTAAGCCATAACAGTAGCAGCGTAAGGCATCGTAAACCATAACAGTAGCAGCGTAAGTTAGCGTAGCCATAACACTAGCAGCGTGTAAGCCATAACAGTAGCAGCGAAAGTCAGTGTAAGCCAGCATAAGCCATAACAGTGGCAGCGTAAGTCAGTGTAAGCCAGCCGTAAGTCATAACAGTAGCAGCGTAAGTCAGCGTAAGTCAGCGTAAGTCAGCGTAAGCCATAACAGTAGCAGCGTAAGTCAGCGTAAGTCAGCGTAAGGCAGTGTAAGGCAGCGTAAGCCGTAAGATAGGTCAGCGTAAGGCAGCAATGGCAGTAATTGAAGGCTTTCAATTGGCATGCATTAATATGCTATCTCACTCTGCACACTCCTGCCTCAGATTGAAGGCCTTCAATCGGCGCACGCACATCCTGCACATTTGTGCTAAAATAAATGGCCATATGCTATTGTTAAGGTATAAATTTATGTAATTATTGATGATCGACAGGAATGTAAAAATAGATAGGCAGGTGTTCGCACGGCAAATGTATGGGTATAAATGGAAATGGTATATATACAGAAGGATCAGCAAAGATGGTACAAGAAATGGCACAAGAAAAATCATCTACAATAGAAGCTGTCCTAGGCAGCTGCACTGAACAAGATCGATTTCGCGATTCTTCCATTTACTGCGAAATATGTCGGCGTCTGAATTTGGAAAAATGTGCATGACACATATTGCGGTCCGATTTATGAACCGCGGACGGTCCAATGGTCAGCGTGCAGGACCGCGATTTGTGTAGGCCACCCCTGTCATATGTTAGGGCGCGTTTCAGTAGAGAGTATAGAAATATGGTACATGATAACCCAATCCATGTCGGCGCCACCACTTGCATCGTGATAAACAGTGAATTGGACTCCACTGCTCGCGCAACTTGCGCAAGCATGTCGTTCGTGTTCACCAACGTGCGGGCGTACGCGTAAAGAGTGTGAGCCATGGCCGTCTTCCCGCGCCCTCTGCTCGATTTGTCACCACCAGAACTCGGAGTCTCGTGCTCCCTCAACCGTATTCCTGTCCCTCTCCAGATCACCATCGCCAACACTTTCACCACCTGGGGCCCAGATGAACTGCGTCTGGGCCCTCGTATATGTTTTTTTTTGTTTTTTTTTCATGGTTAATGATTTGTTTCTATAGCCGCCCTCACCCCTCACCCAACCACCTCACCAGTCCCCCTCACTCCACACTACATTCATGCCCTGGCCTTCTCACCCTTACCCCCGCCCTCTCACCTTATGCCTTGACCTGCCGCCCTTCGCCCTTACCTCGCCCTTACGCCCACCCTCTCACATATTATGCCTTTGCCCCCCTCGCCTGCCCTTTAGCCCTTGCCCTTGTCGCCCTTATGCCTTGGCCTAACGCCCACCCTCTCGCCCTCTACCTACCCTCTCGCCCTCTCACCAATCACCAAAACTTTTCACCCTGCCAACCACCCCTTCGTCCTTACTCCCCTTCACCCTTTGCCCTCTTGCGTGCCTTTTGCCACCAACCCTCTCAGCCCATACCACTATTATGCCCTCGTCCTGGCTCACCTCCCTCTTCACCCCTCACATCGCTGGCCTCTTGCCTCACTTTGTAGCGCTCATTGCCAATATGTTGTAACAAATAGTATATATAATAGAACTATGACTATGATATCTGTTATGAACAGTCCATAGCAACTGTCTGCACATTTATGCTGCTATGGGTCACTATATTGAGTTTATTTTTTGTAGTATTTCATAGTGCTGCATACGCAAGTCAGTGTTAGTTATCCTGCATACACTCCTATGCACAAATTGAA
>JAEBUS010000105.1:0-53978 GCA_023014475.1 Amanita pallidorosea | reverse complement strand
CACTACAATTTGGGAACAATTGCGTGGACAGAGGATTAAAAAAAATAGAATGGAATGGATGGTGCGACGGAGGATGGGCATTGAATGTGGAATATCAAATGACATCGTAGCAATAGACCTGTGTAAATAGCCCTGTAGTTAATAGCCACTAAATGGTGCTATCTCACTTTTCACACTCCTGTCCCACAAACTTGAAGACCTTCAATCAGTAGCGCACACTCACATCACGGTATGCTCTGAACAATCCTTCAATCAGCACACACACATGGTATACTCTGCCCACCCTTCAATCAGCACACCTTCTATAAATTAATCAATTTTCCACTCACATGAGGCTGAACAATGAATAATGTTCAGGGTAAATCAATGTACTTCAGCGTAAGCCAGCGTAAAGCCAGCGAACCCTGCATAAACCAGCATAACCCAGCGTAAACCAGCGTAAGCCAGCGTAAACCAGCGTAAACCAGTGTAAACCAGTGTAAGCCAGCGTAAACCAGCGTAAACCAGTGTAAGCCAGCGTAAACCAGCGTAATCCAGCGTAATCCAGCGTAAACCAGTGTAATCCAGCGTAATGCATCATACCTTCAATAATATATATGAATATTTTGTAGTACCAAGAGTGTTTTCTGTCACACTTACACTGACTTTGCTTTCGAAGCACTTATAGCACTACAGAATTGATGGATTTGATAACTGAGACACTACCCTTTGCACTCTAGCTTATCTAGAACATCAACCACCATAGTAACCAACACCTGCTAACTCCTTATGGTCTGGAAATTTTTTACTCTATTCCTCCCAGGTGAATTTATATGAGCACACACACTCTAGTTGTAGTTTCTTTCTTCCCTTCCTCCTCATAGCCAGACATGGAAAACACTCTGCTCGATCAATCTGTCCTTGACCACCCCTTTGACTTATGCATGGCCCCTGACCATCTGCAAGTTGAAGACGCACTTTCCCAGAGCACTGCGTTTCAGGCAGTGTTTTATGACCCAATAACTGCCACAGACGGTGAAGAAGCAGAGCGATTCTTTTCAGAACCCGTGCAGAGAAGGTCCCTATCATATCTGCAGAAGATTTACATGAAACAGCATTCACCAAAAGCCTTGGATATGTTGGCAAGGCGTACAAAGATCACATATGATGAACCTGAATTTGTCACAGCTTGGGATAGTAACTCCATCAGCTGGAACACAGATCACCATTATGTGGACATGATGGTGTGTACTGCCAGAGGGTTAGGACTGGGGGCCTTCCTACCAAACCAGAACTTCAATTCTATGTGTGAGGTCCATTTGGATTTCACTAAACCTCAGAAGAGGTTCAGTGCCAAACACATTCAACTGGGATTCAACCCACATGGATGTATGCTTTGGATTGGGAAGACACCTTCCTCAGAAGACATTTGGATTGCTTGGATTCCATCTGACCCAAGGGAACGCTCAGAACAAGGGAGGGAGAAAGAGAATTCCTGCCTTTCCGACGAACACTATTATCAGACTGTGGTTTTTTTGCACAAATGCTCAGCAACATTGGATATCGAGACATTGTGGTCAATCCATCCTATCCAGACTTGATCAGTGAAGATTTACGACTGGCCACAAATTTATTGTGAGTCTGCCTCACATTGAAGCATCTCAATGTGCGCGCACATCAAAGCAGTGCACCGCACATTGAAGCATCTCAATATGGGGGATATGGCTGATGGGTGCTCTAAACAGGCAGCGCAATGTTCATCTGACCTTGCAACAAATGCATGCACTGGACAGAGAAATACGGACAGAATATCACAACTGGGTTGAGGAAGCCCCTGAAGACTACAAATTAGACGGGTTTCTCAGAAAATGTATTCCCATCACTGTCACTTCCCTTTATGGTCAAAACCAGCCTTTGCCAATTGACCAAGAGGGCGACGATGAGGACTATGAGAACTGGACACGCAGTAGAGATTTTTCCAAAATCAAATACATGTCCTTCTCCTTGGCTACCCATGTGAAGTACACTTTAGTTTCAGATCATGCATTAATCTCCCTTGACGCATACTTTTTCAAGGGCAAGGAATGTCCTTGAGTGGAGGGCAAGACCTACAGATGAAATCACTCAAATGCACGATGGAGACATCTATGATGGCATAGATGAAGGATTCAGAAGAGTATTGTCCCATGATGACCTGAGGACGCTTCCATTGCTAGACGAAGACGAAAGAGAAATTCCCATTTATACAGAAGATGGGTATAGAATCCAACGTCGTTTGGCCTCTGTGGATCGAAACACTTGTCATGGAATCCTGATGAAACTATCTGGGATTAAATCCTTGTTCCAGGAGGAAGATGACATGGAAGACCTGTTCGATGAGAATTATGAGAAGACAGAAATAAGTATATACCCTCAAGCAGGTCTAGTGACAGCAGGACACTTCCAGGCCAATGGTTTAATGTCCATCTTCAAAAAACACATGGACCATCTCAACAATGCCTTGAAACCGTCTCAGGAAGAAGCAGAGGATGAAGACATGGACATGGGTTTCCCTATTGTTGGCCTTGCATGCCAAGGTTACAATGCAGTCATGCATGCCACGAGGGGGAATTCTGCTCAACACCATGATGCCCAAAGAGGATTGGTGACCTGTGCTTTGGCAGGTGCATGGGCAAACACGGACATTAACAAAAGAACAGCAAGAGACCTTGTGGCCCGATGTGATAATCAGTTTCCTCACGAAGAGTTCAGAAACAAGATATCCACCTCGAGGGACATTTCAAGGGATTTGCGCCTGGAAAACTCTTTTGCAATTGACATAGAGAAGCTCCCAATAGAGTGTCAAGAAGGAGGGTAAATAATATTTTTTTGTTATCACAGGATTCTCTTGTTGCTGAATTTGGAGCTTGAAAAGTGCACTTCTCAGAGATGTCATCCAACCCCTAGGCATCATTTGGAACCACCCTGAGGTGCTGGACAGTATCAAGCAACACACCGTCTTGTTCAAACCAGGAGTCAGTGGTTCAGAGTTTCATGACATGATCTCATAGCATATTATAGCTCTTCCCTGAACTATACAACTGGACTACATACCCACTTGTGAGGTTCATAGAGAAAGTCTATGAAGAATGCAAGACGAATTATCAAGGTTTGGAACGTCGTAAATATCCTTCAGCAGCACTGGTTGAGGTTTGTGCAGTGGCGGAGAGAGCACTGAACTACATGCACACAGGAAACACTGCAGTGATTGCAACCTCCATCATGAACCCTTTGTGGATAGGGAATTCCGTTGTATTTGATGGGATGCCCTGCTTTAATAATCGCATTGTGGCATTGAGTAGCACATCAAGGGTGATAGTGTACCCTCAGAAGTGGCCATATGATAGGCACCGTCATCAACCCAAAACATCCTCCAAACGGTCACAGATCTTCAAATACGACCTAAGCCATTTTAATGTGAGTGTTTTGCACATTTCGAATGTGTTCGAAATGCGCGCGGCAGAAGAGGCCTTCAGAAGGAGCCTAATTGCCTCATTTCAAAGGCACATAATGAATTATTCAATGTGCAGGTTATGTCCAGGAACTAAAAGCAGGTTGCAGGCATTTTTTGCACATTTTGCAATTGAGATGGCGGCAAGCAGAAGCCCACCACCATTGGCCACTCACAAAAACCCTCGAGTGGCAGCTGCAAGAACAATTGCGTTCTATGCTCTCAAGATGTTCATGCAAGACACAAAAGACCTGGTTTCAAGCCATACCAGAATGTCAATAAAGCGAGGGATGATGGATGCTAATGCCAAAATCAAAAGACATGCAAAACTGCGAAAGGATGCACTTGGACAGTGGGAGAAAACTGATTTCCCTCTGTCTTTCAGTACATCAGGGTCTAGTCCAAATTCTTATGCTAGACTGTTGATCATTCTGAATGATGATGCAAATGAAGCACTTCCCAAGCTGAAGGAGCCATCAGAAAACAATTGGAGCGTAGATCAAGTGGCATCATATTTTGTAAAGCTGGCAACTATACCCAATACTCAAGTGTCTGCACCTGTTTTGAGAAATGGGTTCTTCATAAATGCACTCCCTATAGCCGTCAAGAAAATAGGGAAACACGCACCAGAGGACAATTCAGAGGAGGACTTTTCCAGGAAGATATTTGGAGTCATGATGAAAGGAATGCAATTCCATTTTATCCCCTGGCACCGAGACCCAGCAAGTACAGGATCGAGACCTCGAGTAGTTCAAGCAGATCACTGGATGATCCTCAATCAGAGAGCAGAAATAATAATTGTGGAGCCAAAGGGAAAGTTGACAATTGAGGAGGAGGCTTCCAAAAGTGCATTGCAAGTGTCAAGAGAGGATCGGACATTGCCATGGTGTATACCAGGAAAGTTGTCAGAGATGAAACAGCTGTGGAAGAAGGAAGTCCTCCCTGATAACTGGAACATGAAGGCGGCATCCATTGGTAGCGTGAAAGAGGAATACGTGGCACTGACATATAAGCATGTGCAAGACCATTATGATGGGAGAAACTGGAGTCATCATATGGCTTTGGTGTGGGCAATTCTATTTTCGCGGGTTCCGCCATTTATATTTCACAACAAACCATCAACATTATTACTATCAGAAGATGAAAGCATTACACAGGTGATTCGACAACTGGCATGGATTGAGCCTAGAAACCAACGCCGTGGGGTTACATCTCCGGAGCCCTACATAACAATGCTGTCGACTTATATCATGGCGCTGTGTGACAAGACATCGCCTCTTTGCAAACGGGCAAGTGATAACCAAGGGAGGCTGGGTGAGGCATGGACTGCAAAACATGGTATGAAATATATTAAAAGGGTCAGAAGAATGAAATGACAAAATATAATTAATAGGGATGAAAGGGATCAATCCTATCAACTTGATAAGGATAGGGATTGGAAAGGCGATTGGAGTGGGTGTGTTAACAACACCAAGGTTCGGATCGAACTGGGCCATTCGGCCAGCTAAGGAGCTGAAAGACTTGTATGAGAGGGTGATGGATGTTCTGGTGAACAAGGAACCATATGGAGAGTTTTTTGCCTATCAAGAAATATTTGGGTTGGACGTAGCAAGGAGGGTGGCAGATCATGGGCAGATAATATGTCCAGCCTTGGGGATGAAAAAAGTAGAAGGGTCATTGAAAAGAAAACTTCATACCAGTAGCAGTGACTTTGAGGCGGACAGAGAGTAGTAGGGTAAAAAGTTGGTCAGTGGATAATAAAATAAGAGTAGCAGCGTAAGTCAGCGTAAGGCAGCGTAAGTCAGCGTAAGTCAGCGTAAGGCAGCGTAAGGCAGCGTAAGCAGCGTAAGCAGCGTAAGTCAGCAACCAAAGTAGCTTCCGCGCATTGAATAGCTTCATAATGCGCAATGTATAACTTTTTGGAATGAATGGTTGCTCCTGAAGGCAGACCGCGCGCATCGAATAGCTTCATAATGCGTCCTATGACTTTTTGTTATTACGGTTCAAGTCATAAGGCCTGCCCTAAAGTCTCATGTTCCAAAAAAGGAATAGACCTTGATTACAAATCATATTCCATTCCAAAGTCCAACTCCTTCGCTAAATTCTCCAACCTTCCTCCCTTTCTCTTTCTGCCCTTCCCCTTCTGCCTTATAAGAAATACTATATAAAAGGTACCGTACTCCGGAGTAGGTTGCGCTGTTCTCAGCGCTCTGGTTTTAAATAATTATGAAGAAATTGGGTCCCTCCTCCCTTTGAAATGGATGGCAATCTAGAAAGAGAGCTTATATTAGTTTAAACCCCAAAACTGGTATCCTAGAAATAGGTTGAGTGGCAGTTGAAAACAAGGAGTTTGTACTTACTGTTGTCACCAAGCAGAGAAGCACTCCTCGCCACCAAAATAAAACCCAGTGGCGCCTTACTGGGTTTGATATGGGTGGCGCGGAGTGCGCTTGAGGAGATGCCCAAGGAGACGATGGTAGTTGGAGAGAGAGAGACGATCGTGGAAAAACCAACTTTAAGAGCAAAGTCACATGACCATGCGAACATGAGCAGGTCCATCCGTCGTACCGTCTGGGTGTCAGGGCCAGATCGTACAAAATTCACCCAGACACAGTCCTATTACTTACTGTCAGTAAAATATCCAAAGAGTTTTACAGCCGTAGCGTAAGTCAGCGTAAGTGTGACAGCAGTGTGAGGTGTGACAGCGTAAGTTGGCGTAAGCATGACAGAGTATGCCACAGTTTGCTAGCACTAATTGCACCAACTTTAGCCAGCGAATCAGTAAGAAGGTTCTGTAGCACTGGTGGCGTGGGAAGTGATCACGAGAAGTCTAACAAAACAGCGCATCATGAAGCTACTCGATCCGCGCTCCCTTGAGACAATTTATGTCTTTGATTGGTGATGAAAAACTCTCATGTCAGATGATCTGAGATCATCATGAATCAGCCTTTGATTGTGACATAGGTGACATTCCTGCTTTCTTTTGAACCACCACCATCCCAATACTCCCAATGTCGTCCAGCAGCAGCTACCAGGTGTCATCTGATCCTGACAGTTCGGATGAAGAGAGGGTTCCTAGGAATGCAAAGGGAAAGGCAAGTTTCAATGAAAGATATGAAAAATTGATGGGTGAATAGTAGCATATACAGGGGGTTGTTCGTCATCGAAGAGCCAAGGGAAAGGTAAGCTTTTCACCAAGGATATGGAAGATTGATGGCCCAATGGTGTACAGGATCTCATTCGTCGACCAAGGGAAACCCCTAGCAAGTCATCAGAAGACTCTGATGAGGACTATGGGCTTAGGACTGCTCAAAGTTGGGAGGAAAATGCAATCAGCCGCGCATGTTTCTCTATCAACATCATCGATCTATTTAATCCTCCCAAGCCCCTCCACTTTGGGCATTGGAATCCCCGACAGTTGGACAAGGCAAAGTGGCTGCAACTAAAGAAGTTCATGTTGCAACATGACCTGAAACCTTTTCGTCAAGAGAACATGATGCCCCTCATCATCAATCCCAAATTTGTAGATCCTACCAGTATTTGCAAGACTGCTATTGATGGTGCTAGTGCTCCATTACTTAAGCTGTCAGAGGAGGGAAAGGCAGAGGTTGAAAAGTTTCTTCTTGCTGGTGAGTGTTTTGCAAGCACCAATATGTTGGCCATCTGATGAAAGAGTGGGCTCAGGTGGCCACCACCGATATCAGGCTGTTTGCTCCATTCGTGAGGATAAACAAAAGGAAGCTTCAAAGTTGAAGAGTCAGATTGCACAAAAGGAGGAAAAAGAGGCGAAGACAGATGCTGCAAAGCAGAAAAAGAAGGAAGATATCAAATCTCTTAAGAATGATTTAGCATCTGTGCAGGAAGTCTTAGGCTCATTAGGTTTTTGGGGTGTCATGCTTTATGACGAGGGTAAGTTATTTATTTCTAATAGAAAGCAGAGGAGTAACAGGAACCAATAGAAAAAATGCTTGAAAACCATTCAAGGCTGGCAAATGTGATCTCCAGAAATGAAGAGGTCAAGAAATACGTCGAAGGAGATGGAGAGAAGGCTTACATGGAAACACAAGCTTTTCTTGGTAAATGGGAGAATTCTATCTCAGAAGCTAATGCCTATGCTGCCATGATGTGGAACAAGAGCCGTCTCCCCTTGGGTCAAATGCTTTTGGCAGAGGAGACCAGGGACTACTTGATCCTCATGTATAACCTGCCACACTTGAATTATACAGAGGCTTCTGGAGTAAAATGGATTCAAAGGCATCTGAGAAAAGTTTCAGGCGGAGTGAGTATCCAAGTTGTCATCCTAAATTTATATGTAAATATTGACTTTCATTTCTAAAGATAATTTGCCAGCTAACAGCACACATGGGTTGCATTTTCAAATCTCTGCTCACCGTGACCTCCAAAGATTTCCCCTTTCGAAATGGCAAACTCTTGGACCAGTACTTGGATCAGCTCGATGACAAGGCGGTGGATCCTCATATGATGGAACAGGCCACCAAATCTTGGGACTGGATTACCCAGGGCGCCCATGACCCCCTCCTACATTTGCTTACCAGAGAGGATATGGACAAGATTGACAGGTTTCTGCTGAAATCTGTCAAGGATCAAGAGATGTTGTTTCTTGTTCCAGGAAAAGAGTGGTCTTCTATGTTGGACTCCTACTTTGACAAGGTTTTTACTATAATCGACAAAAAGCAAGAACGAGAAGCTTGGGACTCTCTCAATAACAGAGAGAAGATGTTCTTGGAACAATAGAGCAAAAGATTGCACTTTGCTCAATGTCTTTAAGACATCGAGCAGAGCCACCGCTCCCACTCTTGACAAAATCGGTCTTGCCACTTCTAGCTCAAACTCTTGGCAGAGTGGAAAATGCAATCAAAGAGGTGAGGTTTGCGCACTTTGAATGGTCTCGATGTGCGCCGCTAGATGGCGCACCATTGGAATTCTATATCCATGTACTTGGAGTATGCGCTCTTTGAAGGCTCTCAATGCGCGCATTTATTTGAGCATGTGCCAATGAAGGCTCTCGATGCGCACATTTATTTAAGCATGCGCATATTGAAGGCTCTCAATGTGCGCATTATCTGTGCGACACGACACGGACATTTGAATTCTATTGGTGCACCTCAAATCCATCCATTTCCTGGCTGAATTTTGTTAGATTAACAGGTGGATTGACCCCTTGGCGGAACACCTGATCGTGATGTCCAAGGACATTGATGGTGCAAAGGATCACTCAGCCTGGGCCATGAGGACCTTGGATGCCGACGATCAGACATTTAAGGAAGGAAGTCGGCCATCTAGTGCAGTCAGTCATTTCCACCACCTTTCACCTTCTCCAATGAATAATAATAATTTATTTGTCTATAGTATACATACTTTATCATGAAAAACTTGGACGTGATATTTATCTTCGAGAAGGAGATCAGGCACAATTTTCCTATTCCTGCACGCCCAAGCTCCACTAAGGAATACTCTCAAGCCTCAGTGGAAGAAAGTGTCTCTGGCGGTCAGGGTGCCGTTGATGAACTTGTCACGACCCTCAAGAATCACATTAAAACCAACGCAGTCACTACTGGTCATTGGGCATTGGACTACAAGTCTCATCAGGACTGGAGACAAGTAGACAAAAAGAATGTGAAAAGAGGTCTCAACAAGTTTGCCATTGCGGCATTATTGGAGGAACAGCTGGTGAAAACTTACAGGAAGGATATGATAGAAAAGTGTCCTAGTGCTGCTTTTCTCAGGAGTCGTCTGACGTGGATCCTCTCACAACATGCAAAGCCTCGTAACACGGTCGTGGAAGGTGGCTCCAAAACCCAATCCATCCAACGATACGACTTCCCTGACAGGTTCAAGACCAAGGGTACACCCCAAAAACCAAAACAGAGCACCAAAGACATTGTCTCTTCACTGGAGTCGAAGTCAATGCCTGAAAGGATGGACAGTATCAAAAAGCTGATCAGTTCCATTCTCCATCATCCCAGTGCTCAATTAACTCCAAGAGAAGAAAAAGTGCATCCCGAGATACAGAAACTAGTGTGAACTTGAGAGAGTATGTCATCACCTTCCTGTCCCACCATAATTTCAATATTGAATCTCTCAGGGGCTTATGCTGAACACTTTACCGACTCCAAAAAATGGAAGGAGTTGATCCAGAAACAGAGATAAATCTGTTGGATGACGCCTTCAGAGTGGACCCGGGGGATGTCCCTGGTCTTCCAGAGCTAAACGTGAATCTAACTCTTACTCTCTATTAATTCAGATCTTAATTATTGAATAATTATAATTGTTAGGTTACACCCCCTCCGCCTACACCGCCCAGCATCAGCGAATACCAAAGCTCGCAATCAGCCATAGAGATGGGAACTGAAATCATGGATGCTGATGATTTGGATGATATTGAAGATGATGAAGACCAAATGGTAGTGGATGAATCCCTACGCATTGAGGTTGTTCCCATGAAGGTCGACCTAAGGCTAGGTCTAGGGAAAAAAAAACCTCAAACAGGTAATTATATAATTACAATGGCATATCAAATCCGACCTATAAATTAATATATCTAGTGATTCGGGAGTCCCTATCAACAGCAGGCCCCTCAAAGAAACGGGTTGTCCCTGACACCCAAAGAACTGGTAAATTTACATGGCCCCAAGCATTATTTCTGACATTTTCCCAGAGACCCATTCTCCTCCACCCAAGTCACGTCCCAGGGTGACCATGCAGAAGGCGAATATTGAGGTTGAAGGTCCTGCAAGACTCCCTCGACCTCGTAAATAGTAATGGTTAAAATATATAAATATATTACTTAGTGCAAGCAAGATGTCAATGATAAACCCAATGTACAACTTCCGGCATCATACTGAGAGAAGTGCCAATCAAGCATATTAGAGAGATACAAGCATAAGCCATTAATCTTGCGTAAACATTGTGATGTCAAAGATGAAGGAAAGGACGCAAAAATCTGCAGTGACAATAACATGGCCTACAAATTCTACGAGGTCAGTGTAAGTCGAGTTTGGCAGTCTGTGTAAGTTCTGCGTAGGTCTGTGTAAGCGTAAGTCTGTGTAAGTTCTGTGTAAGTCTGCGTAAGTTTGTGTAAGCCTTTGTTAGTGAGCGTACTTTTCCCCTTATACACTGACGACTCCAACTCATTTTGGTTGACAGCATGGCGCATTTTGAAGCTACTCAATCTGCGCCGCAACTACTACAGGATATCTTACTTTTGTACCTTACCCTACTTATTCCTGTTATGACTTACGCTGCTACTGTTGCAGCTTACGCTGCCTTACGCCACCAAACTTGCCTGCCACACTTACTCTGCTAAGTATGCGCAGCCACACTTGCCTTACTTACGCTGATTTACACACTTTCACTGCCTTACTGCCACACTTACGCTGAATTTACGCTGCCACACTTACACTGCATGCCACACTTACACTGATTTACACTGCCACTGACTCTACACTGCCACACTTACGCCTATTTACGCCACACGAACTCTACACTGCCACTGACTCTACCCTGCCACGCCACACAAACTCTACACTGCCACGCCACACGAACTCTAATCTACAGTGCCACACTTTGGCTGATTAACGCCACACTTACACTACATCGTCTACACTGCCACTCTTACACTGATTTACGCTGCCACTCTTACACTCCAGACTTGCTACCACAGTAGGTGATTTTGTGTAAGTGTTACAGCGTAAAGCCGTGTGTACGGCGTAAATATAGTGTTCGAGGAAGCCAAATCTATCTAATTTTGTCCTGATAAACTTTTGAGATCAATCATAGCCCCGAGAGCAAATTAGGCAGGCCATTTGCAAATGGAAGGCTAAATGTACACCTGATTAATAGATAAACTTTACGATCTATTGTTATCTACAAGCTGTCACAGCACCGGCTTGCATAGGCTTCCAGTGGTATTTAAGGCCTCCATCGCACCTACCAGGTCAGATAACTTACAGATTTACAGATAATGAGCCACTTCAAGCGATGCACCCACACCTGCGCCCATGTTGGAGACAACGCCAATGTCCCACAAATTTTCATCAATGCCGGGTCCGCCTTCGCTCACCACATTAATTCAAGCAGGGTCCATCCTTCTTGCAATCCATCCTGCCCCTCACACGTGGGGCGTGCTGACCGGGTGTTGGGGGCCAAGCTGGCCCCAGAGGAGGTCGCCAGTAATGCCGATTTCCTTTGGTCCAAGTATGAAGAAAATCCCAAGGTAGCAGCATTGATCCCTCGTGCTGCATTGACAGACGCCCGGGTTCGGAATGCCCATCGGAGGGTCTTAAATTCAAGTTCCGAGGAAGAAGAAGAAGAAGAAGAAGCAGCCCAACCTCCTCGCTCCCCTTCGCCTTCAGAGGAAGCGGGCCCTGTTGCAGGCCCATCGCGGTTGACACCCCCTAGCGAAATTCACCGGTTGAGGGGAACGATATACGAAAACATTGTGCGAATTGAACAATCGCCTTTTTACCAGAAGCCGGTTCGGATATCTTTCATAGAAGATATTACTAGAGCAACCGACTCCAAACATGCATGGAATCACGATGCATGGATGCTCAAGGCAGGGGAGCTCAGCCCCCAGTTTGTCGATGAATGCATGAGGGTTTTGCCCACGCACATCTTCAAGCACCGTACCAAGCAGGAGATTGCCTGCAATGAATGGGTATGTCGGTCCCAAATTAAATTATAGAATGGCGTTTTGACCCATGTCAGCTTTATATTTTACATGCCTTCCGGAGGCAAGGCAAAGCAAGAGACACGATCCACCTAATAAAATGGGCGGACTTCATCCAAGCACTGATGGAGAGGAAAGGTCGAACATGGGAGACCCTCCTGGCAAGCGAAGTTATATTTGGGGGTCTTTGCCTGGAATCGGATTTCATGTGAGTCTGAGTCATATATATCATATTAAAATCTGCTCATCCAGTTTCTTAAGGGGGAAGGATGCGCGTGAAAGGCTGCAAGAGCCTAGGGATCTGGACGCGTACATGCGATCCCTCCGTCACCTCTCGTCTGAAAGGTTGCTTGTGCCATCCCCCCCCAGATGATATTTAGGGGCCCAAAGCTGACCGTCCTCGAGCAGCTTCAGAAGGCTGCTGCACAAGTGACGGGCACCTACTATCCTGCGGTTTTCTTGGTCACAGAACCCAAGGAACTCAAACCTGCGGAGGGCCTCGTCATCAAGAGAGGCTTCAGTGACACATCGAAGCATGTAATATTTGGGAGGGACCCGAATTTCAGATCCCAACTCAAGGAAATGGTGAGGGAACGCAGTCGGGACTATGACCACCCCACCCTCCGAAAATACAACGTGGTACCACCCATATTCGGGGTATCTTTTGTACCGGAGCTGTTGCAAACAGGGGAGGTCAGAGTGTATTTTGTAGGAGGTCGTCTGGCATACATGATGTCCACACGACCAAACCCCCCCAACCTGGAGATTGAACCCGTCTATGGTTTGACTCCGTTGGAGCACCTGCAGTAAGTGCAGTATTAATTTTTATATCCCATCTTGAAATTGATTTCTTTCTAGACCCAATCCTTTGGCCAAAGAGCCATCTTCTGACATTTGGTTCAACTCGGACCTGCCGACTCACATCCAGGACAAGGGCACGGCAGCATTCAAGGAATTCGCAAATGCTACATACGAATTCTTGGTCGAAGAGGATGAAAAGGCCTTTCAGCAAGAAGGTTCATCCGACTTGCGCCTGTTCTGCAGGCTGGACATCTGTGTTTTCCGGGATGAACGCGGAAAGTTCTCATATTTTGTCAGCGAGATCGACGCGACGGTTAAAGCAGGGCTGTTCCTGCACTACACGCATGAAGAGGCTGACAGGCTCAGCGCAGACTTTGCAGTCTCCCTTCGTGCATGGATTGCAGTATATAGATCCCGGATCTCCAGGTAGTTGTACTAGGGGCCTTTTTTTATATGGACACTTGGAATATCATTGTATGTACGATATTGTTGTATACAATGTTTGATTTAATTTATTCGAACGACCAAAATGTCGAGTGGACTTTGAGTAGCGTGCGCACATTGAATGGCTTCATAATGCGCAATGTACAACTTGGTGGAATGGCTGCTCCTGAAGATAGACAGCGCGCATTGAATGCTTCATAATGCGCTTGACCCCTACTCAACCACCTGATATTAAATTCTTGATGCGGGTGGATATCACAACCAGAAGGTGGCGCTCTGGCTTCTCTACAATATGATCACAAACTCTTAAGTGTCAATGCATCTCATTGTTTTTGTATAGCCAAAGTGGTATTTATTTACCCAAATACTTGGGGCATTTTGCTGTTTCTCATGTTGTTCAAAAGTCAGCGTAGGTCAGCGTAAGCGTGACAGACGCTGTCAGTGTGACAGCGTAAGTTGGCGTAAGCGTGACAGACACCGTCAGTGTGACAGCGTAAGTTGGCGTAAGCGTGACAGACACCGTCAGTGTGACAGCGTAAGTTGGCGTAAGCGTGACAGACGCCGTCAGTGTGACAGCGTAAGCCGGCGTAAGCATGACAGAGGGTATGGATATACATAATTGTTAATACAATTTTATTTTATTTTATAATTCTTCCTGATCTCTTTGTATGGCATCACCTCGCCTTTTCCGGTGCTTTTGTCCAGATCGACGGGTCTTTTTTGTACCCTGGTTTGGCTGGAACAAGGAGTGATCTACATCCCTTCTCTCAGGCAGTGGGGGATGATCTGGATTGCATGTGGCACATAAGCAAGCGGAACCTGCGAAGTAGGAGTGGTCGCCGCCATCGTAGCTTATTGTTACCGGCTCTCCTTCGTGGATATCACGAAGGGTGAGTATAGTGTATGCGTTGGTTTTAGGAATTAGGTACATCTAGATAAGGTGTTTATAAATACGCGGAGGAAAAAGATTAGGATGAAGAAAAGACCTGACTGTTGGGATTGCAGTCATGATTGGCGAAGCGGAAAGGGCCAAGGACAAGGCGATTAGCCAAGGGGTCAGAAGAGGAAGATGAAACGATTGAAATCCCTTGACGAAGGCCAGAATAATCAGAGGAGGCGGAAGCACAGGCGGAGAGAATAAAAGTGGCGGCGGGGATATGTTGACGGGCCAAGAGACCTAAACCAATCTGGTTGTGGAAAGAAACTTTTTGTATTTTGACCGGGCTTTGTGGGCAAAGGAAGAGATAATAGCGAGCGACGAAACTGGAAATTATGGCGGATGAGAACTAGCGCTCTAGTTTGTGAGACTCACTGTGCAACAACGGGAATTTGAGAAGTTGAAAAGAGGGTGGGGTGAGCAGAGATGATGCTCTGGAACAAAGCGGTTATTGCAGCGTCGAGGCTGGGCGCCGATGAGAGTGAAGTGGCCTGGGTAATGATGCGAGATATGGACAACAGGTCGTCATCGGTGGCATGGATTGAGTCGCCTACAAAGGCAGGTGAAGGAGTTAGGGCGCGATAGCTGTGATGCCTGCGCTTTGTGGCGAAAAAAGCATGGAGTAAAATGTCGTCGACATGGGCAAAGTCGGTGCAAGGGAAAGATTGGAGGTTGAGGCGGGCGACGGCATGTTCGAAATCGTTTGCAGGATTGGAATCAGGGTAGGAAGGGCCTTGTTCGTACAGGACAGGGTTGGTTGTACGTGCAGAGCGGCGTAGAGTGGACATGATGAGGATGAAGGACACGTTTAAATTACGTCAAGTGTTATATAATAATGGTGTGATGGAGCGAGGAGTGAAAAAAGCAGAGGGCTGAGTTTTTGGATGGCGCTTATTGAGGACTCTCAATATGCGGGAAGTGGGTTTATCGCTGACATCATGCTAGCAATAAGTAATATAATAATTTACACCACTATTTGCGAGATAATGCGCGCATTGAGAGCCTTCGAAGAGCGCATACTCCAAGTACATGGATATAGAATTCCAATGCTGCGCCGTCTTGAAAGATCAATGTATATTCCAGATCCCCTAAGCCAGCGGAAGGGGAAAAATCGCACACAATTGCTGATTTACGCGGACTTACTCTGACTTACGCTGTTACATTACAGCCAACTTCTCATGCTAACTTACATTGAGGTGGATGGAAGAAAATGATTGCCAGTTAATAAGTAGCATTGATAGCATAAATGTAATCGATTGCGCAGTCATGTGACTAAACCCGTGAATGTTGGTTTTCTCCCCACGTTTTTTCCACGATCGTCTCTCTGTCTCCAACTACCACCATCTCCTCGAGCGCACTCCGCGCCACCTATATCAAACCAGTATGGCGCCACTGGGTTTGATATTGGTGGTGAGGAGTGCTTCTATGGTTACTTGTATCCTGGTTTAAACTAATATAAAATTTCTTTTCAGATTGCGCTCAGAGGAAAGGGAGGGGGATCTTTTGATAAATTTTATAAACCAGAGCGCTGAGAACAGCGTAACCTACTCCGGAGTACGGTACTTTTTTTTTCTTATTTTTCTTATATGGCAAAAGGGGAAGGGACAGAGAAGGGGAAGGGACAGAGAGGCGGAATACGCTGAAATTTTTTGGGAAGGAGTTGGACTTGGGATCCAACATGATTTATAATCATGGCCTATTCCTTTTTTGGAACTTGAGACTTTAGGGCAGGTCTTATTACTTGAGCTACCGGCATTTAAAGCATAGGCGCAAATAGCCCTCGTCCCCGTACTGCCCACAGACACGGGCTGACGTGCGCAGATAAATATATATACGCGAGCAGGTGAGATACCCACCTCAGCCTTCAGGCCGTTCCATTGCAAGCACCTTGGCACACAAAAATGACACGACAGACGAGGCCGATATGGTGTGAGGTTCAATCGGTGTCGTTCGTTTTGTTGGTTGTCGGTGTCACTGCTGCCAGCATGCATAGTATATAAGGCAGTGCGCAGTGTACAGCGTAAGGCAGAGTAATTGTAACGCAGAATGGGCAGCGTAAGGCAGCGTAAGTCAGCGTAAGTCGGCGTAGTTGTAATGCCTAGTGGGCAGCGTAAGGCAGCGTAAGTCAGTGTAATAATTGTAGCGCATAGTAAGCGGTAGTGACAGCATAACGGTGCGTAAGTGAGGATAACTGAACTGTAACAGCATTTTAGAGCAGCGCAGATTGGGAGCCTCAATTTGCGCCCCCTGAGGAAGATTGCACACGTGCTTGCTTGCCACTTTGTTTACTTTTCGAGGAGTTGTATATATATATTATGCTACCTAATCATTCCTTGAAGATCTCCACCATGCCCGTAATTGGTGATTCTACCCCATCCTTCTGGTTTATCCTTCAAAATATCGAAACTGTCTTTCGGGAAAAAGAAAACAGTTGAAATTCTACCCGGTGTCAAATGTTGCCTTTTGGCATTGTGGGGCTGAGGGCGAAACTTGCCCACTTTGTGCCAGATATCTCCTGCCTCAAAAATGGCAGCATGAATGAACTGCCAAATCCTGCCACAAGTGAGTTGATCATTCTTGATAAATATATATAAACTTACGTGAATTTGACCTGGAATTGAGGAACCACCATCCTGCCTCCAAAGTAAAAGCTGCAAGGGAGACAGCCAGCAGGCCCACGTCCTTTTTATCTGTATGGAGGGCTCCGTCCAGCTTGTAGATGATTGCCCTACCCAGCCAGGCCCAAGATCTTCCTCCATCCAGACCCCTGCCTTGAAAGCTTGCTCGTACTCTTCGTACCTCTCCGGAAAGACCTGCTTGAACATCACTGCCATGGTTATGGTCACAGGTCTTGTCTGCTTGTAGTACGTCTTTATTTGTGCAAGCCCTTTGCAACTCTTCGTAAAGGGCTTGGACAAATAAAGTCCCTGGAAAAGATGCAATTGAGTTATAGGCAAGTTGCACGTTTAAGGCTAACCTTTTGTCTCTGGCCCTGTTGTATCCATCCGTGAACAAGGTGGAAGACCCCTACCCTTTCTTGTAAAACTCTTGTTCTCCCCTCCCCATCTCTGCCCTCTCCTCCCTCTCCATCACTCTCATCCTCCCATTCATCCTCACTCCCATCCTCTATTATGGCCTGCTCCGCATATTCTGAGGCGATGTATCTCATGACCCTTGGATTAGGATCTTCCTTGTCCCATTCATGTCGAAGGTCGGCCCCAGTCCTTGTTGGCTGTATAACAGAACACAGTCTCTGTGTCTGTTCGTGAAAGGGCTTCAGCATTTTATCCTTCAAGAGAAAATTAAGCCTTTGGAAAAGAAGGGGATAAAGGGCTCACAGATATTCCATCTATTACATATTCTCTGCCGGCGGCAATGCCTGCAAGAAAGTCGTCGTATGTTCTGTTATGATATTGTACGGAAAAGTCTTCATCTAGATCAATCATATCCTTTTCTGTCTATTTATGGTGAGGATCACCCACATTATAATAATGAGGCAGCGAATTAACATACCTTATCATCACTCCACCTAACTCCAAAGTAAAAAAACAAAGGTTTTCCATCCCTATCGAAATACTGAGCGGAGAATGGTCGACTGGGGATTTCCGGTTCCAGGAGTTTATCATATTTCCTCATATGTGCTCTTTAAGTGGGGAGAATGCTCGCTATTGAGCTGTTTCAGCTCCTCGTGCGAGTAGGGAAGCCTGTACTTGTCAGCATAAAGGGAGAAAAGGGTTGCACGAATTTCAGCCTGTTTCTTGGTGGCCCGTAGGAGGGCGTTCATGCTCCTCTCTCTTCCTGCACACCTGACTAAAGCACGCTTTGGCTGGTTGACATGCCTAGGGGCGGGAACAGCCTGATCCTTTGTATAGTCCTGCAGAATTTACAGCTTATGTTTTATTTTATCGAGTTAAACTCACTTTCAGGGGGTAGGATTTCTTGGAAGGTCGGGGCATGACAAGGAAGAAAGAGCAAAAGCAGGCTGCGCCATGCACCCACCTCAAGGATTTAATATTATTCCAATATTCCCATGGTCATGTGAGGTGGGTCATCGCTGGGCGCATTATGAAGCTGTTCAATGCGCGCTGAGGAGCAGCCATTCATACATTGCATGTTATGAAGCAATTTCAATGCGCAGAAGCTACTTTGGTCACAAAAAAAAAAGTTCAACTGACACTTATGCGGCCACATTTACGCTGCCTTACGTTGTTACTCTTACTCTTAGGCAGCGTAAGCCGTTACGCTGCCTAACTCTGCCACACTTACGCTGATTTACGCTACCAAACTTGTCTACACAGCCACACTTACGCTGACTTACGCTGCCTTACACTGCCACATTTACGCTAATTTACGCTGCACCTTGTCTACACAGCCATACTTATGCTAATTTACGCTGCCTTACACTATATGGAATCACGCTGTCACCACGTAAGCTCGCCTTTACACTAGTAGATGTGGCAGTGTAAGGCAGCGTAAACCAGTGTAAGAGTGGCAGTGTAGATGTGGCAGTGTCCGAAGCCAAATCTATTTTGGTCCTGATAAACTTTTTTAATATCAATCGTAGCCCAGAGAGCAAATCTGCCTAAAGGAGGTCGCTGGTGGGAAAGGAGTATAAGCTGTCACAGCACCGGCTTGCATAGGCTTCCAGCGGTATTTAAGGCCTCCATCGCACCTACCAGGTCAGATAACACAGATATGAGCCACTTCAAGCGATGCACCCACACCTGCGCCCACGTTGGAGACAACGCCAACGTCCCACAAATTTTCATCAATGCCGGGTCCGCCTTCGCTCACCACATTAATTCAAGCAGGGTCCATCCTTCTTGCAATCCGTCCTGCCCCTCACACGTGGGGCGTGCTGACCGGGTGTTGGGGGCCAAGCTGGCCCCAGAGGAGGTCGCCAGTAATGCCGATTTCCTTTGGTCCAAGTATGAAGGGAATCCCAAGGTAGCAGCATTGATCCCTCGTGCTGCATTGACAGACGCCCGGGTTCGGAATGCCCATCGGAGGGTCTTAAATTCAAGTTCCGAGGAAGAAGAAGAAGAAGACGACGATGAGGTTCAACCTCCTCGTTCACCTACACCCTCAGAGGTGGAAGTGGGCCCTGTTGCAGGCCCATCACGGATGACTCCCCCTAATGAAATTCATCTATCGAGGGGAACACTATATGGGAACATGGCGAGGATTCAAGAATTGCCCTTTTACGAGAAGAGGGTTACAATTTGCTTTATAGAAGATATTACTAGAGCAACCACGTACAAAAATGCATGGAATCACGACGGTTGGATGGTCAAGGCAGGGGAGCTCAGCCCCCAGTTTTTCGAGGAATGCATGAGGGTTTTACCCACGCACATCTTCAAGCACCGTACCAAGCAGGAGATTGCCTGCAATGAATGGGTATGTCGGTCCCAATTTAAAATATAGAATGGCGTTTTGACCCATGTCAGCTTTATATCTTACATGCCTTCTGGAGACAAGGCAAAGCAAGAGACACAGTCCACCTAATTGAATGGGAGGACTTCATCCAAGCAGTGATGGAGAGGGAGGGTCGAACATGGGAGACCCTCCTGGCAAGCGAAGTTATATTTGGGGGTCTTTGCCTGGAAGCGGATTTCATGTGAGTCCGAGTCATATATATCATATTAAAATCTGCTCATCCAGTTTCTTAAGGGGTAAGGAAGCCCGTGAAAGACTGCAAGAGCCTAGGG
Source organism: Amanita pallidorosea (assembly GCA_023014475.1). Lineage (NCBI taxonomy): Eukaryota > Fungi > Basidiomycota > Agaricomycetes > Agaricales > Amanitaceae > Amanita > Amanita pallidorosea. The sequence continues at coordinate 33,927 of JAEBUS010000105.1, read as the reverse complement.
ATCTGGACACTTACATGCGATCCCTCCGTCACCTCTCATCTCAAAGGTTACTTGTGCCATCCCCCCCCAGATGATATTTAGGGGCCCAAAGCTGACCGTCCTCGAGCAGCTTCAGAAGGCAGCTGCGCAAGTGACGCGCACATACTATCCTTCAGTATTCTTGGTCACAGAACCCAAGGAACTCGAACCTGCGGAGGGCCTCGTGATCAAGAGAGCTTCAGCGACACTGCAAAGCATGTGGTGTTTGGGAGGGACCAGAACTTCCGGTCCAGAATCAAGGAAATGGTGAGGGAACGCGCTCGTGACTATGACCACCCGATGCTCCGAAAGTACAATGTGGTACCACCCATTTTTGGAATCTCTTTTATACCAGAGATGTTACAAAAAGGGGAAATAAGAGTGTTTTTTGTAGGTGGTCGCCTGGCATACATGATGTCGACGCGACCGAACCCCCCGGAGATGGAGATGGAACCAGTCTATTCTTTGACCCCCTTGGAACACCTGCAGTAAGTGCAGTATAACCCATCTTGTAATATATTATTGATTGCTTGATCACAACCTCTAGACCCAGTCCTTTGGCCAAAGAGCCATCTTCGGACATTTGGTACAACTCAAATCTGCCGACCCACATCCAGGACATGGGCACGGCAGCATTCAAGAATTTCGCAGGTGCTACGTACGAATTCTTGGTCAAAGAAGATGAAAGGATTTTTCAGCAACAAGGATCATCAGACCTGCGCCTGTTCTGCAGGCTGGATATCTGTGTTTTCCGGGATCAACATGGAAAGTTTTCGTATTATACCATTTTTTAAAAGTTTAATAGTTAACTTGAGAAACATTTTATCAAAACTTTTTTTGCTCCAATTCAGAGGTATACTATAGTACATTATCTCCCTGCAATATCTAAGGAATTGGCGGGCCCGTTGTGGAGATAAAATGCCCAAAAGTTGGGCACATATAAACTTTGTGACATATTGTGACTGGGTTCATTTACGCGCCAACCTTGAACATCCTTTGGCATATTTATGTATCTTTCACCCAGGGTGACTCACCAACAGGTTCTCAAATGTGTTGGCCACAGTTCACACTTTATGCTCAGTGTAAATAATGAGTGTAATCTAATGGGTGGTCACCTTACGCTCAGCGTAATCTAATGAGTAGTCACCTTACGCTCAGCGTAATCTAATGTCTGGTCAGCGTAATCTAATGTCTGGTCAGCATAATCTAATGTCTGGTCAGCGTAATCTAATGAGTGGTCACCTTACGCTCAGCGTAATCTAATGAGTGGTCACCTTACGCTCAGCGTAATCTAATGAGTAGTCACCTTACGCTCAGCGTAATCTAATATCTGGTCACCTTACGCTCAGCGTAATCTAATGTTTGGTCACCTTACGCTCAGCGTAATCTAATGTTTGGTCACCTTACGCTCAGCGTAATCTAATGTTTGGTCACCTTACGCTCAGCGTAATCTAATGTCTGGTCACCTTACGCTAGCGTAATCTAATGTCGGTCAGCGTAATCTAATGTGGTCACCTTACGCTCAGCGTAATTAATGTTTGGTCACCTTACGTCAGCGTAATCTAATGAGTAGTCACCTTACGCTCAGCGTAATCTAATGTCTGGTCAGCGTAATCTAATGAGTGGTCACCTTACGCTCAGCGTAATCTAATGAGTAGTCACCTTACGCTCAGCGTAATCTAATGTCTGCGCTATCAATGTCTGCACTACGCTCAGCGTAATCTAATGTTTGGTCACCTTACGCTCAGCGTAATCTATGAGTGGTCACCTTACGCTCAGCGTAATCTAATGAGTGGTCACCTTACGCTCAGCGTAATCTAATGAGTGGTCACCTTACGCTCAGCGTAATCTAATGTTTGGTCACCTTACGCTCAGCGTAATCTAATGTTTGGTCACCTTACGCTCAGCGTAATCTAATGTTTGGTCCCTTACGCTCAGCGTAATCTAATGTTTGGTCACCTTACGCTCAGCGTAATCTAATGTCTGGTCACCTTACGCTCAGCGTAATCTAATGTCTTGTCAGATATTTCAAAGTTGATCCTCATTGTGCTTTTTACTCTTCCAGAGCATGTAGCAAAGCTAATACTTCTGCTACCATATTCACAATCTTCTTCTGTCCTTTAACTGCCACTTTCATTTTCCCTATCATAAATTTTTGTGTATCTCCTTGCCAACTTGAGTATTCCCTTCATGACCTGTAGTAGAGGTTGGCTCCAACTATTCACTTTCATAACAAGTAGTAGACTCACTTCTGTGCTAACCACTCCTCTGATCTCATCTGCACTTGGTAATCTCCCCTTTTCCAACAGCCATGTATTGATCTCCTTACTAATTTTTCTCTTGGTGCATCACTTTGATGCCAATGGATGTATAGGTCATGAAAGCCTTCAGACCATGCTTTGGAAAAGGAGTCACTATCCTCCTCCTCTCCAATACCTGTACAAAGAGAAACATCTGGGGGTAAGCTTGTGTTGCTTATGTTTGAAAGGCAGGCTGTCATATCTGAGTATATTAAGGGAAATCTCAATGACCACACTTACATCTGTGGGCTAATTGTGGGCCCATCTTGGTCTGCTTCCAACTCATTGGCCTCCATTATGAAGTTTTCCATCATCTGGATTTCAACCTCCATTATCTGGTCCCTGTCTTGTAAGGTGTCATCTTTGGCTTTGTTCATATAGCATGATGAAATCACTTACAAGGACCATCAGGAATTGGTGTTGGAAGTTCTTGTCCTGTGCAATGTTTAACCTTTTTGCATATTTTTTTTCTACAATGCCTATTTATAACTAACTTTCAAACAACAATCTATTTTCCTCTACAGACACTAATTAATTAGAAACCTGCATTCCAATAATAAGAAAAAAAACTCACTTTCTCCCTCTGGGTCTGGAGCCAATAGACAGGAGGCCCCCAGACCATTTGAAATATCCCTGGCCAGTCAGGGGGGAGTTCTGAGATATCAGGAAAATCAGGCAAACCGGCCGCTTACTAAACAACGTATTTGAAAGAAAAACAAAAGAAAAAAAAAAACTCACTACTTTCGAGGACGCCCTGTAATCATAGGGTGGTCCGCCACGGTGGTCCTCGATCCCCCAGAGCAGTGAATCATCGTCTTCATCCAACTGCGGTTGGACTCGGCGACGCTTGGCTTGGCGGTTCTCATGAGGGTGTTTCCCAGCTCGCTTTTTCTACTTATAAAACATGTCAGTATTCCAGGTTAGAGCAACAGGGCACTACTGACATTGGACTTGCCGAGCGCGTCGTGTGTTGTCGCGTATGTGACCAGGTGTAACGCTCAGCGTGACGTTACATTACGCTCAGCGTAACAATACATTACGCTCAGTGTTACAATAATTACGCTCAGCGTAATGTTACAGAGCGTGTTGCATGTCGTCGTGTGTGTGACTAGGTGACCCTAATGTAATGCTCAGAGAGCGCGTTGCGTGTCGTCTCATGTGTGACTGGGTGACCCTAAAGTAACGCTCAGCATAACGTTACAGTGCGCGTCGCGTGTCATCGCGTGCCATCGCGTGTGTGACCCGTAACGCTCAGTGTAACATTGTCACTTGTGTGACTGGGTGACCTAAAGTAACGCTCAGCGTAACGTTACAGTGTGACCCATAACGCTCAGCGTAACGTCATCACGTGCATGACCAGGTGACCAGAGCGCGTCGTCGCATGTGGTACCGGTGACCCTAAAGTAACGCGTGTGTGTGTCACATGTCGTCGTGTGTGACCCGTAATGCTCAGCGTAATGTCGTTGCCTACAGTGTAACGTTACAGTGCGGTGTTGTCGTGGTGGTGTACCCATAACGCTCAGCGTAAACGTTAACAGTGCGTGTCGCGTGTTGTGCGTGTGTGACCTGTAATGCTCAGTGTAATGTCGTTGCGTCAGCGTAACGTTACAGTGCGTGTTTGTCGTGTGTGTGACCCATAACGCTCAGCGTAACGTACAGTGCGTGTCGCGTGTTGTCGCGTGTGTGACCTGTAATGCTCAGTGTAATGTCGTTGCCTCAGCGTAACGTTACAGTGCGTGTTGTTGTGTGTGTGATCCGTAACGCTCAGCGTAACGTCGTTGCTTGTGTGACCGGGTGACCCTAAAGTAACGCTCAGTGTAACGTTACAGTGCGTGTCGCGTGTTGTCGCGTGTGTGACCCGTAACGCTCAGCACAACGTTACAGAGCGTGTTGTGCGTTGTTGTATGTGTGACCAAGTGACAATAACGTCGTGTCATTGCATGTGTGACTGGGTGACAATAAATGTAACACTCAGTTGTGTGTTGTTGCATGTGGACCAGGTGAACATTACAAAGCTCGCTGTGTGTGTGTGACCAGGTAAAGAGCATGTCGCATGTCGTTGCATGGTGCGACTGGGGTATAAAGCTCAGCAGAGCGTGTCGCATTGTCATTGCATGTGTGACTGAGTGACAAATACACAGAGCGCATCGTGCGATTGCATGTGTGACCAGGTGAACAGTAACAGTGTTAACATTACAGCTGAGCGTATGTGACACTACGCTGAGCCGTGAGCGCACGTGACATACACTGAGCGTAATGTGACACTACGACTGAGCGTGAGCGCAACGTGACATTACGCTGAGCGTGAGCGCAACGTGACATTACGCTGAGCGTAATGTGACACTACGCTGAGCGTTGAGCGCAACGTGACATTACGCTGAGCGTAATGTGACACTACGCTGAGCGTGAGCGCAACGTGACATTACGCTGAGCGTAATGTGACACTATGCTGAGCGTGAGCGCAACGTGACATTACGCTGGCGTGAGCACAACATGACATTATTGCTGAGTGTACAGAGCTCATCAAGACATCATTGTGTGTGCACCAGTGACAATAATGCAATGCTTGTTGTGTGTGATTGCATGTGTGACAATAACATTATGCTCAGTGTAACATAGCAGAGCAATTGCATTCCCTTATTCCTTATGTACAGGTAACTTGTCCCCAACCTCACCACGTGAAAGGGCTTCAGCATTTTATCCTTCAAGAGAAAATTAAGCCTTTGGAAAAGAAGGAGATAAAGGGCTCACAGATATTCCATCTATTACATATTCTCTGCCGTGGCAATGCCTGCAAGAAAGTCGTCGTATGTTCTGTTATGATATTGTACGGAAAGTCTTCATCTAGATCAATCATATCCTTTTCTGTCTATTTATGGTGAGGATCACCCACATTATAATAATGAGGCAGCGCATTAACATACCTTATCATCACTCCACCTAACTCCAAAGTAAAAAAACAAAGGTTTTCCATCCCTATCGAAATACTGAGCGGAGATGGTCGACTTGGGATTTCCGGTTCCAGGAGTTTATCACATATTTCCTCATATGTGCTCTTTAAGTGGGGAGAATGCTCGCTATTGAGCTGTTTCAGCTCCTCGTGCGAGTAGGGAAGCCTGTACTTGTCAGCATAAAGGGAGAAAAGGGTTGCACGAATTTCAGCCTGTTTCTTGGTGGCCCGTAGGAGGGCGTTCATGCTCCTCTCTCTTCCTGCACACCTGACTAAAGCACGCTTTGGCTGGTTGACATGCCTAGGGGCGGAACAGCCTGATCCTTTGTATAGTCCTGCAGAATTTACAGCTTATGTTTTATTTTATCGAGTTAAACTCACTTTCAGGGGTAGGATTTCTTGGAAGGTCGGGGCATGACAAGGAAGAAAGAGCAAAAGCAGGCTGCCGCATGCACCCACCTCAAGGATTTAATATTATTCCAATATTCCCATGGTCATGTGAGGTGGGTCATCGCTGGGCGCATTATGAAGCTGTTCAATGCGCGCTGAGGAGCAGCCATTCATACATTGCATGTTATGAAGCAATTTCAATGCGCAGAAGCTACTTTGGTCACGAAAAAAAAGTTCAACTGACACTTATGCGGCCACATTTACGCTGCCTTACGTTGTTACTCTTACTCTTAGGCAGCGCGTAAGCCGTTACGCTGCCTAACTCTGCACACTTACGCTGATTTACGCTACCAAACTTGTCTACACAGCCACACTTACGCTGATCGCTGACTTACGCTGCTTACACTGCCACATTTACGCTAATTTACGCTGCACCTTGTCTACACAGCCATACTTACGCTAATTTACGCTGCCTTACACTATATGGAATCACGCTGTCACCACGTAAGCTCGCCTTTACACTAGTAGATGTGCAGTGTAAGGCAGCGTAAACCAGTGTAAGTGTGGCAGTGTAGATGTGGCAGTGTCCGAAGCCAAATCTATTTTGGTCCTGATAAACTTTTTTAATATCAATCGTAGCCCAGAGAGCAAATCTGCCTAAAGGAGGTCGCTGGTGGGAAAGGAGTATAAGCTGTCACAGCACCGGCTTGCATAGGCTTCCAGCGGTATTTAAGGCCTCATCCACACCTACCAGGTCAGATAACACAGATATGAGCCACTTCAAGCGATGCACACCACACCTCGCCCACGTTGGAGACAACGCCAACGTCCCACAAATTTTCATCAATGCCGGGTCCGCCTTCGCTCACCACATTAATTCAAGCAGGGTCCATCCTTCTTGCAATCCGTCCTGCCCCTCACACGTGGGGCGTGCTGACCGGGTGTTGGGGCCAAGCTGGCCCCAGAGGGAGGTCGCCAGTAATGCCGATTTCCTTTGGTCCAAGTATGAAGGGAATCCCAAGGTAGCAGCATTGATCCCCTCGTGCTGCATTGACAGATGCCCGGGTTCGGAATGCCCATCGAGGGTCTTAATTCAAGTTCCGAGGAAGAAGAAGGAGAAGACGACGATGAGGTTCAACCTCCTCGTTCACCTACACCTCAGAGTGGAAGTGGGCCCTGTTGCAGGCCCATCACGGATGATCCCCCTAATGAATTCATCTATCGAGGGGAACACTATATGGGAACATGCAGGATTCAAGAATTGCCCTTTTACGAGAAGAGGGTTACAATTTGCTTTATAGAAGATATTACAGAAGGCAACCACGTACAAAATTCATGGAATCACGACGGTTGGATGGTCAAGCAGGGGAGCTCAGCCCCCATTTTTTCGAGGAATGCATGAGGGTTTTACCACGCACATCTTCAAGCACCGTACCAAGCAGGAGATTGCCTGCAATGAATGGGTATGTCGATTCCCAATTTAAAATATAGAATGGCGTTTTGACCCATGTCAGCTTATATCTTACATGCCTTTCGGAGACAAGGCAAAGCAAGAGACACAGTCCACCTAATGAATGGGAGGACTTCATCCAACAGTGATGGAGAGGGAGGTCGAACATGGGAGACCCTCCTGGCAAGCGAAGTTATATTTGGGGGTCTTTGCTGGAAGCGGATTTCATGTGAGTCCGAGTCATATATATCATATTAAAATCTGCTCATCCAGTTTCTTAAGGGGTAAGGAACCCGTGAAAGACTGCAAGAGCCTAGGGACTGGACACTTACATGCGATCCCTCCGTCACTCTCATCTCAAAGGTACTTGTGCCATCCCCCCCAGATGATATTTAGGGCCCAAAGCTGACCGTCTCGAGCAGCTTCAGAAGGCAGCTGCGCAAGTGACGGCGCACATTATACCATTTTTTAAAAGTTTAATAGTTAACTTGAGAACCATTTTATCAAAACTTTTTTGCTCCAATTCAGAGGTATACTATAGTACATTATCTCCCTGCAATATCTAAGGAATTGGCGGGCCCGTTGTGGAGATAAAATGCCCAAAGTTGGGCACATATAAACTTTGTGACATATTGTGACTGGGTTCATTTACGCACCAACCTTGAACATCCTTTGGCACATTTATGTATCTTTCACCCAGGGTGACTCACCAACAGGTTCTCAAATGTGTTGGCCACAGTTCACACTTTATGCTCAGTGTAAATAATGAGTGTAATCTAATGGGTGTCACCTTACGCTCAGCGTAATCTAATGTCGGTCACCTTACGCTCAGCGTAATCTAATGTTTGGTCACCTTACGCTCAGCGTAATCTAATGAGTAGTCACCTTACGCTCAGCGTAATCTAAGTCTGGTCGCGTAATCTAAGATGGTCCCTTCGCTCAGCGTAATCTAATGAGTAGTCACCTTACGCTCAGCGTAATCTAATGTCTGGTCAGCGTAATCTAATGAGTAGTCACCTTACGCTCAGCGTAATCTAATGTCTTGGTCAGCGTAATTAATGAGTGGTCACCTTACCTCAGCTTAATCTAATGTTGGTCCCTTACTCAGCGTAATCTAATGAGTAGTCACCTTACGCTCAGCGTAATCTAATGTCTGGTCAGCGTAATCTAATGAGTTGGTCACCTTACGCTCAGCGTAATCAATGAGTAGTACCTTACCTCAGCGTAATCTATGCTGGTCAGCGTAATCTAATGTCTGGTCACTTCCCTCAGCGTAATCTAATGTTGGTCACCTTACGCTCAGCGTAATCTAATGAGTGGTCACCTACGCTCAGCGTATCTATGAGTGGTCACCTTACGCTCAGCGTAATCTAATGAGTGTCACCTTACGCTCAGCGTAATCTAATGTTGGTCACCTTACGCTCAGCGTAATCTAATGTTTGGTCACCTTACGCTCAGCGTAATCTAATGTCTGTCAGATATTTCAAGTTGATCCTCATTGTGCTTTTTACTCTCCAGAGCATTGTAGCAAAGCTAATACTTCTGCTACCATATTTCACAATCTTCTTCTGTCCTTTAACTGCCACTTTCATTTTCCCTATCATAAATTTTGTGTATCTCCTTGCCAACTTGAGTATCCCTTCATGACCTGTAGTAGAGGTTGGCTCCAACTATTCACTTTCATAACAAGTAGTAGACTCACTTCTGGTGCTAAACCCATCCTCTGATCTCACTGCACTTGGTAATCTCCCCTTTTCCAACAGCCATGTATTGATCTCCTTTACTAATTTTTCTCTTGGTGCATCCACTTTGATGCCAATGGATGTATAGGTCATGAAAGCCTCAGACCATGCTTTGGAAAAGGAGTCACTATCCTCCTCCTCCAATACCTGTACAAAGAGAAACATCTGGGGGTAAGCTCTGTGCTTGTTGTACGTGCAGAGCGGCGTAGAGTGGACATGATGAGGATGAAGGACACGTTTAAATTACGTCAAGTGTTATATAATAATGGTGTGATGGAGCGAGGAGTGAAAAAAGCAGAGGGCTGAGTTTTTGGATGGCGCTTATTGAGGACTCTCAATATGCGGGAAGTGGGTTTATCGCTGACATCATGCTAGCAATAAGTAATATAATAATTTACACCACTATTTGCGAGATAATGCGCGCATTGAGAGCCTTCGAAGAGCGCATACTCCAAGTACATGGATATAGAATTCCAATGCTGCGCCGTCTTGAAAGATCAATGTATATTCCAGATCCCCTAAGCCAGCGGAAGGGGAAAAATCGCACACAATTGCTGATTTACGCGGACTTACTCTGACTTACGCTGTTACATTACAGCCAACTTCTCATGCTAACTTACATTGAGGTGGATGGAAGAAAATGATTGCCAGTTAATAAGTAGCATTGATAGCATAAATGTAATCGATTGCGCAGTCATGTGACTAAACCCGTAATGTTGGTTTCTCCCCACGTTTTTTCCACGATCGTCTCTCTGTCTCCAACTACCACCATCTCCTCGAGCGCACTCCCGCCCACTATATCAAACCAGTATGGCGCCACTGGGTTGATATTGGTGGTGAGGAGTGCTTCTATGGTTACTTGTATCCTGGTTTAAACTAATATAAAATTTCTTTTCAGATTGCGCTCAGAGGAAAGGGGAGGGGATCTTTTGATAAATTTTATAAACCAGAGCGCTGAGAACAGCGTAACCTACTCCGGAGTACGGTACTTTTTTTTCTTATTTTTCTTATATGGCAAAAGGGGAAGGGACAGAGAAGGGGAAGGGACAGAGAGGCGGAATACGCTGAAATTTTTGGGAAGGAGTTGGACTTGGGATCCAACATGATTTTAAATCATGGCCTATTCCTTTTTGGAACTTGAGACTTTAGGGCAGGTCTTATTACTTGAGCTACCGGCATTTAAAGCATAGGCGCAAATAGCCCTCGTCCCCGTACTGCCCACAGACACGGGCTGACGTGCGCAGATAAATATATATACGCGAGCAGGTGAGCATACCCACCTCAGCCTTCAGGCCGTTCCATTGCAAGCACCTTGGCACACAAAAATGACACGACAGACGAGGCCGATATGGTGTGAGGTTCAATCGGTGTCGTTCGTTTTGTTGGTTGTCGGTGTCACTGCTGCCAGCATGCATAGTATATAAGGCAGTGCGCAGTGTACAGCGTAAGGCAGAGTAATTGTAACGCAGAATGGGCAGCGTAAGGCAGCGTAAGTCAGCGTAAGTCGGCGTAGTTGTAATGCCTAGTGGGCAGCGTAAGGCAGCGTAAGTCAGTGTAATAATTGTAGCGCATAGTAAGCGGTAGTGACAGCATAACGGTGCGTAAGTGAGGATAACTGAACTGTAACAGCATTTTAGAGCAGCGCAGATTGGGAGCCTCAATTTGCGCCCCCTGAGGAAGATTGCACACGTGCTTGCTTGCCACTTTGTTTACTTTTCGAGGAGTTGTATATATATATTATGCTACCTAATCATTCCTTGAAGATCTCCACCATGCCCGTAATTGGTGATTCTACCCCATCCTTCTGGTTTATCCTTCAAAATATCGAAACTGTCTTTCGGGAAAAAGAAAACAGTTGAAATTCTACCCGGTGTCAAATGTTGCCTTTTGGCATTGTGGGGCTGAGGGCGAAACTTGCCCACTTTGTGCCAGATATCTCCTGCCTCAAAAATGGCAGCATGACCTGCCAAATACCTGCCACAAGTGAGTTGATCATTCTTGATAAATATATATAAACTTACGTGAATTTGACCTGGAATTGAGGAACCACCATCCTGCCTCCAAAGTAAAAGCTGCAAGGGAGACAGCCAGCAGGCCCCACGTCCTTTTTATCTGTATGGAGGGCTCCGTCCAGCTTGTAGATGATTGCCCTACCCAGCCATGGCCCAAGATCTTCCTCCATCCAGACCCCTGCCTTGAAAGCTTGCTCGTACTCTTCGTACCTCTCCGGAAAGACCTGCTTGAACATCACTGCCATGGTTATGGTCACAGGGCTTGTCTGCTTGTAGTACGTCTTTATTTGTGCAAGCCCTTTGCAACTCTTCGTAAAGGGCTTGGACAAATAAAGTCCCTGGAAAAGATGCAATTGAGTTATAGGCAAGTTGCGTTTAAGGCTAACCTTTTGTCTCTGGCCCTGTTGTATCCATCCGTGAACAAGGTGGAAGACCCCTACCCTTTCTTGTAAAACTCTTGTTCTCCCCTCCCCATCTCTGCCCTCTCCTCCCTCTCCATCACTCTCATCCTCCTCACTCCCATCCTCTATTATGGCCTGCTCCGCATATTCTGAGGCGATGTATCTCATGACCCTTGGATTAGGATCTTCCTTGTCCCATTCATGTCGAAGGTCGGCCCCAGTCCTTGTTGGCTGTATAACAGAACACAGTCTCTGTGTCTGTTCGTGAAAGGGCTTCAGCATTTTATCCTTCAAGAGAAAATTAAGCCTTTGGAAAAGAAGGAGATAAAGGGCTCACAGATATTCCATCTATTACATATTCTCTGCCGGCGGCAATGCCTGCAAGAAAGTCGTCGTATGTTCTGTTATGATATTGTACGGAAAAGTCTTCATCTAGATCAATCATATCCTTTTCTGTCTATTTATGGTGAGGATCACCCACATTATAATAATGAGGCAGCGCATTAACATACCTTATCATCACTCCACCTAACTCCAAAGTAAAAAAACAAAGGTTTTCCATCCCTATCGAAATACTGAGCGGAGAATGGTCGACTGGGGATTTCCGGTTCCAGGAGTTTATCACATATTTCCTCATATGTGCTCTTTAAGTGGGGAGAATGCTCGCTATTGAGCTGTTTCAGCTCCTCGTGCGAGTAGGGAAGCCTGTACTTGTCAGCATAAAGGGAGAAAAGGGTTGCACGAATTTCAGCCTGTTTCTTGGTGGCCCGTAGGAGGGCGTTCATGCTCCTCTCTCTTCCTGCACACCTGACTAAAGCACGCTTTGGCTGGTTGACATGCCTAGGGGCGGGAACAGCCTGATCCTTTGTATAGTCCTGCAGAATTTACAGCTTATGTTTTATTTTATCGAGTTAAACTCACTTTCAGGGGGTAGGATTTCTTGGAAGGTCGGGGCATGACAAGGAAGAAAGAGCAAAAGCAGGCTGCGCCATGCACCCACCTCAAGGATTTAATATTATTCCAATATTCCCATGGTCATGTGAGGTGGGTCATCGCTGGGCGCATTATGAAGCTGTTCAATGCGCGCTGAGGAGCAGCCATTCATACATTGCATGTTATGAAGCAATTTCAATGCGCAGAAGCTACTTTGGTCACGAAAAAAAAAGTTCAACTGACACTTATGCGGCCACATTTACGCTGCCTTACGTTGTTACTCTTACTCTTAGGCAGCGTAAGCCGTTACGCTGCCTAACTCTGCCACACTTACGCTGATTTACGCTACCAAACTTGTCTACACAGCCACACTTACGCTGACTTACGCTGCCTTACACTGCCACATTTACGCTAATTTACGCTGCACCTTGTCTACACAGCCATACTTACGCTAATTTACGCTGCCTTACACTATATGGAATCACGCTGTCACCACGTAAGCTCGCCTTTACACTAGTAGATGTGGCAGTGTAAGGCAGCGTAAACCAGTGTAAGTGTGGCAGTGTAGATGTGGCAGTGTCCGAAGCCAAATCTATTTTGGTCCTGATAAACTTTTTTAATATCAATCGTAGCCCAGAGAGCAAATCTGCCTAAAGGAGGTCGCTGGTGGGAAAGGAGTATAAGCTGTCACAGCACCGGCTTGCATAGGCTTCCAGCGGTATTTAAGGCCTCCATCGCACCTACCAGGTCAGATAACACAGATATGAGCCACTTCAAGCGATGCACCCACACCTGCGCCCACGTTGGAGACAACGCCAACGTCCCACAAATTTTCATCAATGCCGGGTCCGCCTTCGCTCACCACATTAATTCAAGCAGGGTCCATCCTTCTTGCAATCCGTCCTGCCCCTCACACGTGGGCGTGCTGACCGGGTGTTAGGGTTGATAGGGACTCGTGGAATGAGATGGGAGGGTTAACCCTAGCTTAACCCTAATGAACCCTAACCACCATAGATTTCCATATATGGCAGTCAAAGTCTTGGTCGTATGCCATTCCAAATCTGAGATTGTCCACTAGCTACCTAAGTCGGATATGACATGTGCGGTACGTGAGTCACATGTTGAGTCACAGGCATGACAACCAAGTACTGTTTAGTGATATCCGACTTGGTCGTATGTGACATCTGCAGGACTTGTGTCACATGGGAGTCACGGGAGTGACAGAAATGTGTGGGTCAGAGGCATCCGACTTGGTCGTATGTGACATCTGCAGGACTTATGTCACGTGTTGAGTCACGGGAGTGACGACAATGTGCAGGTCGGAAGCATCCGACTTGGTCGTATATGACATCGACAGTACATTTGCCACATGTTGAGTCACAGGAGTGATGACAATGTGCAGCTTAGAGGCATCCGACTTAGTCGTATGTAACATGTACATGTGTCACATGTTGAGGCAAGGAGTGATGACAATGTGTGGCTCAGAGGTATCCGACTTGGTCGTATGTGACATCTATAGTACTTGAGTCATATGTTGAGTCACAGGAGTGACCAGGCTGGTGTCACGAAGTGACACAGGTGACAACATGAACGTCTGATGGTGGCCACTGTGACACAACTTGTCAACCAAGTGACACAAGTCGTGCCGATGTCACGTCCTACCAAGTCGGATGCCGATGAACGTCTGATGTTGGCCACTGTGACACAACTTGTCAACCAAGTGACACAAGTCGTACCGATGTCACGTCCTACCAAGTCGGATGCCTAAGAATGTGTGATGTTGGCCACTCATGTGACACTATGTGTCAAAAGGTACATGAGTGACCCACATCAGACGTTCATCGGCATCCGACTTGGTAGGACGTGACATCGGCACGACTTGTGTCACTTGGTTGTAACACTGTGACACCAATCTCTCGTTCAAAGCAGCATACGACTTGGTCAGATGTGACATCTGCTGTCCGGGTGTCACTTTGTGATATACGTGACAACAATGTGCCCCTCACAGGCATACGACTTAGTCGGATGTGATATACAAAGTGGTGGAGTCACACAGTGACATCCGTCACAACAGACTGGCATACATTGTGACATATACACTGGTGATGGCAACGTGCCACTCAAGAGGCATCCGACTTGGTCGGATGTGAAATATTCATTGCTGGTGTCAGGAGCATCAGATGTCACAGGCATACTGGGGTAACGAGTGCCAGAAGTAACAAATGTACGGCTCAGAGGCAGACGACTTGGTCGTATGGGCCATAAATGAGGGTGCGATGAAACTAATATGCTGCTCGCATGCATACGACTTGGTCGGATGCGAAGTGTGACACTTGATAAGATAAAAGAGAGTTGGCTCAAAATATCTAACTCCATCTGGTAAGTCCGTGGAAGGTGTTGGCTCAAAATATCTTACTCCATCTGGTAAGTCCGTGGAAGGTGTCTGCTAAACTCAATTGATGTGCATACATAGGAATTGATGCCGGTGTATCAATAAAGTCATACAGATGACACAGGAATAAAGATGACATTCAATTAGCCGACGCGGCAGAAGTCAAGAAGCAATGCAGCATCGTGTTAAGGTACGGACCACGATAAGAATCACATTCAGTTGGCCTGCACAGCTGAAGTAAAAGAAGCGAAGCAGCTTCTATATTACGTTAGGACCTTGGTAGATAAGTGGTTGGTTGAGTACGACAGGTACAAGAAGCGATGTGCTTCTATTGTCCTCAGGGTTGACATCAGGTAGATCAAAAGCAACACTATATAGAGGCCAAGATATGCTGAGCTCTACAGATCCCCCATTCGTGCGACATGCCGACGACTCCGAAATGGCTTTTGCTCAGGGCACTGCTTTTCTCTCCAATTCCGAGTGGTGACGGTCCTGTGATTCTGTACGATGATGCAAACATCAATGAGCGGTTGGGGATAACGCGCCGCGCTAAGACTTGCAGCCGGGAGGATACACCGGATTGTGTGGCGGCTGCAGACGTTGAGGCCTTCCAATCCTACATTTCCGTACTCGCCAATGCGTCTCCCGAGAAGCTCAAGGACGACAAAACACTTGGAACGGCGCAAGGGATCAAGGCTTGGAAAAATTCTCCGGTCATGTGCATACGGGTATGATTAACTCAATGGTCGAGCGGAGTATGTTGAACGCCGGAGTGCATCCGACGCAATTGATGAAGAATGCTGGGGTGGATGAGTCTAAGACTGGGTGGACGGGTGTGTACGGAGCGCGGGCCGCGGCTACTTGTGCAAGCGAGCTGCTTGCAGAAGATGAGATGGTATTGCCGGCAGGGATGGCAGTGATTACTTTCTTCCAATCTTATGTGTCGCTGACATATGATCAACTACGTCGGCAACATGCGCGAGCGGAGGCGAATGGTCCCAAAGCAGCGGAGGAGTTCAAGAAAGTCTACTCGGGTAAGTACACTTATTATATTTAAAACGGTCACTTAATGCAAAGTAGATGTTGAGAAGCGACAGCCGGTGAAGCTAGTGGACGTAGAAGATCTGATGCGGGCGGTCGAAAAATTCACAGAGGAGACAAAGTTGTTGCCCAATTTGCAGGAGACGGCTGCCGAAGCTGAAGAATTTATTGTGGCGGCGTTGATTGAGTTGGGAATGGATGAGGAACAGGTGCGCAGTCGAATGAGGTGTGAGGGAAAAGGTGAGAAAGTCAAGCTGAAAAACATGATATTGATGCATACAAGCAGGAAGCGTACGAGTTGTGAAGGTGAAGATAGACCCCAATGACATCGCGGATGCGGCGGCGGTCGAACGCACGAAGAATATGTTCGGAGAATATTTCGAACATGCTGACGAAGTGCCGTTTGAGCTTGAGAATGTGCGGGCAGGGACGCTGTGGAATGAAGCAACGGAGGGAGATATGGGAGTTGAGGAAATGTGCAACAAGAGCACGGAGGAGCTTGGCTTGCTGTTGGGATTCCACGAGGTGAGTGCAAGTCTCTGGCAGAAAACTGGTATTAACAGATGGGTAAAATATGACAGCAAAGGCCATTTATATGGAATCGATATAAGCGGATCGACAATGTCGGTAGCGCATGGGAGAGGACCAGCGAGGCGGAATTGATCCCATATGAAGAAGGAGGGGCGGAGATGGAGCCGGTTCGGCTGTTGTGGCATCAGATGGCGGGAGTTGCGGCAATGGTAAGTAAGGGATGGGTGGGTCCTGAAGATAGTGCGTTTGGGATGATGTTGGCGGACGATGTTGGAGTGGGGAAGACGGCACAAGTTATGGCGACGATTGCGTTCACACAACTTGTGTTCGAAAGCGAGCAACGGCAGCAGCCGCGACCAAGTCTCATTAGTGAGTGGCTGCTGTGGATTTAACGGGATGAGCTGATATAATCTCAGAGGAGAAACCCTCCTTTATGGGGCAGGGAATGGTGCCGAATGCACCTCACGCAATAATCGTTCCAAATTCGTTGGTCGGACAATGGCGACGGGAATTGAAGACTTTCTTTAAACCCGGCGTAATTGACATCTTCACGTTGCCTTCGAGAAAGGCATTATTACCAAAGTTCTTCGAGGACGGGGAGGAGAGTGCGTGGCAAAAGTCGAAGCACGAGATGATCCGTCGGATCGTACTCGTGCCGCATTCGGTAAGTACAATGAGGCCTAGATTAGTACACTACTGAGTGAAATATCAAGGTGTTCGGGTCTTTGACGGGGATGTCGTTCATGGGGGCAAGGGAAGGAGGCGTTAATGCATGTGTGGACGATCAGCGACCGATGCTGTCCAAAGGTGCGGGGTTTTTCAAAATGCGATGGTGCACGGTGTGGATAGATGAGGCGCACGAGTTCCGGACCGTTGGGCGGCTTTTCAATGGAGCGGTGCAGATGCGTCATAAAACGCACATGATGAATGTGTGTACAGCGACACCGTTGTTCACGAAACCTGAGGTGAGAACGCATCCGACCTAGTCGGTCACATACTTACTAGGGTTTTGTTGTATGTCTCACGCAACGCGGCAATTGTATGAACAGGTGAGAGCGCATCCGACCAAGTCGTATATGTACTCACTGCAACGTGCCTTCCTCTTATACGCACCTCGCATATGGGCATTGACAGGTGAGAGCGCATCCGACCAAGTCGTATAGGTACTAACTGCAACGTGCCATCCTCTCCCACGCACCTGGCATTTGTGCATGTACAGGTGAGAGCGCATCCGACCAAGTCGTATACGTACTAACTGCAACGTACCATCCTCTCCCACGCACCTGGCATTTGTGCATGTACAGGTGAGAGCGCATCCGACCAAGTCGTATAGGTACTAACTGCAACGTGCCATCCTCTCCCACGCACCTGGCATTTGTGCATGTACAGGTGAGAGCGCATCCGACCAAGTCGTATAGGTACTAATTGCAGCTGCCCGCCTATCCCACGCACCGCGGACTTGTGCATTTACAGGTGAGAGCTCATCCGACCAAGTCGTATAGGTATTAACTGCAACCTATCTTCCTATCCCCACCCGCCGCGCATGTGTTCATTTACAGGTGAGAGCGCATCCGACCAAGTCGTTTATATGCTCATCATTCTTAGGATACCATAAACTTGGCGAGGATCATCGGTGCCCCGCGCTTAACGTTGGAACGAGGCCGGATGTTTGAAAAGGATTCCAAGAGGGAGGTTGCTCGGATCGCCAGAGCCATCACATCGGAGCAATTGACGGAAATACGACACGCACAGCAGGAGCAACTTCTGGGGCGTGAGGTTGCAATGCCGGTTGCAAGGCAATTGCTAGAGGACAAGAAACTTACGTGGGTGAAGGAAATTCAAACGCGCTTCGAAGGCCATATCATCCGGCGTGACAAGACCTCGAAGCGTTTCGACGGTCATCCTATCAACAGTATGGCGCCGTACGAGATGCATATGCTACCTGTGCATTTGCAGGACTGGGAGCTCGCAGTCCTTGCCAATTCAATGGGAGAGGTAATGTTCAAGAAGCGAGATGGCACCTTAGGTGACATCACAAGCGAGGTGAGTTAAATGTTACGGCCAGATGGTAACTAATGCAATCAAATGTAGAAATTCTATATATTACAGGCTCAACATGGTCTATCCGATTGGAACGAGCGATGAGTCGCGGAAAACTTTCCCGACGTTTCAGTCCAAGGAGGAATGGGATGCGAAGCCGGGAAGCAAACTTGCGATGCTCATCGCATTGTTGCAACATCTGCTTGCAGCCGATGACGCAGAGCACGTCACCGTCGAGAATCAGACAGTAGTGTTCCCGAGCTTGCCAGAACATCCTCAGGCAAAAACACGCAAGATCCTTGTGTATTACGAGTACCCTACGTCGACGACAACAATACAATCCGCACTCGAAGTCAACGGCATCCGCCCGATCGTCATCAATGGGCGTCAGACAGTCAAGGTGAGGGACCAGCTGGTCCAGAAATACATCCGCAGCAAGGACATCAACGAGCGAGTTCTGCTGTTTTCCAAAGTCGGTGCGGCGGGTTTGAATCTCGCGTGTGCCGACGTTGTCATTCTCTATGTAAGTATTGTTCACGGTATGAGTACAATCGTTGACATCTTGGATAAGGACACCGTCTGGAGTGATCAGTTGACGGCGCAGATCATCGGACGAGCTCATCGCATTGGGCAGACGAAAACGGTCCACGTGTATCAACTCTTGGCTGTCGGTACGACCGACATCATCATCACTTCATTAGCAAGAGAGAAGAATGCAATGTTGCAAGCATTGCTCACGAAGACCAACGAGATCAATCCCGTGCTGCAGCAGTTCCTTAACAAGGAACGCGAAGAGGACGATGAGGAGGAGGAACTTGAGGACGAAGAGGAGCCCAAGAAAGGTGAATATGAGTCATTCGTCTCCATATCCACATTGATAAAACCGAGCAGGAAAAGGGAAGGGCAAAGCATCGGGGCGAGTAGCGAAGAAAAAGACAGTTGATGAGGTGAATGAGGCTCAAGGGAGCAGTGGTGCGAAAGGAAAGGGGCGGGGTAAGAAGGGGACCAAGGGTACAGCCGCGAAGAAAGGAGAGGCGGCCGAGATGCCACACGATGCTACCACGACGGCAGGCGAGACAGGTTTGGCTCCGGCGGACAAGCAGGTCCTTCGAGACCAGAGGTAGACTCGGTGCCAGGGCCGAGTGATGTGCAGGAGTCCGCCGCAGCGACTGCATCTCATGAGCCCTCTGCGACTCCGCCACCTCCCAGCCCTCTCACGCCCAATGACGACATCCGTATGGCGTCACCACCGCCTCAATCAACAACAAGCAAGCGACCAGTCCCAACCTCTCCAACGTCGGAGGCTGAGCGCCGCCAAGTACAGCGTCGAGGTGACTTCCCCGATGCCCCGGCCGGCGAAGATCAGCCGAATCCCAAATTGCGCAAAGTCGATGCTTCGAAGGTCGTCACCAAAAGGCGGGAATGCGTGGCAAGCGTCGTTAAACTATCGTCGGGTTGCTTTGAACAATGGTTAGGTGTAGCATGGTGTATATCAAGTATCAGAATATCAGTTGTGTGTCAAGTGGCTTGAATGTGCAGTAAGATGATTAACATCCGACTTGGTCGGAGGGCGTTGAATGGTACATTGCAACTAATTGAATGTCGAAGAAAACATTCATAACACTCTGCCCAGGTCAGAAGCTGCATTACCAAATACAATATACGATATACAACCAATCATTGAGGAATGCAACATGAACCGAACATTTCATCCATCATCATCTGAGTGAATATCGCTCGCAGCTGCCAATGTACTGTCGAGAGTATCCGATTTGGTCTGATGGTCTTACACCTCAACTTGGATGAGACAGAAATGGTATGCAGCTGAGCTGAAAGTTGAGGTTGAGGGTAAAACGACCAAGTCGGTTACATCATTCCTAAAAATGCAGGATTGTGCCATCCGACTAAGTCGGATGTTGCATTATCGAGATCTGGACATGCAAGAAATCACAGTTGACGAATGAGGCACGTACCGATTCCGTCTATCATCATGTCAATAGCTGTGTTATTGATACTTGAGGCTCGCCGTAAACGACTTGTCGGTTACATCATTCCTGCAAATTGCAGTATTGTACCATCCGACCAAGTCGGATGCTACATTATCGATATCTGGACATGCAAGAATTCATAGTTGACGAATGAGGCACGTACCGCCTACAATCATCATGTCAACAGCTGTGTTTGATACTTGAGGCTTGCTGTAAACGACTTGGTCGTTTACAGCATTCATGCAAGTTGCCGCATTCAACCATCCGACCAAGTCGGATGTTGCAGTAATCCCAATCGCAAAAGCAAGACATCAGTTGACGTATGCTACAGAAACCCACTGCTGGATTCATCACCACAGCAGGTGGTGGGAGCTGCATTATGTTAGTCACTCATGCTATATCTAGCCACACGCCAAACTGTTGTGTCACATGAGTGACTAACATTCAGCATCCGACTTGGATGGATGTGACATCTGCAATACTTGTGTCACTTGGTTGTAACACTGTGACACCAATCGACTAGGTCGGGTGTGACATCTACGTCCTGGTGCTACTGTGTGACATGTGTGACAACAAGGTGAGGCACTGTTGTATACCATTGGTTGCCACTGAGAGGCATACGACTTGGTCGGATGTGGAATATCTGGTGCTTGTGTCACAAATAGACAAGACACATCTCATGGGCATTTCATGTGGGCGGATGTGACATCTGCAATCATGGTGTCACTCGGCGATATTCGTGACAAAATCTGCCCCTCAAAGGCGTACGACTTGGTCGGATACATCAGCCATTGTATCTGCTACACTGTCCGCTCCCACATTATGCGGGTGCGACGCATACGACTTGGTCGGATGCATAGCTTGCCATGGCTTGGACACAATACTTCGCATGTATGTGACATCTGCAATCATGGTGTCACTCGGCGATATTCGTGACAACAATCTGCCCCTCAAAGGCGTACGACTTGGTCGGATACATCAGCCATTGTATCTGCTACACTGTCCGCTCCCACATTATGCGGGTGAGACGCATACGACTTGGTCGGATGCATAGCTTGCCATGGCTTGCACACAATACTTCGCATGTATAATGCAATATGTCGGCGGAGTAATATACCAAACAGTTGGCCCAACATATCTATCTCCATCTGGTAAGTCCGTTGAAGTTCTTTCTAAACTCAGTTGATGTGCACACATAATAGAATTCATAGTTTTTCAATTCAATAAGGTGAAAAAGAAGACGAGGGAGTGGACTGATAAGGATGCCATTCAATTCGCGTGCGCGGCAGAAGTCCAAGGAAGGATGATCTATCCTGTTAACTTCCGGAGGCTAATAGATAAGAAATCAATAGAGCGTGCAACGTAAAGGAAGCAATGCTGCTTCAATCGTCGTCAGGGTTTACATCAGGGAAGTCAAAAGCAGCACATGGTGAGCGTATATATAAAGGCGACTGCTGGTTGAGCACTGCAGGTCCCTGCTCTCTCAAAATGCCCACGACTGCAAAATGGCTGCTACTCAGGGCTCTCCTCTTTACGCCGGTGCAGAGCGACAACGGCACAACCATCTTTTACGATAATATTCACATCAATGAGCAGTTGGGTATCACGCGGCGAGGTAAAACATGCAGCCGTGATGACCCACCTGATTGCCTTGACCTGAAAGAGATCGAGGCGTTCCAATCGTATATCTCGACCTTAGCAAATGCATCACCATCAGATTTGAAGGATACAACAACGCTGGAACGGCCGAAGGCATCAAGGTCTGGAAGAAGTTTTCGACGCATGTACATGCGAAGCTGAATCCAATGGTCGAGCGCAACTTGTTTAGTTGCGGAGTGCACCCGATTCAACTCATGAAAAATGCAAAGTCGGACGAATCGAAAAAGGGGTGGACGACGGTGTACGGGGCTCGGGTTGCCGCAAGCTGTGCGAGCGAGCTGCTGAGCGAAGATGAGACGGTGCTACCTTCAGGAATGGCACTAATAACAGTTTTTCAATCATACGTGGCATTGGTATACGATCAATTGCGTCGGGCGCATGGGCGAGCAGAAGGGAAAGGTCCGCGACTCGTGGAGGAGTTAAACCAAGTTTACACTGGTATGTTGAAAGCAAAGGTGTGAAGTACTCACACACTGTATGAAATAGAGATTGCACAGCGTCAGCCTGTGAAGTTAGTTGACGTACAAGATTTGATGCGGAGGGTTGATGTGTTCACGGAGAAGATGAGGTTGCTACCAAATCTGTTGGAGGCGGCGGCTGAAGCAGAGGAGTTCATCACGGCAGCGTTAATCCAACTTGGGATGGATGAGGAGCAGGTGCGAAGTCGAATGAAGTGTGAGGGTAAAGGTGAGCAAAAGAAGACAGGAGAAGGTATACTGAAAGAACATCGCAGGAACTGCACGAGTTGTGAAGGTCAAATTGGACCCGAACGACATTGCGGATGCAGCGGCGGTTCAGCGAACGAAAGATATATTTGGCGAATATTTCGAACACGCCGATGAGATTCCGTTTCAGCTCGAGAATGTACGTGCGGGGACGTTGTGGAATAATGCAACAGAGGGGGATATGGGAGTCGAGGAAATGTGCAAGAAGAGCACGGCAGAACTTGGGCTGATGTTGGGTTTCCACGAGGTGAGTTTGAATATCTGATCAAATACTAGCAATTACATCGGGATACAGGAAAGGCCGTTAGTATGGAATCGATACAAGCGGGTGGATAACGTCGGGAGCGCATGGGAGTGCCAAAAGATACAGACCTGGCGCCATATCGGGAAGGAGGGAGCGAAATGGAACATGTGCGGCTGCTGTGGCATCAGCTGGCTGGAGTAGCCGCGATGGTAAGTAAAGCGTGGGTGGGGCCCGAGGAGAAGACATTTGGTATGATGTTGGCGGATGACGTGGGAGTTGGAAAGACGGCACAAGTGATGGCGTCGATCGCATTCACGCAGCTGGTGTTCGAAAGCGAGCAGCGGGGGCAGCCGCGACCGAGCCTTATCAGTGAGTCACACACTTCGTGTATCGGACAGCAGCTGACATCATGGCAGTGGATAAGCCTCGTTTATGGGAGGGGGACGGGTGCCGAACGCACCTCATGCCATAATTGTGCCGAATTCGCTTGTCGGACAATGGCGTCGAGAGTTAAAGACCTTCTTCCAACCAGGGGTCATTGACATTTTCACACTGCCTTCGAGGAAAGTATTGTTACCGAGGTACTTCGAAGACGGTGACGAAAGTGCTTGGACAACATCGAAGCACGAGATGATCCGTCGGATTGTACTCGTGCCGCATTCGGTAAGCCTGATGAAAGGTCGAGGAGAACATGATTAAGACGATATATACAGGTATTCGGTTCGCTAACCGGGATGTCGTTCATGGGGGCGAGAGAAGGCGGACTTAATGCCTGCGTTGACGACCAGCGTCCTCTGCTGTCAAAAGGTGCAGGGTTTTTCAAGATGCAATGGTGCACGGCATGGATCGACGAAGCTCACGATTCCGAACGGTGGGGAGGCTGTTCAACGGAGCTGTGCAAATGCGCCATAAGACGCAAATGATGAATGTTTGTACAGCGACACCACTGTTCACAAAGCCCGAGGTGAGAGCACATCCGACCAAGTCGGACGCATACTGACCAGCGCTGTGTCTTGCTTCACACGTCTCTCTTGCTTCACACGTCTCTTCAATATTACACATATAGGTAAGCCCCATCCGACCAAGTCGGACACGTACTAACTGTCTGCGGCTGCACTTCAACATCACTTGCAGGTAAGCACCCATCCGACCAAGTCGTACACCTACTAACTGCTCCGGTGCGGCTCACTTCACACTTATAGGTAAGCACCCATCCGACCAAGTCGGACACGTACTAACTGCTCTTTGCGCCTGCGCTCCCACGAATGCTTTAGGTAAGCGCCCATCCGACCAAGTCGTACACCTACTAACTGCTCCGGTGCGGCTCAACTTTCACACTTATAGGTAAGCACCCATCCGACCAAGTCGGACACGTACTAACTGCTCTTTGCGCCTGCGCTCCCACGAATGCTTTAGGTAAGCGCCCATCCGACCAAGTCGTACACCTACTAACTGCTGATGTTGCGGCTTTGCTCCTGCTGATGATCTGTTCCATAGGATACGATCAATCTGGCGAGAATAATCGGTGCACCGCGCCTTACCCTGGAGCAAGGCCGATTGTTTGAAAAAGATTCCAAGAGAGAGGTTGCGCGGATCGCAAGATCCATCACGCCCGAAGAGCTGACTGAGATCCGCCACGTTCAGCAAGAGCAACTGCTGGGCAAGGAGGTTGCCATGCCGGTTGCACGGCAACTATTGGAAGACAAGAAGGTCGCCTGGGTGAAGGAGATCCAATCTCGCTTCGATGGCCACATTATTCGCCGAGCCAAGACATCGAAACGGTTTGACGGTCATCCTATTAACAACTTGCCTCCATACGAAACGCACATGCTCCCGGTGCATTTGCAGGACTGGGAGCTTGCGGTCCTCGCCAACTCAATGGGCGAGGTGATCTTTAAGAAGCGTGATGGCACGTTGGGTGATATCACCAGCGAGGTAAGTACCAGTTAACAGCGATATATTAACTATAACAATCAATTGTAGAAATTCTATATATACTACCGGTTGAACATGGTGTATCCGATCGGGACGAGCGACGAGTCGCGGAAGGCATTCCCGACTTTCCATTCGAAGGAAGAGTGGGATGCTAAGCCGGGCAGCAAGCTGGCAATGCTTATAACCCTATTGCAACATTTGCTTGCAGCGGACGACGCAGAGCACGCGACTGTCGAGAATCAGACGGTCATTTTCCCGAGCCGGCCACAAGAACCTCGCTCGCAGACTAGGAAGATCCTGGTATATTACGAGTACCCGACTTCGACGACAACAATTCAATCCGCTTTACAAGTAAACGGAATCAGCCCTGTGGTAATCAATGGACGTCAGACGGTCAAGGTGCGGGACCAGTTGGTTCAAACGTTTATCCGCAGTCAGGACATCAACGAGCGGGTCCTGTTATTCTCAAAAGTGGGAGCGGCAGGTTTGAATCTGGCATGCGCGGACGTTGTGATACTCTACGTAAGCATTATCAACAGTTCATATACATCACTAAGATAAGATCTTAGGATACTGTCTGGAGCGATCAGCTGACAGCCCAAATCATCGGGCGTGCACATCGCATTGGGCAGACCAAAACTGTGCACGTGTATCAACTCCTGGCTGTCGGGACAACCGACATCATCATTACGTCGCTAGCCAGGGAGAAGAATACGATGCTGCAGGCATTGCTCACGAAGACACATGAGATTAACCCGGTGTTGAAACAGTTTTTGAACAAGGAACGAGAGGAGGATGACGAGGAGGAAATAGAGGAAGAGAAACCCAAGAAAGGTGATTCAGTTTCGTTCATCTGGATATCACTAATGACGATGCGGAGAAGGAAAAGGAAAAGCGAAGGCGAAGGAGAAGGCGGCGCCGCGGGCCACGCAGAAGACAGCTGTCGCTGAGGTGAACGTGACTCAAGGCAGCAGTGAACCGAAAGGAAAGGGGCGAGCGAAGAAGGCGAAAGGGACTGGAAGTGTGTCCGCCGCGGCAGTGGACGTCGTGGAGGTGCAACAAACTGTGCCAGCGACGGCCGGCGAAAAAGATGTTCAGGCGGCGGGACAAGCAGGTCCGTCGACAGGAGATGTGCAGTTTTCAAGGGCGAGAGAAGAACCGGAGTCCTCAGCGGCTACGGAATCGCATGAACCCTCGGCGACTCCGCCACCTCCCAGCCCATTAACTGCTCCGTCGCCAAGTGAAGATATTCGCATGGCATCTCCACCACCTCCTGTGACATCAAGCAAGCGACCGCTGCCTTCGTCGCCAGGTTCGGAGGCTGAGCGCCAACAAATACAGCGCCGGGGTGACTTCCTTGCTGCGTCCGACATCCAGGATCAAGCCAATCCTAAGCTCCGCAAGGTCGATGCCTCGAAGGTCGTCACAACTAAAAAGGCAGGAATGCGTGGGAAGCGGCGTTAGGCTGTCGTTTGTCGTCCGAACAATGTATACATTGGTGTGATATTGTGTAGTTTGGGATATAGTGTAGTTTGGGATATAGTGAATAGAACAATGCAAGTGTGAAGGTAGCTCGTTGAATGTGAGTAGAAATCGAATCCGACCAAGTTGGATTGCGCTGAGCGGCGGATGGTAACTGTTGGAATGTGCAAGAAATAGTGAATGACGAATAACAGCTGGAAATTGAAAACTCGGTGGAGCTATCTGATATTCATCTCTCTCATCCGACCAAGTCCGATGCTGCTGCGTGGTTATATCTTTGATACAAAAACGACCAAGTCGGATGCCGCTCCCCGGATGTATGGGTTTGTGTTTCAATCGTCAACTGTGATTTCTTGCATGACATCCGGAAGGAATGATGAATCCGACTTGGTCGGATTGCACTAAGGCTCATACTCTATAAATGGCATGGGCAACTTGTGAGAGTGCCGCATCCGACCTGGTCGGATGAAGTTGCTATAGCACTTGCCGCTCGCACACATCCGACTTAGTCGTTCGGATCTGCCCTTCGACTTGTGCTCATCATCATCCGACCTAACGATACGACCAAGTCGGATGCTGCTCCGGGGATGTATGGGTTCGTGTTTCATTCGTCAACTGTGATTTCTTGCATGACATCCGGAAGGGATGATGAATCCGACTTGGTCGGATTGCACTGAGGCTCATACTCCATAAATGGCATGGGCAACTTGTGAGAGTGCCGCATCCGACCTGGTCGGATGAAGTTGCTATAGCACTTGCCGCTCGCACACATCCGACTTAGTCGTTCGGATCTGCTCTTCGACTGGTGTTCATCATATTCCGACCTAGTCGAATTCCGGAAGTGAGGTTGTAGCAATAGATCCGACTTTTATTTGGAGGTCGGAACGATACGACCAAGTCGGATGCTGCTGCGCGGATGTATGGGTTCGTGTTTCAATCGTCAACTGTGATTTCTTGCATGACATCTGAAAGGAGTGATGAATCCGACTTGGTCAAATTGCACTGAGGCTCATGCTCTATACCAGTTGTATAGCTTTTGATGGTGCATTGAGTTCGTCCCGCCATTGTCATTGTTTGCATGGGCAACTTGTAAGAGTGCCGCATCCGACCTGGTCGGATGAAGTTGCTATAGCACTTGCCGCTCGTACACATCCGACTTGGTCGTTCGGATCTGCCCTTCGACTTGTGCTCATCATAATCCGACCTAGTCGAAAGGCCGAAGTGAGGTTGTAGCAATAGATCCGACTTGGTCGGATGAGTTAGAACAGTCACCAGTTCAGTCACTCATTTCCAACCAACTTACATCAGGCTTAGATGGATGTGATGTGCAAACAACTTGAATCAATCCGACCACAGCACTTATCCCAACAACAGACATCCTACCAAGTCGTCTGCTTTGCCTACCCCAGACATGATCCACTTGCACACCTGCCTCATACATTCTATTCAAACCATCAACCGAATTCGGACATAATTACCCATCACAGGGCGTCTCCCTCTTGTTCTTCTGATTCCTCATCCTCCTCTCTCAAATCCGCAATTCGAGCCTCAACCCATTCAGGGTAACGCCTGATCGTTGGATTCCAAATGATGCATGGTGCATTTTCACGTTCTGCGACAACCACATGACGGAGTGGCCATACATGATAACCTGCTGGAGCCTGGTTTTTCCAGACGCGATCCGTGCCCGCTGCAGGTGCCCATGCAAGTTTATCAAACTCTTCTTTGACAGCCACTCTAACCTGAATCACTTGTTTACGTTTGATGACGCTCATTAGTTCAACCCATGAAAGATAATATCGCATATGTTGATATTGCCTCACAGTGGGTGCCATGGGGTAATACGGCGGCGGAAACAATCTGTCAAACGTCGTGCTCCATTCTTCCTTTTGCGCATATTTGACATTCACCATCCGGAATGTCGCTGCCAAATTGTGCTTCGTGAAGTATGCTATCGTTGCATCCAAACGTGCGGTTTCGTCTAGTATGCAGAAGCTCGGATCCCGTGACCTGCCGCGTCCCATGGGATTTCCAATTTTCTGCAGTAAATCGCTGGGGAATTGTCGCCAGATGGCATGAACTTTGTCAGCCACAGTGTTACACTCTTCGTCCAGTGGTGCATGAAATACTTCAACATCAGGTCCCCATTCAATGTGAAGCTTAGGCATAGGTATGTTTTGTAATGTCCTGAAAGCTTCCGGCATCTCCACATTTTCACCTGGTGTGATAGTATGAGCCAGCGTTAGGCCTCTTATAACCCGAAAACGGTTGGTAGGCCATACTCTTCGATGCTGCACTCGTATTACTGGGTTCAACTGTTTTTGCAGGTCTTCCATGCTCTTGTTGAACATATGCTTAAATATATTAGCCGGTAACATTCGATCCCGAAGTAGGCGTAGCCGCGCGACATTGGAGTGAGGGGGAAATACCATCTGCCGTAAAAACATCATTCCTCCGGGACAGAAGGGAATAGCATCTTCAGGATCTTCAGGATCAGCTTCAAACCCGTACAACAGCTGTTCTTCATGATCAAGATCAATTGTCAATGGCAATGCTATCCTCGACACTGCACGTCCTGCCTGATCCGATGGAGGTCTGTTATGAAGACCGTTGATAAGCCAAACGACTGCTGCATATGTCATTAGTACACTTGGAGCCGACCGTGCCATTCCATTTTGTGAATTCAGGTGACATAGCAGATTGTGAGCAGCCTCTAGTCGCACATAACGTACATTCCTGACCAGTATTAGTTACACAAATGTTGAGTCCCAAATGAGGACCATACCACCACAGCTCGCGAGGAAATACAAGACATGTTTGCAAATACAAAGCCCTGGGAAAGTCCAGAAGGACAGTGATTGCTTTGTCGAGTGGCAGTCGAACTTCTAGCCTTGCTGCAAATCAGTTTGATCTCTGGCTTCCTCATAGGATCTGAGCAAGCGAGTAGTGTAAGAGGGTCCATCTGCACCTCCTTCAATGGCATGATAAGCTCTAAGTGTTTTGCCAAAATTTCCGCCCTCGGGTTGGTATGTCAGAGCTTTGTCTGTGGTATATGCTTGAATGTACAACACATCATATGGTCCTGTGACTTTCTTGCACCTTGCACGAAAACCAGCCACATGAGTGAGGTGTTGACTGATATCTTGTTCAAAGTAGCGCTGATTGGAGACCGTGCGTTTGGTCTCTTGCTCCGAAAATCCAAGTAACTGTTGCATAATGTGGCGACAACAATCGGCTCGCCAAACAACTGCCTTATTCCGGAGCAGCAATTCAACACCAACATCAACATACCAGTCACCTTCTTCCACATGATGACCATGTCTTGAAAATTGGCGAAAAACATCATATAAGGCCAGTTCTGCTGACTCTGGCTCTGGAAGATGCTCTGCGCTGTTCTTGATGCCACGCAGTTCTGTGCCAAAGACAATGCTGTTGCCCCAAGATACTCCACTCATCTGCTCGCACAAAGCCCTTGAAAATGGAAGAACATCACTTGCACTTATGGGATACGTAGATTGGATTTGGGTACCAGTCATAAGTGTGGACCTAAAGGTTTCAGCATCATAAGTGGGGGGAAAATTGTGGACAATGGTTGGTGCGACAGCCTTGAGAGCAGGAAGGATGCCTCTATTGTAGAGAACTGATGATTCATGTGAAGTTAAAGCACTGCTTTCGCGCTCGGTGTTGGTGAGTCCCGGAAAAAAGACTCGGATATGATGACGATCATTAATTTTTGCAATAAGTGTATTGGGAACTGTTGATGGATCTAATAGCTTGGGCTGTAGCAGTGTTTGATGTGAAAATGAGCATGAGATCATGGGTGAGATTGTGACCCACCTCTCCATCTACGATGAATGTCGTTCGCAATTTGACACTCCGAGTTAAAGCACGGACAGGGGAAGGGCGTATGAAGATCAAAATGGATCCTCTCGCCAGGATATCTTGAGTGAAGCCAAGAACAGAGTCGTAATCGCGGCGAATATAAGGCATATCTGAGCCCGGTCGTGGACGATTGTATAGAGCATCCAACCTTGCCAACTCTTGGTTGACAGAGTCTCTCCCTGTTAAGGCCCATTCTATTGATTGGAAGGTAGGATTTGGTTCGTCCTCGACGTCCTCCCTTTCACTGATGTCTTGGTATTTTTGAACCCACTGAGCAACAGACATGTCAGCCATCTCATTAGAGAAATCTTCTTCCATTGGTTGGGTTGAATGTGAGGCGAGGAAAGGGTGGAGAATGATGGGGGGTCTGTCGTTTGGTGCGCATTTGTATTTCGATATAGCGGATATTACAATGGCAACCAGCGGATGAAGCTAAGGATTTGTAAAGGAATGGACGGGTCGAAGGGGAGGATCATTGGATTCTGCGAATCACGACAACATCCTTGTAGACTTGACAGCGGATCAGAATCAATCCGCAATGTAATAACCGATACTTCCGATCAAAGCATAATGTCAGTTACTTCAATTGTGCACTGGCCATGGTTAAGGTCCAACCCGCATGCTCAATCTCACGGTCATCGGCTGCCGACCCGCAATCGCTGTTTAGCACCATCCGACCAAGTCGGACATGTATTCTTGCAAGGTGACCGGTCGGATGCAGCATACCTGTAAGCTCCGTTCAAGCCCGTCCGACCAAGCTGTATGCCGCCTTCCTGCCATTTGAGACAAGGTGATGCTCGTCCTAGTGGGACGCTCCATTCTTGCAAGTTGACCAATTTCGACACAACATACTTGCAAGCTGAGTTCAACACCATCCGACCAAGTCGGACGCTGCATTCCGGCAATTTGAGCCAAGGTGATAATCGATCTAGTATAGGTGCAAGGCCAGTTCAGCCCCATCCGACCAAGTCGTACGGTACGGTTCTGCCATTTAAGGATCGTGCAAGTTGTGCAAGTCGGATGTAGCATTCGTGCAAGACCATCTCAACACATCCGACCAAGTCGGACGCAGCATACGTGCAAGCGCAGTTTAACACCATCTGACCAAGTCGGTCGCTGCATATCTGCAAGCGCAGTCCAACACCATCCGACCAAGTCGGACGCTGCATATCTGCAAGCGCAGTTCAACACCATCCGACCAAGTCGGACGCAGCATATCTGCAAGCGCAGTTCAACACCATCCGACCAAGTCGGACGCAGCATATCTGCAAGCGCAGTTCAACACCATCCGACCAAGTCGGAAGCAGCATATCTGCAAGCGCAGTTCAACACATCCGACCAAGTCGGACGCAGCATACGTGCAAGCGCAGATCAACACCATCCGACCAAGTCGGTCGCTGCATTCCTCGCAAAGCGACATCAGACCAAGTCAAACGCTTGCTGTTTTCCAAGATCGACCTCAGACCAATTCGGAGACCACCCACGTGCAAGCGCAGTTCAGCAGTGATGCAAAGCAAAGTCAGACAGTATTTCTTGCTAGTTGAAACAACTCGACATCCGACCAAGTCGGACACTGCATACCCACATTAACATTAGACACAGATATGTCATGCCTCGTTCTCAATGCTCCATTTCAGTAAGACTTTTTTTGTATTTTCTTTGTATTTTACAAAAGGTGTAGCCAGGCATCTTAGTCAGGTTGGTGTCTATCTTATCTTGTCAGCGCTACGATTAGATTAGATTAGATTAGATTAGATTAGATTAGATTACAGAATACCGGACCAATGTCTCATGGACTATGACTCAGGCTTACCAATGTGCACAGACCTTGTAGTATAAACTGAGCAACTATTGCCCAGAGTTCTCAGTCAATTTCTCTAAGGTTTCCACTCTACCCTTACTCCTCTCCTTCCAAGTCTGCTGTTAGGGCCCTTAGATGTCACATCAAGGGGTAGTCCTGATAAGATTGACCTCCAACCAAGTCAGATGCTGGATTGTGGCAAGTTAAAAGTCAGACAGTATTAGGCATCATAAGCAAGTTGGATATTGGATTGACATCTGACCAAGTTGATGCTGCATTCCCACAAGCTAAAGTCAGATGGTGCTAGGCATCATACAATGTTGGGATATTGAAATGGATTGACATCTGACCCAGTTGGATGCTGCATTCCTGCAAGTTAAAGCTAGATGATGTGACGCATCACAACAAGTTGGATATTAAAATCTGAGCAAGTCTGACTCTGAATTTCCAAAAGTTGCAGATAAAGTGAGAAATTGTACCAATGTATCACATAAGTAGAAGTGAATTGGCATTTCTGTGAGTTGATGTAATGTGAAATGGAAACCCATCTGACCAAGTCAGATGCTGCATTCCTGCAAGTTGAACTATGATGAAGCATAAATGCAACGTGAAGTGAATTTCCATCCAAATGTCCTGCAAGTTGTACTTATAGGATGTGTGGTTGTGGCAAATAGGCCAGTGTCCAATACTTGAGTGTTGACCTGGTTTGTAACCCATAACTGGATCAAATGCACTAAAAACCACAGCAATAATTCAATATAAACTGTCATGAACAGTTCTATGGTTTGAGCTATAGTTCCAAGAAAGTCTCTTTTTTGAAAATTGCTCTGATACTCAAGTATCCAAAACAATTGATGACTATCCTATATAGTCCTTCAATAGACCTGAGGGACATCTAGGTAAAGGCCATCAAGGTAAAGGCCATCTAGGTATTTGTATAAAATGAAAATGTTCCAAACCCCAACCCAACCCCAATGTACAAACACTGTCAGAAAAATGGATTGTTTGAAAACAGATCCAAGAAAGGTGCCAAGATTTTATACTCATAAGCCACTATGTATGCTCTTTGTGACATTTGACACCATTCTTACATTCCTACTTTACAGAAGACATAAAGTGACCATAAAGTGTGTGCAGATATTCCAAGGGTTAAGGTAAGTGCCATAAGCAAAGTCCAAGATAAAAATATTGCAGGCTAACAATGGGAGTGGACAAGAGATATATTTGAGTGAGTTGATCAACAGGATGTAGATGTGCAAAGTATTGTTGAATTAAAATGATCAAGAAAGGGTGTGGCATGGATTTGAAGACAAGTGCAGGGTTATGGAAAGGAGCATAAGAAGCTATGAGATGTGTAAGATGGTGAATGATAAGAAAGGCCAAAAGTACAGCATGTCAAGGAAGAAGATATGAGAGACTCAAGAGAGCAGTAGAATGAAAAGTAGGTTGGTTGAGAGTTAGAAGCAGACTGAAGGAAGAGTCAGAGTCAGAGTTAGTATTGAGTAGTGTGATAGTTTGGAGGAGGTTATGAGAGAAGTGAAGTTGAGGATTGATAGATTGCAGAAGCAGAAAGCAATTGTGGTCAGAAAGTGGATTAGGAAGGAATGTGTAGGAAAGAAGATTGAAGAGTGTAACAAGGAGAGTATATTAAAGTGGTGAGGTTGGACATGCAAGTAGTAGTATGGAGTGGAGTGTGACTGGCATGGTGACGGAAGTAAGTAAGGAAGGAAAGTAGTTGGAGGTTGGTGGGCATTAAAGTGGATTAAATCAGCATGTGGAGGCTGGCAGGGGGAAAAGTGAGAAAGTAGGGATAGTGGGGGAAGGGATGGGACATCAGGGATGGGGAGTGGATAGTAAATACTGATAAACATAAGGAAATAGGACTAAATAGGGCAATAGGGTTTAAGGGTTAGGGTTATAGGGTTTAGGTTAAGGGTTTAGGGTTTAGGGTTTAGGGTTTAGGGTTTAGGGTTTAGGGTTTAGGGTTTAGTAGGTTTAGGGTTTAGGGTTT
>JAEBUS010000104.1:0-166324 GCA_023014475.1 Amanita pallidorosea | reverse complement strand
TCTTGGAGACAAACAACGAAATTAGAGCCGCAGAACATTCATAATGTCTAATCTACAAGATGGATCTAGTGAGAAGGCAACGGGGGGTGCCTCCATTCCAAGGTCAAACTTCAAAGGAGCAGCGGGAACGTCCATATGAAGGTCGGACGGGAACACATTCACTACCCGTATGTTCCCTGCTTGTCTCTAGTTCCCAGGCCGTGTATGAATATAGCCGAGCTGGGTGCCTCATTGGATTC
Source organism: Amanita pallidorosea (assembly GCA_023014475.1). Classification (NCBI taxonomy): domain Eukaryota; kingdom Fungi; phylum Basidiomycota; class Agaricomycetes; order Agaricales; family Amanitaceae; genus Amanita; species Amanita pallidorosea. The sequence goes on along the minus strand of JAEBUS010000104.1, from coordinate 166,085 downwards.
AACTGGCCACATTTTAGGGAAACACGACATATAACCCTTCAAATTTTAATGGGGGGCGATCTCCTAGCGCGAACACGTTACTAAAGGCGTTTTTATCCGCGGTCGATTGAACGGAAAAGAATTCCTGTCATGGGCTTCTTTGGATATTCAGATGGTTTGCCTGCGTAACTATGTTAATGTAGAGACTGAGCTAACAGCGATAGAACTTGGTTAGACGGCATGTACGTTGATCAGGAGAGTGTTGGAGAGTGGTTTTGTGTGTAGGCGGATCATTTCGAGGGATGGATGATGTGCTTTTGTACAATCGTACAATTTGAAATAACTACTTCGTAATGCTTAAACGGCCTCCATAGAGTGTAACTTGTTCTTTGTAATGCAGCCGGCGTACACGCTGTTAACCGTCCCATTCGTCCTGTTCATGAAAGCGCGTACATATCTAATGTCATGGAAAGCCGATGAAGAAAAGTATCCTGGTGGCAGGCGGAAGAAGTGCAGAAGTTTTGAGCTTGCTGCCCGAGAGGAATCTGCAATGGAATCCCCGACAGACAAAAAAGTCATACACTGTCATGTGGACGTGACGCGAACGCACAGGAAATGTGATCTACACGTGAAAGGAATATCAGTGCTTCCACAGAGATTTAAAGATAGGACAGAGCGCAAAAGAATGAGGCGATCACAAATTGCGTATCTACAGTCCTATCTATCTGTACATGAGTTTTCATCACGCTTCGCCCCAAGACATGCTATGGTTCGATTTCATACGCACAGTAAGCGGGCGTCCAAGGCTTCCACAGGCGTGCACCACGATGAGAAAAGGAAAGAATAAGGCCGTCGCACAAAAAAAATCGGGTGAACAAAGGCAAGATACGCTTCGGAATTAAATAAATTATATAACTCCTGATCAAAGTCGTCACGATGTTAGAAAAAGGTAACTTTCGGATATCACGCAAAATTGCGCTAGGAAACCAAGCCCTTGTACATCAGCGCCCATGATCTGTTTCAAAATAACGGCAACCTAATCATGGAGGCAGAAGATGTTTCTATCACTTTGTCATGAACGAAGTGGATGGGATTACAATCTCGTTTCGGCGAAAGTGGTTATGTCTCGTCAATGCGGTTAACTTACGTTGAATTATGGAATGAGGTTTGCAGTGTTGCACCCTAATCCACGATGGGTACGTCACTCCACGGGACTTGACAACCATGAATGGAATGTCAGTCGTAATGGGTACGGCGCAGGAAATCCCCCGTCGTTGCCAAACCAGAGCAACTGATCTCGGATCTGTCCTTCAACGTCACAGACAGATACTCTGGACCAACACACATCACGGCTATACTGGCTCAACGTAGGGATCAATTTGTCAAATGACAATTTTCATCTAGTTTTTTGCAGAATACCTATCTGGGTCTCGCACAAGCTTTGATGTTGACGACAAGCACGCTACTAGTAGGGTCTTGGCACATCCAACGGTATCAGTACAAAAGCGGATGTACCTTTCTGCGTGGAGGTTCCGACTGCGATGTACGGAGAAACAACGTTACAATGTAGTTGCTGTTCAATCATCTTCTCGAGATCCATCCAAAACTAGCGAATGGAAACGAAAAGAGGACGTCCCAATCGGAACGAAGCGTACAGAATCGTAAAAGCTGGGTAAGAGCTGTCGTATTTCGCGATCTATGGGTCACAGATAGGATATCCATCTCCGGATAAGCTATTACGGGGAGATGCGTTAAATGAAAGTACCCGCGACCAGGATCCGTGTACGTACCTAGCTCCGGGTGGATCTGTGCGTTATAATCTAGCCTCTGCCAACGCCTCCCATAGCGCATGCACATCATGGGTACTCGTTCGATCGATGCATGAAGCAGCGCAGCGCCCGTTCGCCCAAGCTTGTCGCGCAGGAGCTCTGCTACAACTGGCGTGAACTGATGAGGTCTGAGGAAAGCACAACTCCAGAGTGACTGTGGAGACGATGGGAGCGAACATGACGAGATCGTGTAGATGGTCAGTCCGTACTTTGTTCGGCAGCGTGCCAGTCATGATGTGATTTGTTTATAACCAGCATTTTTCGTGCTCCTTCGCCTTTGATATACGATCCTGGAATGTGGATAAAGAGCAAGACTTCAGCGTTTTGGTGGCGACTCGGACAGCCAAGAGAAAAATGAAAACTCCCACGCACTGCGCCCTTGCGCTATTTATATCTACGACCATCTCTGTAGGTCAGTCAGTTCATCGTACTCCGCCTTTGCCTTCTTTTTCCACCAACACTCCTTCTTCCCTCAAAAAAAAATTTTTTTTTCGCCTAATACGCCATGTCCGCAGAGCAAATCATCGTGAACGGGTTTATGTTTTGTGCCAGACACGGCGACGAGTATTGTCATCTGTGCATAGTTGACCACAGGCTCACAAACAACGCTCAAATCTCCGATGAGCTGAGTAATTTGGAGGATGTATTTGAAATTGGGCTCGAGGTATGGATGGTTAATCCGTGCTGTGCCATGTCAATGACTGTCTCTAGGAGCGCCAACCGATTAACGTGTTTGCAGTCGGTGCAAGGGCGGTTCTTGATGAGCAAGGCGCTTTTGAATGCATAACTCATGGAAATATTGATTGCCTGTGGTGTTTCAATTGGGTGGCGATCATAGAGAAGGAGGCACTTGAAACTGCGGAATTTGGGTCGTGGCTCGAGAGACGATATACTTTCGCCCAGAGTGTAACCTCTCATTAACATTCCATGAGAGAACGTTGATGCATGATGATCGAATTCGTGGCCCGTACGTTACAAATTCTTCGCTTAATATCTAACATTTCTTTGGTTGGGATCTGTCTTTTAAACCCACATTCACTCAAATACATATCTCATCTTATCGTCCTTGGTACTTTCGCAGCTGGATAATCGCGTTTGTGTATGAAATGATAGTTAGAGCAGTTCAATTTTGTGGTATTCTGTTGTCGGACTTTGCCGCGTCTGTCAAGTGACCGTGTCACTCACGTATTCTGATGAAGAACACGGTCACCATTATCAGAACCTCGCCACGCAAAGCGGTGGCTTACAATTACGGGTGTGGTGATGGCTGTCCAAGAGACACAGGACTATCATGCACAGGCAGAGTACACCTGGAGTCCTCCCGATTTTACCTTCTCTTTGACTCCTCCAATAACCCAATCCACATTGGTCCTAGAAAATGACCCGCAAAATACAGAAAACTTTATGCGTGGAGCAAAATGGTATCCCAGTTCCTGTTCAAACTCCACTCATTATATCAGGATGCAGGTCTCCAGATGGGCGAAACGTGCTAGGCCATTGTGAAAATGCCACTTATCAGTTGTTTGAATTGTGTGTATGACGTTTGCTGACACCTGTACGTGTATTAAATGCGCTCTTCTAGACCCGAGCAAGCCTTCCAGTCGCCACCAAAGGAAGGGCATTCCCTCGAGTTAGCAGATACGTCGATACGCCCGACTGCTTCGCTGAGACAGCCTTCACCCATTCTCGACCTCTTGTGGTACCCGACGGCTACGCGTCACGACCCTGCTTCTTATTGTTTTGTCGCTTCAGTACGAGAGTGTCCTGTTAAGCTGCTGGATGCATCTACAGGTCGCGTATGTCCCTTGATTTTCTACTCCCTCTCGAGCAAGATCTAATAACCTTGTTGAAGCTCCGCGCGTCGTATCCTATCGTTGACCATTGCGAAAGACAAGTTGCTCCCCATAGTATGGCGTTCAACCTAACAGCGACAAAGTGCGTATAACCACTTCTGTATTACGGTGGTAGTATCTCACGGATTGTTGCCAACAGCTTATATTGTGGATTCGAGAACGCGATAGAGGTTTTTGACGTCCTCAACCCAGGGTGGGCGTTAGAATGCATACGACGCCGTCGAAAAAAAGCAAGGACGGGCTCAAAGGTGCGTGCCCCGCATCAGCTGGGTGCACGTCTTATATGCGCAGGTATAATATCCGCCTTGGCCTTCTCACCCTCTGGGAGCTATACAAATGCATACTTCGCTGCAGGAAGTCTAACACCCGCATCGCATAACATCGTCTTGTTCAGCGAGGCACAAGGAGGTGATCCCATCATGTATATTGGGAATGGTGGAAACCGATCCTATGGTGGTGTCACTCAGGTAAGATTTTCTATACCACATGTACCACATTCCGACCTGGATTCACCTTACTAGATCCGATTCGACCCGACCAAGCCTCATGTCCTATATGCCTCATTTCGAGGCAGGGTTTCTCACGGGCGCATATACGCATGGGATCTACGCGCCGTCGGTTCTGGTACTTCGAATCCTCCTTATCGCATATTCCAAACATACCAAGATATGAACGAAGAAGCCAGCCAAGCGCGGGATGTAAATTATAATCAAAAGATGTTGTTTGATGTGGATGCCACGGGGAGGTGGTTATCCGTTGGAGATCAGGTGGGTTTCTCAAGTTGTTATGCGTAACTCAGCTCGTAAACGATTTTTAAGGCTGGTAGAATATCTGTGTTCGACCTCAGCCTCCAAGGAATGGAGGTTAACGATGACCAAAACGCGAGCGTAGAGCCGAACGCCGTTTCATTCCCGTCATTTCAATTCAATGCACACTTGGACGCAGTCGGTTCCGTGGCATTTAATCCCTGCTTTCCATTGTTACTGTCGGCGTCTGGATCGAGACATTTCCATGATCAAGAGGCAGTGGACAGTGATGAGGACGAGGAGACCATCAACGAGTGGATCGTACGCAAAAAATGAGGCCCATCACGCTGGACCGTTCTGTAAAAATTTGGAACGCGATGTAAAAGGACACTATCGAACGTGGGGCCGCTTTCCCTGTTCGTGTCTGTCCATTCGAGTGACGTGGGGGCTCTTTAGGTTCAAACCTCTGGTATACCTTAACCGTTGCTCGAACGATGGCGAGGTCCTTCGTTTGGAGCATCAGAAACAGATGCTATTTTTTGGGGAGTCACATGGTGAACGGTGAATTTGCCATTCGGTCCTCGGGCGACCTGGAACTCCATCACCATCATACTGCAGACTTGAATATTGAATCTCGAAGGACGTTTGATAGGAAATCGGTAAATTACAAATGAAAATGTGGTTGTACGGTGATGTATCGTTCTTTGAGACTCAAGCACCGAAGTACTCAAAATTCGCGCATATCTATGCTTGGGGTGTTTTCGTCTTTGCGTTGACCCCTTTTTTGCCTTGAAAACTTCATGTTGCAGTGGTTTTCCCCTCAAACCTAAGGCCTAAGGCCTAAACGTTAAACCAATATGTGTAATATCGATGCTCGGCTATTTGCGTGCGTTCGTCATTACGGTGCCACTGTCATTCAAGTTTACTCAGGGTTTAAGCATTATGAACGCGAGTTGTCGTCTAGCCCTACGCATTGCGTGTTTCTCTCCGCAGGTCGACATACACAATCGTTGGCTTCTCATCAGTTTAAACAAACCCAGAATTTCCAACCTCAGCTCGGCCCAACTATTATATGCTCACTAGCTCCACTAATTGCGTGGGTTGAGTTCAAATGTTATGGAAAATGGGATGCGAAGGTCAGATTAGATATTGTTTTTCGAGACATATGCTCCTGACGGGCCGCCTGGGAATCTATGACGTTGACGGGGCGATAAGGCGCACATTTTGGTGGCGGCATAAAGTGCTCAAGACCGCACGGGATGCCATCCATCATCATGTTTGGTTTGACCTCCACCCCCTCCTCACGCTTCACCCTCAGAGATGACGATGATTCTGTGGATCCCAGACTGCCTGTTGAATTACTTGACCATGTCATCGACGAAGTGCGTGAAGCTATAGACCAACGCAATATGAGCCTCGTTTGCAGGCGAGCTATGATTAGGTGCAGGCGGCAGCTTTTTTCCACTCTTACATTTTACAGGGACGACCGCTTGTTTGAAACATTCCTTAATCTTCTCGAGCGCTCATCCTGGACAAGCTTCGTTGCTGTTAAATCGATCCACTTTATCGACCTGTTCCGTGAGCCTAGGTGGCATACCTATTGCGCTAGGAAGGATACCAATCGTATTATTCGTCACCTGCCAAATCTAAGATCTATCTGGCTATCATCGACACAAACATGGCCAATATCCTGGGCATCGATTCCCAACCACCTTCGCCACCTGATAACCGGCCTTGATCTACACGACTTACAGATCGATTCCTCCTATTCCATCGCAAGGACTGGCCGAGTTGTTCACCATCGTTCAGAAACCTGCGATCATTACGTTGTATAATCTAGAGTTTGGTATGATGGATGACCTTGCTCACCTCTCGGCAATATTTCGACGTTCTTTAAAATTCGGGTCGCTTGATACTTCATCGATCCTGCGCTAGAGGCTATATGGGACTATTCAACCGCAAATGGGTTGCGTATCACAGTGGACACATTCCACCTGCGACTATTAGAACTGCCTCCATGGACGAGGGATCGTTATGTGACATTCGTGTCGCAAAAATTCCTATGCCATGTTGGACCGTCCATCCGTTGCCTCCTTTTCAATCTATCAGGGACTTACAATAGCCCTGGTATGTCCTGGTATGCCTTTCTATGACGATTGTATAACTCAAACTAGATCACTAGCTGCACTACACGGTTACGACTCTTTGGATCTTTCACGTTGTACCAATCTCCATATCTTGCGATTCGGCTGTTTCTCATTAGACATTGCAGAAATGTCTTCCAGGATGGACATGATTTGGAAATTGCTCTCGGCTCTTCCGTCTCCGATGGGGATTGAAGAAATATCGATCGCGGTTGGCCCTAAAGACGAGTTCAAGAGCACTCGACTTCGTGATTTGGGGGCATTTCCATGGTTAGAATTGGTTGCACGGCTGAAATCGATGCTCTCAAATCTGAAAAAGATCGTAATTGGAGTGGGAACATACGGAACTTCACCGGCATTGCCGCTGTACCTGGAGAAACTACGCGGCGTAGGCGAGTTAAGAGAGTGTGAAAACGCTGGCCTCGTCAAGCTGATTTTAATTCATTGGGCCTCGCCGGCGTGGGTAAGTTTCGCATATAGGTTAATGTCTGAGTCTTATTGCGTTGCTCACAGGACGAATTACCGTGGCGTCAAGTAACCGGGACTGAGTGAATCGAATTTTGGATTATGTGAGGCCGTAGTGGGTTTATACCAGTCGTATGTCGCGATCCTGCTCGTTTACCGAATCAGAATAGGAAACGTGTAAAGTTGGGAAGGACAAAATGCAATCCTCAAGCCGTTGCATCTGCCATCTCTAATTCCATGAGTCGCACGAGAAAGGTACGAGAAAGTCTACGGCATGATGTATAAGTGCCTTTTTCCGGAGTGTCTCGATTTTGTGGCAGATCTGATGGGTCTTGATAAATCCAGCAACCCAAACAATGAAGGTCACGTCTCCCGACTGGTATTGACAACGGTGCGACGGACAACGATGCCAATGGGTGAACCTCGCATAAGTATAACGTGAGCTTTGAAATCACTAGTCACTAGTAGTGACACTGGCATCGGGCACTGGATGACGGGTCATGCGTGCATCATGCACCATGCATCATGAGTCATCCAAGTGCTCCAAACAGACAAGGAACTCGTCATGTCATGGCAGTTGCTTACTGGTGCGATGGCGTAAACGTGACTCAGCTATGCTAATTTCGTTACTTTCCCACAATGATATAAGGGTGATAGCAACTGACGCAACACGATGTTCGGCCTCTTCAATCGTCTGCTCTCCATTTTCTCTCATACTTCCACCGTCGACTTGGCCCAGTTCAAAGCTCCAATGTCTTCGCGTATGTTTTCATACAATACTTCAGTTCCTCATCGTGTTTACATTGTCATTGTCTCTCTTCTACCACCACCAGTCGCAGGAAATGCACAAATAGCCACCTTCGCTGCAGGATGTTTCTGGGGGGTTGAACATATCTTCTTGAAGCATTATCCGCCCGCGCAGAACAGAGGCATTCTGAGGACGTCTGTAGGATACACCGGGGGCAAAGCGGAGGCAGAGAACCCAGACTACAGGACGGTTTGTTTGGGTGTCACAGATCACGCGGAGGCAGTGAGGATTGAGTTTGATCCTGCAACAGTGTCATATGGGGAACTTGTCGGTGAGTAAGTGGAAATGAACCGTGTACAACTCAATTATGGCTTGTTAGAGTTTTTCTATCGTACACATGATCCGACGACGTTGAACCAACAAGGAGCAGACAGGGGGACCCGTGCGTATCTTTTCCCGCCAAGAATCAATCCGCTGCTCACACTTTGACAGAATATCGCTCTGCTATATTCTATCATAGCCCGGAACAAAAGTCTATTGCCGAGCGCATTACGAAGGAGGTACAGGATAAACATTTTACTCCCAACGGGGAGAAGATTGTCACCCAGATTGTCGAAGGGGGCCCGTGGTGGGACGCGGAGAGCTATCATCAATTGTATCTTTTCAAGAATACGAACGGGTATCAGTGTTCTACTCATAAGCTGCATTGGTAGGAATCGTATATCCGGTGCCGTTTCTGCTTTATTATATTGTCCTCAACCGACTGCTTGTAGAGTATTTCATCATGGAACGAGGAATTGTCAATTTTGAGCTCGAGCGCTAAATATGTGGACAGATGCATCTTTGGGCTCGTGTCAAATCACGCGGGAGCGAAATGAAAACGCATGCTCTCTGCATGTGAATGTGTCACGAAATAACGGTTTATTGAATTTATTTTCGATGTCACTAACTGAATTTCCGCATGCCTCGACCGCCAATGTGGGCTTCCTCCACACATTTTTCAGACATTGGAATGTTAGATTCCAAGGTCGTCTTTCCTTCTCTCTCGTCCTGCCAAAAAAAAAAAAAAAAAAACAACTAGTCAAAAGCCCTTCGTTTGCTATATAGGTCACGTTGGAAAAGAAATGGAAGCGACCATCCCTCCGACGCTCCCAGTTCCATCGAGCTTGGTATCGACTATTGGGGCAGCCTATCTAGGCACGATGGGTGCAGCGATGTACGTGCTCGACTGGTTTGCATATCAGACATTATGCAGACTCTACGGATGCACTGATGTTCAAACAGTTTTGTGCCTCAGGAACTATCCTCAGGATTGGTTATATCAGAAATGGGTGAGTCGCGTATGCTGCGGCTGACGCGTGCACTAGTAGTGACAGCTTTGTCCTATGAAGGTTATTCTTCTTTGGTATGTGCTCTCACCTCTCGCCTGCCCGTTCACTCAATGGGGATCAGCGCTACCGATGAGAACTTGATGACGGACTTAGGTACAGATTTATGACTCACTGCAATGTTATTTATTGAGGCTCTTATCGACATATTTCAATGTATTCTGATTACATCCAACTCATGGCAATAGTTCAAATTTATTAGAATTGATTGTGACGGATTTGAGCTCCCGCCATCATGCATCATGCATCACCGGTCACCGGTCACTCTGTAAAGGATTGCAACGAATTGCAACGAATTACGAGATTTTCGCCTTCCCGTTGATGATCGTCACTACAAGCTAGTCAGGTTATCCAACTCCCAAGGAAGCATCTCGCTCACGTTCGAGAACGGAGGGCCGCATACGTCATTGGATAGTACGGTCTGTCGTAAACCCGTTACTACAAATAGGCTTTGCAAACCCCGACGGCGGCGCGTCGCTCGAGGACAAAGACGTGGTCATGGCCAATTTTACCGCGCTCAATCCGGACATATCAGTCATGCGTCATCCTTTGCTCTCACATACTCTCACACTGGCGTGAAGGATGTGATAGGTCGCATCTTTATTTGTCGAGCTCAGTACAAGCTGCACTCTTCACGACATTCAATAAAGTAATCAATTGCATAAATACTCGGTGGACAACCTCGGAACGAGCACCGTATTTAACAAATCCACGCTGGTCGCCGACACGCCACAGGTTGATATCAAAACCGCCGCACACATACCAACGCTCTTCCGGATTTTCCATTCCGTGTTCAGGTTCGCTTTATATCGAAGTCCCCATTTCGTATCTTTGTCCAGGTCCTACATTTGCGAAAGTCAGACGCGTTACAGTCAAGAAAGACCAATGATCGTTTACTCCTTTTTCCAAAGTCCTTCCGCTAGCAGTTTCTTGCCATCAAGGAGTCGGATTTCAGTGTCAACCAAAGGCAAGCGCATGTGGTCATTTTCTACAAAGATGATGGTGGTGCCTTTTGGTATGAAAACGAAGTGGCCTTGTGGTGTGCGAGCGACCCACTGTGTGTGTGTAGTAAAGAATATGATATTATATTGAATTCCGTTTAAACGGGGTTGTGATGGTGTATAAAATTTGGTGTCTCTTGGTAATACACAAATGGTTCGAGCGAGCCGGTCCTACATTTGTATGCGTTACAGTCGAGAAAAGACCGTGACTAATTGAGTGCCTACATCTGTGCCAACGATGTGGGATCCGGTTCCACTGGGCAACTGAAGGCGGCCCATCGTGATCCTGCTGCCTTTTTTTACGAAAATAATGTCGCCTTGTGGCGAGAAAACGAGCCGGTCTTTGAATGTGGAGCGTATCATCGTAACGGGTCGCATTCTGCCTGCATTATCATCCTCCGAGAGTGTCCGATATGTGGAGCCTGATGGTATTATACAAACATTATCGGCCAATGTGTTTGGTACGTGAGATGTCGATTCGGGTGGCTGACTCGGATGTGGCAGTGGCCGATTGGGTCCGACGATTGTGTGTAACTGACCCAGTGGCGGTAATTGAACATCGTGAAGTGCTAGTGCGCTTCTTAGTGATGGTAATGATTGGGATCCACTGGATATGCCGTAGCCAGGCTGATTTTCATTGGGAAGGGTTGGGGCGCCGTGCAGAAGTAGAGGAACCAAGAGGATGAGAAAGATGCGAACGGATGCCATCCTGCCAGAGGAGTGGATGCGGTGACCAGCACACGATGCAAAACGTGCGCCGCGGCTTTTCCCGCTTACGCTCAGCCAAACTCCGCTCATCCTGCTCAAGCTCGGCGCTTCGCCGCTCAACGGCGCTCACGCTCAGTAAACAACAGCTTAGGCAGCTCATAGGTGAGGACTTCAAGTCGATCTATCAATGCATTGGTCACTGACTGCCCTCCATGTCCATCCACCCAGCTGCTGTCTCACGTCCGATGCGAGGCCGCACCCTCCCCATCATCCTTCACGACCCCAAATGAGGGCGCGGTGGCCATTGCTCAAGTTATCCACCAATACTACTACTAGTGCAGCGGCTGGACTTTGATGATACAGTTGACTCGCTCATAATGCATAGCCTCCGGACTGGCTTGAACCCTATGCAACACGAGATATATGCAGCATTGAAAGGTGTCACGTATCGTGACTGTTGTGACATCGAACCAGCCATACTGCAGACGTCAATGGTATGTTCCGACTACTCTAGTTTACCGTGAAATAGCTATCTAATGATGATTGCGTACAATTTAGAAGATCTTCATGCTGTAGCTGTGCTCTGTACCGACGCAAATGATGTGGTAATTCGAGTGAAGAGTCCAGATCCCCATAGATAATGCATGCTTTCTCCAGCAATGCACACAAGTTTATCACCTCGCAACAACAAAGGCAATCCTTATCGTCATCATCTGAGCCTTCATCTGAGTCGTCAAGCTCAATCACATTGCCCCGGGTGACAGCCATCTCATGCAGGACCTCAGCCACGATCTCGGTGTCACCTCCTTCAAATCGATACGGTGAATCTCCAACTTCATGCTCTTCAATTGGGTTGACAAGGTCCTCAAGGCTAGGTGGGGGTCCTATGATGTGTCTGTGCCTGACTAATTCATCAATAGAATTCATTAAATTCTTTTCTGCTTTGACGATCTGCAAGGGAACTGGTGTGGGATTGGGTTGCAATTGAAGTGAGGCTTGCGGGGGTATTCTGATTGTTAATCGTGGTAACTGAGTTGTTGATGAAAGCTGTACTAGCACTTCTTGTGCTTTTGTGATGTGCCCTCTGCATTCATGACTGTGTCAAGAGCTGGCTGCCAATCTTGTGCATTGTATTGATTGCCAAGGTGGTTCTTCAACTGGTCCTCAGCAGTGGGCAAGGTCATGCCACTTGTCACAAAATTTCGGAGGATGTCCCATGCACCAGGGTCTGAACGCAGAGAAGATGTATCATATATATCATGGTCTAACATTTCCCTGCAGAATAATAAGCATTCGTACAAAAAGCTTTACTTATGATGGTCATGAACCCTTGGATTTTTGTGTGACTCCAGCAATTCTTAATGGTTGATGCCTTGACCTGCCCCCAGGCCTTGTGTGCTAACAACATTCCTTCCAGTAAATTGATCTTGTAAATGTCATGTTCCCCTGCCTTGTCCCTCTCAATTGCATGAAGGCAGAACTCTTGGCGATAGTGAGCTTTGAAGCACCTGATAATTCCTGCATCCAATGGCTGGACAAATGAAGTCATATTGGGCTCGAAGGGCAAGAGGCAAATATTTTGTGGTTTATATTGGATATTGTGGCCTGAGAAATTGTCAAGTGTGAGACAGATATGCTGGTTCTCATTGCACCTTTTTATGTCGAGATCCTTAATATACCTGAAGGCAAATCAAATCAGCCTTACACCTGCATGGAAAAAATAATTTGTGTACTCCTCAAATAGCTCAGAAGTCATCCAAGCTTTCTTGTTGTTCCAATAACCCTTGCTCAATAGGACCCTTCTTCTTGAAGCACCGTGGCTTTTTTGCCTTACCAACATACATTGGTGGTAAGCATTCACTTCCGTCTGCATTACATGCAAAGAGAATTGTTATCCTAAACTTTTCCTTTTTCTTTCCAGCCATCTGATTTGAAGCAAGCCCTCAATCTGGTGGTGCACTGAGATTTTAGATCAGGAGGAATCATTAGCAGTTTGTTTTTATCAACTCACAAAGGAAACAGGCTGCTTTCATCAATGTTCCACTGATCCTTCTCTGCATATGTTGCCAAAATCATTCCTATACGCTTGCACTCTGCTTCCACGGCCTCAATATCTACTGACCCTGGCTCCCCATGTTGATGTCTCTCCTTGTAGCCATATGCCTTACAGAATGGGATGATCCACCCATCTCCACTGAGGCGCTCCACTTCTGGGACACTAAACTCATCTTCAAACTTAAGCTGCTTTGCCTTCAACATTGGGCCAGTGACAGACTCTCCCACCTCCTCCATATGCTTCACCCAGAGAACGAGAGCCCTCTCAACATCTGGTTGTGTGACAATGTGTGGACGCTTTGACAAAAGCACATTAGGATGAGATGTGATGCATGTCTCAAGCTCCTCCTGTGATTTCATCTTCCTGTACAGGGTGCACTGTGTGAATATCAATGCCCCATTGGATTTTGAAGCAAAGTGCTTTACAATGTTGCCCTGGGTCATTCCAGGGTGCTGGTCAATGAATGCAAAAACTGTCATCCAGTCATGTAGCATCAAGTTTTGGCAGCTCTTTTCTGATGTCACAAGTATCTTCATGGAAGTTCGTGGTGCATCCTTTGTGACTCTGCCAGCAGGGACCTTGGGCTTTTGCTGGTAGGGTTTGGGCTTTTTGCGAACTTTTCAAGTAGGCTCTGGGGGCATTTTATTGAATTTGTAAAATTTCCATACCCTATTTATGCTAGAGTCTGCAATTCTGGGCGTGCCCAAATGACTGGCTGGGCATTCCGTCCTGATCGCCATCATAAACAGCAGTCTGATAATGCATATTACCACCACTAGAGCTATGCATTATGCGTTATGCATTATGCGCCCCATGTCCCTGTGTCCCACAGTGGTTCCATCACAAATGCTATGCAAGATCAGAAATATGCATGATTACATTATGCATTATGAGCAAGTCAACTGTAGTATTAGTAGCCCATTGCTGCCCTCCACACCTGTTCTACACCATCCATCCAGAGAGTCCATGTCCACATTGACCTTTATGGCCCAATGACACAAGTGCATTGAGAAGGGGTACTGCACAATCTTGTGTGTTGTGACTCAAAAAGCTATCTCATAGGCATGATAATCTATGTATTTATTTACATAAAATGTTTTAAAGGCATGAAGACTGTCTGAATATGTCAGTTCAGATGGGATGTTTGAAGAACTGGCAACACTGATGAGATGTGCACCTTGAATGATGGTATCAAGATGAATTATGGACAGCTCTGGATGAGATTGTGCATCCAGGCCTTGTTGTACCATCCACATGCCAGTTTCTTGACAGGGTGAGTCACCAATAGCTGAAAACCAGCTTACAACTGTGCAGGGATATGTCATCTGATTGTGTTTGATCTTGAGAAAAGCGAGGACTTGTGCCACATACATGCCTCAACAACCATCTAGGTTTGCATCATGTTCAACAAACATGCAATCTCATCATTCCACTCCTCCACACCATGACTTTATAGGGCAGATTCACTCTTGCAACATCCCACCAAGCCCGCAAATGTTGCTGGGTGCATGATAGGTTGAAGTGGCAGATGGATATAGGTACACTTTTCCAGTGTACTGAGGGTATTGGGATTGCAATCCTGGCCCTCAAATTTGGTTTTGCCTTACAGTCATCTGGGATGACTTCTATACACATTATAATGGGCCAGGGGCTTTATGGGACACTATGGGACACCAAGAGTTGAGTCAGCACATGGGAGCACTCACCAGAGGACAAGACAATGTTACAATCATGCCTCAAGTATGCTTATGTAAAACCCCTATCCCTATGCAGTACATTTTTCTCATCATTATGCTCTTCTTACTTTGTCAAATATGCCAGAGTCTCTTTTATCACATGCCTATTGCCTTCTTTTAACACATGCCAACATTTATTATCACATGCCTACCTTGTTTATCACATGCCTATGCACTCTTGTAATGTATATAAACCTTGCAATCCATTGATTTGACCTCCAGTCTAGTTTTAACAGTCAAACTGTTCAACTGAACTGTTAGCTTGTCTCAGCACACTCTCACTCTCCAGTCTTACACTCATGTAGTAGCTTGGCTGTTCCTTGAGAAGGCCTTGCTCTTGTTGCCCTTGAGGTTGACAATCTAAACATGTTATAGGTGTAACAATAAAACTAGACTCCTCTCCACTTTCCACCAGCTTTCTAGCTCGCATCACCCACCCACCTCCATCACAAACACCACAGCGCCAACCTACCGCTTCTGAAGTCAATCCAGCTACTGGAAAGCAAATTCTATATGGACGTCTTATTGAATACCAACCGATCAGATGATCTTGGGTATACACCAATCACCAAGGATTCTTCACCAAGAATGTCCTAG
This sequence comes from Amanita pallidorosea, assembly GCA_023014475.1. Classification (NCBI taxonomy): domain Eukaryota; kingdom Fungi; phylum Basidiomycota; class Agaricomycetes; order Agaricales; family Amanitaceae; genus Amanita; species Amanita pallidorosea. The sequence goes on along the minus strand of JAEBUS010000104.1, from coordinate 150,835 downwards.
ACAATGAATTCTACACACTCCAGCATGCAGGAAGACCACCAAATGGAGCAGTAGTGTTCAAAGGAGAATTCTACAAGAATTATAGCATTGTAGAGTTCAATTACAGAGAACAGTGTTGGGAATACTGAGTTACAGACACTGTATCACAAAGAGTAGACAAACAAGATTTTGAAGGCTTATACAGTGCAGGAGATCCAGAGGAAGAGATCCCAGTCAACGTTTTAGCAGATTGGATAGCAGAAAATTGCCCAGAACAATCTGATACACAGCATACTCCTATCCCATCATTGTTGCATCACATCCTCCCACTAGAGCTTGGATCACATAGGCAAAAGGAAGGAGAATCTTCAGGAGAGTCAGAAAAAGAAAGAGAAGGATTTACAAGTGAACGATCTGCAGGAGAAAGTGAACATCAACTCGAATATTTTGACATAGCAACCAATCCTTTATCCTTAGAACTAGCCCAACTTGATATCAGTGCACCAGTACCAGAGCTTCACATCCCAGAAGCCCCCAAAGAAGAAAAAAAATCCCTTCTAGACAACAAACACCTACTCCTCCACCACCTCCACCACTGATAAATCTGCCCACAAATATGGCAGGAAATGCAGCAAAAGATAAAACTCGTCCAAAGATTGATCCTCCGGAATACTTCACAGGAAAATGATCCCAATTACACAATTTTCTCGCCCAAAGCAATCTATATTTCCAACATTATAAGGATACATATGAAGACAGTCCTAAAGACAAGATCCTCTTGTTGTTAACTCACATGAATGGCTTAGCAGCTGAATGGCGAAACAATAAGATGGAAGAATTCAACAAAACTCCAGCTCAATGGATAGACTATGATGGATTCATTAAAATGTTGGAAAAAAATTGAGGAGAAATAGATAAACTGACCACAGCCCTTAGCTGGTTAATGACAGCTAAGAAAAACAAAGGAAAACCACTTAATCAATGGATCGCAGAAGTAGATTGGAAAATCAGTGAAGTAAAGATAACTGATGAAGGAATGAAGAATTGGATTATGACAAGAACTTTGCCACCTCAGACACAGATCAGAGTATGATCAGGCACAGCTATCACCACCTATAATGACCTAAAGGAGTGATTACTTGGATTTGAAGTAACCAATGCCCTTTTAGGTTCCACAAGTGGACATACACATGGATCTAGCTCTCATAGATCTTATTGAGATAGTGATGCTATGGATGTAGATTGGATTAATCTGAGACAAGCATCAACATCAAATAACCCTGCTTTATCAGCGAAATGCTATGGTTGTGGACAGATTGGACATTTTAATTTTATAGCAAATTGTCCAAATAAAGCACAAAGAGGACTGACTAAAGGAGGTAGAGGAAAGCCTAGACACCAAGGGAATTTTGAAAGGGGAAAGTGCCAAAATTGGAAAGGCAAAGGATGCCAAATTATAGCTATGGATAATGAAGAAGATGAAGAAGATGAAGAACAGGATCAAGATGAAGAAATAGAGGAAGAAACTGGCTACAGTGATGGCAAAGCACAGTACAGAATAATCAGAGAAATGAGCAAATCACTCCCAAAACATATTCGCAATTGACTCAATCAGGAGGGTTTTTAGAAGGAGATGAGTGTAAAAAGGCATCACCCATCTCAGACAACAAATTAGAACAAGAACTAGCTATCAGAGGTGTATGAGTATATTCTACAAGTCAATACAAGATCTCAATACCAATCTCTGAATGTTCTAACCTGAAAACCACTGAAGTAACCGCTCTCATCAATTGTGGAGCAGAAGGGAAATTCATCGATAGCTTGATAGTCGATTGGACACAAGTACAAAAGCTATTGAAACCATTACCAGTCAGGAATGTAGATGGAATGCTCAACAAAGCAGGATCCTTAAGATACAAAATTCAAATGCAATACACAATTAAAGGCCAAAGTTTTGAAGGCTGGTTCTATGTAACCAAGTTAGGTGATCAGAAGGTGATCTTAGGATTACCATGGCTTCGTAGAGTCAACCCTAAAATCGATTGGGCTACAGGCGCTGTTGATTTTGTCAATTGGAAGAAAAATGACACTACCATTGAAGATGAACATATCAAATCATACATCAGACAAATGTGCATAGAAACAGAGTTGTTAGATGATGAAGACGAACTAGAAGAAGATCCAGAGACTGATCACCTTTGGATTCAATCAAAGTTAACTGCAGCTCAAGATTATGCACAAAAACATACCTCAAAAGAAGATAAATCAACACTTCCAGCAGATTATCATAAATGGAAAGACGTATTCAACAAGTAAGCATCGGAAAGATTACCATCTTTGAGACCATGGGATCATGCAAAGGAAGGATTCAAACCAAAAATCGGCAAAATCTATCCATTGTTAATCATAGAGCAAGAACTCCTTGACAAATGGTTAGATGAACAGGCAAGTTTAGACTATAGATATGTCAATAGCTGGACGAAACAAAATGCCTATCCTTTACCATTAGTAACCAACCTCATGCTTAAATTGCGAGATGCCAAATGCTTTTCAAAGCTGGATTTATGTTGGGGATACAACAATGTGTGAATCAAAGAAGGAGACAAATGGAAAGCAGCTTTCATCACGAACAGGGGACTTTTCAAACCCACTGTTATGTTCTTCAGATTATGCAACTCCCCAGCAACATTTCAAACAATGATGAATGAATATTTCAGAGATAAGATCAATGAGGGATGGCTAGTGATCTACATTGATGACATGTTGATCTATGGAAGAATGGAATAAGAAATGAGGGAGCACACTCAAAAAGTCCTGCAGCAACTCAAGGAAAAAGATCTGTTTCTTAAACTAGAGATATGCAAGTTCATCGCCAAAGAAGTTGATTTCTTAGGGATGATCATTGCTGAAGGGCAGATTAAGATGGATCCAGCAAAGCTTACTGGAATTAGCAAATGGCCAGAACCAAAAACAGTCAAACAAGTTCAGTCTTTCTTAGGATTTGTGAATTTTTACAGGAAGTTTGTTGGGAACTATGCAGAAGTGGTGGCTCCACTCACAGAATTGACCAAGAAGAATGTTCTGTTTGCATGGAACAAAGAATGCCAGAGGTCTTTCGATGCTCTGAAGGCTAAATTCTTAGAAGAACCCATTCTAGTAATGCCAGATTGTTAGGACTAATCCCACACAACCCACAAGCCTCGTTGAGACGAGATAGAGAAAAGAGGTTTATTGACACAGTAGATAAGTAAGCTGGGTGAGAGCAAACTATCTAGAGTCTTAGAGACTCCTACCTAAGACGCACCACCTTATATACCCCAACCATGGTCTGTGCGCAGCAGCCTCATGCCCCAAGGGCTATGTGCGTGCAGCAATGAAACCATGGCGACTATCTACTCCTTCCCGCAATGCCCGTGTCCCCATCCGGTCCTTATTGTCTTCTTATCGGTACAGCCCCTGGCTGACTGACCGCTGACCTAACCGGTGGGCGCCTTGACATAGGGGTTGGCGCCTACAAGTCCTGTATACCTATGCGTCCATAGGGCCCCAGGGAAAATAGATAAAAATATGGAGAAGTTGCCAGAAAATCGTAAGGTCGTAACATGACCCCCCCCTTAAGACTTCACGTCCCGGGAAGTCAATGTGAGGATATCGTTTTAGGGATTCTTGCAAGATCTCTTGCAAACGCCTGATCCATATCCAGTTCATCATAAATCAACTTTCGGTCGCCTTTCCACCGCTGCCAGTTCCGCTTAAGTTTTTCAAGGTATTCCCTTTTGAACTTGCCATTTTCCCATCCAAACAATCGTTTGGGCACGTGTACCTGGGTATGATTCTGCCATCGTCGGTATTCCAGATTGCGTACGTTAACGAGCCGACGTGGAGTGCTGGGATTTGCCTTGTGGAACTTCTGAACCTCCTTTTTAGCATTATCGAGGTTCTCCGCTGGTTCCCAAGTGGATTCCTCTACAGGATAATTCTTCCACTTGACGAGGTACTCCAAGCGTCCACCACCACGTCCACTGACTCGGCTGTCCATGACTTCCTCAACCTCGTATTTGTCATCCTGTGACTCTTCCACCATTTGTAACTCTTTACGTTGAGCTACCTTGTCCTTTTGGGTGGGAAAAACAGGTTCTTTGTACGGTTTGAGGTGGATCTCATTGAACACGTTATAAACCTTCCATGACGTGGGGATTCTTAACTGGTATGCAGATGCGCCGACTTTTTTCACAATTTCCAATGGTCCAACAAATTTGCCATCAAGCTTCTTAGTAGCGCGAATGGTGGGGAGATTTTCCGTGCTAAGGTAAACCTTATTGCCAGGTTGGTATTCTCATGCAGGCGCCTTATTCTCATCATACCGCTTCTTCATGGTTTCAGCGGTTTTGGTTAGCGCTTCTGTTGCTTTGGCATATACTTCTTGGACTTGTTTGGCCAATTCCTCGACTGCGAGCACTTTAGGCGTATGAAGTGGATTTACCCCTTTGTTGGGATGTCGTCCATTGTTCATAAAAAATGGCAAATACCCCGTTGATGCATGTACTCGGTCATTGTGGCAAAATTGTGCCACTGCCAGCCAGTCACTCCAGTTATCCTGTCGATGATTCACGAACATGGTGAGGAATTCCTTGACTTCCTGATTGACACGTTCCGTTTGTCCGTCCATTGGCGGGTGATATGCGGTGGATCGGTTTGCCTTAACTCCCAGCATGCCATACAAGTCATCCATGAACTTTGAAACAAACTGCAGTCCTCAATCACTGATGACTTTTCTGGGAATTCCATGCTCTCGGAATACATTGTCTCGGAATAAGACCGCCACTCCTTGTGATGTAATATTGGACATTGTAGTAAGGAAATATGCCTTTTTGGTGAATCGGTCCACCACTACCATAACCATATCATTGCCTTTGGACTCCGGTAGTGGTCCAATTAAGTCAACAGACACAATTTCCCATGGTTCCAAAGGGACTTCATTTGGGTGGAGTGGTGCCGCCCTAGCTTGTCGATCGGGTTTAGCACGTTGGCACGTTTCACATCCGGGAATGTATTTTTCAATGTCCTTGCGCATGTTGGGCCACCAGTAGTCTCTAGTTATCAATTCCAGCGTTTTGACAACTCCGGAGTGTCCCCATGAATGGATTAGGCCAATCAGTTCCCCTCTGAGTCGATTATTGGCAGGAATATAAATTCGTCCCTTCCATTGTACTATCCCTTTATCGATGGCATAGTCCGGGTCTCCCTTTTCCAATCCTTCATGCACTTGAGATTCCCATTGTCGCTTTGGAGTTTTCGCCACATCTTTTAACAATTCATCGACAGCCAAATCGTCATCCAGAAGTCTTACAAACAGGTGTTCTTTCAGGAGAATGACGCCTTCATTATTGTTCTGCCCTCGGGCATGTCCTGCTCGCCTGGATAATAAGTCTGCCTTTGAGTTGGACCTTCCCAATCGATGCTTAATAATGAAGTTATACTCTTGCAGATCTGTAACCCATTGTGCCTGTCTTCGGTTTAGATTCTGTGACTTTCGAAAGTACGTCAAATTTTGATGATCCGTCAGGACTTCCACTATTTCCTTGGCACCCTTGAGGTAATGAGACCATTCGTAAAATGCATGCATTACTGCTAGCATTTCCTTGTCGTAGATCTCATAATTCCGTTCTGCATCATTGAGAGCCTTGGAAATAAAAGCCACCGGCCTCCATTGCTGGTCTTTTCCTTGTTGGGACAAAATTCCGCCAATCGCAAAATCTGAGGCATCCACTTTGACTCGAAATTGTCCCTCGTCATCAGGAATTTTGAGGACTACCTCCCTTGCCACAAGGTCTTTCAGTCCCTGAAAGGCCACAGATTGGAGTTCCGTCCACAACCAGTCCACTTTTCCAGTCAATTTAGTTAATGGTTTGGCCACCTGAGCAAATCCCTGCACAAAACGCCGGTAGAAATTAATAAATCCCAGGAATTGCTGTAGTTCCTTTTTACAAGTTGGCTCTGGCCAGGATGTAATTGCATCAACCTTGCCTTTTTCCATTCGAATTGAGTCTGTACTAATGACCAATCCCAGGAAGTCAATCTGTGGTTGATCAAACCAACACTTCTCCGGTTTCAAGGAAAGTTTATGATTTTCCAACTTTGCCAAGCCTAAGATGCGGTTCATGTGTTTGGTATGTTCCTCTTGAGATTTTGAGAAAACCAAAATGTCATCCATGTAAATGACAACCCATCCTTCGGCAATTTCCTGTCAGAAAATGTCATTCATCATGGTTTGGAATGTTGCCGGTGAATTAGTCAAGCCAAAAAACATGACTAGTGGCTCAAACAGTCCGCGATTTGTTCGGAAAGCCACTTTCCATTCATCTCCTTCCTTAATCCGAACGTTATTATAACCCCAGCAGATATCCATCTTTGAGAAAACTTTGGCCTGTGATAATTTGTCAACCAATTCCCCAATAAGTGGTAATGGGTATCGATTTTTTATCGTCATTTCGTTTAATCGTCAATAATCCTGAATTGGTCGTAGTTTCCCATCCTTCTTTTTTACGAAAAAAGAACGGAGATGCCATGGGTGATTTACTAGGTTGGATTCGACCCGATTCCAAATTTTCCTTCAGGAATTCATCCAGTTGGGCCTGTTCGTCCCAGCTAAGTGGATAAATCTTACAATCCACTGCCTTTGATCCGGGTATTAACTCAATTGCATGATCCCACGGGCGTCGGGGCGGTAATTCATCGAAGGTTTCCTTTTCAAATACCTTCCGGTGCCCCAGGTAATGTTCCGGGACCACTTCCTCCAAAGAACGTTTCTTTGAGTCTTTTGCCTCCTTGGCCACTATGTCTGTTGCTACGGACCGTAGTTTGAGCTCTGGTTCCCCAATGTGCACTGCTAAGAGTTTTTTGCCTTCCTCCAGTGGTTCCATAGGATCCACCTCGTCCTCTGGATTTTCCACATGGGACCGGTCCCAACACGTTCCTATCGTGCCCTAAGAAAATGTCTGTTTTCCCCAATCCTGCCACACCGCATTCGATTATCTCCTCATGGCTCCCTATTTGCAGCTTGAACTGGACCATATATTCTAAGCTCCCTAGTGCATTTCAGGTCCCATTGGCATTATATACCGGCATTGGTCGGAGAAGTTTCCGTTTATTGAGTCTATGTCTTTCAACAAACTCGGTACTAACGCAAGACCCCGTACAACCTGAGTCTACTAGTGCAACAACATTGATTTGCACTCCGGTATCCATAGTTGTAATAGTCCCTTTTAAATTCATTTCTTGCTGTCCTGTAGCTTTGACGACACTCTGCCTTAGCTGTGTTAGGTTCCATAATGCCTCTGCTTCCGATTGTTGATTTAATTTGTTAACCAATTTTTCAGTTGCCTCATCAAGGCGTTTATTATGAACCCATTCTTTTAGACATCGCACCGCAGTGTTCTTGTCCTGCTGCCAAATTCTTCTCAGCACCCATGCGGGGGACCATGTCCTTATCCTTGGTTTTGCGCTCACACTCAAGTTTCAAATCCGATGGACATGTGTAGAACATTCATATAATAATTCCGGTACACTAATACATGAATCATTGTCCTGGATTGAAACTCTATCAGCCAGCAGTGCGGAGCGCTTGCCTACTGGCTGTCGCCAAAACCCTTGTCTTTTCCGTATTCCTTCCATTGCTCCTCGGTGAGCTCTTCCACCTTCAACTCTTGAATACGGCCCTTTCCTTTCTCCTTGTTGAACCTCTTTGGTTCTGGACAGTCCCTGGCAAAGTGTCCTTCCTTGCCGCAGTTGTAACATGCCCCCGTGCGTCGTTTTGCCTTGTCTACGTCCATTGCGTTAGGGTCCCTACTGGATGTTGACATAGCGGGCATGCTGTGTTGGATCGGTGCCTTGCTTTCCTTGGCTACCGGTGTTTCCTTGTACTTGTTACGGCTTTTCTTTCTCACTGTATGCTTCTTTCACCCTATGATACACCCGCACTAACTGTACGGCCCAATCCTGGATCATTTTCAGGGATTCATCATCACCAGTTTCCATGTCTGATCAGCTCCGCACCCAATGCAGGGTTGATTCTATTAAGGAAATGATCTTTGAGCGCATTTTCGCCCCATCCAACCAATGGTGATAGTGCATTGAACTTGATAATGTAGTCCTCAATTGGAGTATTCCATTGCTCCAATTTCATCAAGTCATTGGTGGCATGTTGTTTGGTTTCCGTAGACATGAAAAAATCGTGCATCTCTGTCTTGAAAGCTGCCCAAGTTGTCCATGGATATTTATTCATGTTGGGTGGACGTGACCATTGCAATGGTTGATCCTCGGGCTGCAAAGCAGCTCGATGTCCGTTGTTCACCTCTGCCCATGTCAGGTCCAAGGGATATCTTGTTGGAGCACGCGCATGCTTCCCTTCATACTCCTCATCCGCCTTTTGGATCTCCTGAAGTTTGACTCCAGCCCATTCTCCTGCGCGATTCCCTTTTCCTTTCCTGGTGCGATACAGACAAATCACGATGCGTCGCTGAACCGTTGTTTCCCGTGCCAACGTGAAATAGACCTCCATCGTGCGTAGCCAGTTATCAACTTGGCTAGGATCACCTTCAAAGTGATCAGGCATCTTGGCTTTGGTTAATGGGGCCGGTAAGGGTCGAGGATGTGTGCGCTGCCACTCCTCAAGCACATTGGTTAGGAGTTGTCCAAAACCATTAACCGTTGCCATCCTAGATTCCTCTATATCATCAATCTGCTGTTGCCTTTCGGCTACGTCGTCCTGGTTCGTCCCGGTGTAACGATAAAACGGAGGCTGACTTGAGGTGCCTCCGAGGTCGCGGGAAAATGCCGAACGAGTTCGGCGGCGCCGAAAGGCGTCGCCCAGTGCTGGCTGAGGCTCCGACGGGGCTCAAACGAGTGTTGGGGCAAAGGGGAAACTGTATTTCAAAACTACATAGCACATTTATGTACCTACTGCCATGCGGCATACATGAGGACTCAGAGCGGTGGTCTCCGAGGGTCCAAAGGGTTCCGACGGAGGTCCGAAGGGTTCCGAATGGGTTCCGAAGGGGTCCGAGAGGGTATGGTGGTGCTCAATGACGCTCGGTGGTGCTCAATGAGGCTTGGTGTTGCTCGGAGGGGCTTGTCTGGCTTTGGTGGCATCGGAAATGAGTGTCGGAGGGTCCGAGGGTCAAGGCGGTGCGGATGTGAGCATTGGGTGTCGATCTCAGGCTGGCCCAATTTGAATTGTTACACCTGCAGGACACTTTAAATGTTGACGTCCCTGTCAACTCGGCGTGACATCGGAGGTTGAAATGTAATGTCGGAGGTCCGAATGTGACATCGGTGGTCGGAGGTAGCGGTGGCAGTGGTGTGGGGTGGCGGTTGGTTGCAGGTAGTTGAGAAATCCAATAAAGGTGGAGTTGGCAGTGGCGAGGAGGCTCGGAGGTGAACGCTATTGATGGCATCAAAAAGTCGGCGTGTTTCGGAGGCATCAGAGTGAAGGGGAGGGTCCGTTAAGGGTCCGAGGTGGCAGGCAGCATGTTGCATTTGTTATCGTTGGAAATAGAAAGGCATGGGAGCGCAACTCCCTCAGTTAGGCCACCCCATCGCTTGGAGGTGAACCCTGCGCTGCAAATCAATCAAAATCGGCGGCGGCGGCATTCGGCTTGCAAAGTAAGAAAGGTCCTCTGAAAATGTCTGCAATTGCGTACTGATATCTCTTATCCTGTGTGCGATTCCACATCCCCCACACTCCGGAGCATTCTTCGGTGCGTCAGTGGTGATGGAAGCAGTTTGGAGAGGTCGAGTGGTGATGATCGGTGATGAAACGGGCCACTTGAAGTAACTACGGCTCCGCCGTAGGCCTATCCTGGGTAGAAAAAGAAAGAAAACAAAATTTCGGAGCATCGGAGGTGTCGGGAGTCAATGGGAATGATGTAAATGAGCTGGGCCGTGCCATCCGGAGGTGCAGGAGGCGGTGTATTGACTCAGGTGTGATGCTGTGTACACGTGGTGGCAGCATGGAGGTTTGGTTAGGGTCCTAGTCGGTTCCGATGCATGCAGATGGCTTCCGAATAAGGTCCGAGCATGCTGTGGCCTCGTGTGATGATGTGGAAGGAGCGTCGGGGGTGGTGGAAGTGAAAGAGAGTGGTGAACTTCAAAATGGGTTGGCGCTATGTGCAGGTGGGGCTACCAGAGGTAACGTGCAGCTTGTGGGCCGTCAAATGAAGGAATGGCCTCTGGGCCATGTGAGAAGGTGCACAGTGGTCGGAGCGAGCACAGACTGGACCGAAGGTGGGCTCCAGTTGTAACGATAAAACGGAGGCTGACTTGAGGTGCCTCCGAGGTCGCGGGAAAATGCCGAACGAGTTCGGCGGCGCCGAAAGGCATCGCCCAGTGCTGGCTGAGGCTCTTCGGGGCTCAAACAAGTGTTGGGGCAAAGGGGAAACTGTATTTCAAAACTACATAGCACATTTATGTACCTACTGCCATGCGGCATACATGAGGACTCGGAGCGGTGGTCTCCGAGGGTCCAAAGGGTTCCGACGGAGGTCCGAAGGGTTCCGAATGGGTTCCGAAGGGGTCCGAGAGGGTATGGTGGTGCTCAATGACGCTCAGTGGTGCTCAATGAGGCTTGGTGTTGCTCGGAGGGGCTTGTCTGGCTTTGGTGGCATCGGAAATGAGTGTCGGAGGGTCCGAGGGTCAAGGCGGTGCGGATGTGAGCATTGGGCGTCGATCTCAGGCTGGCCCGATTTGAATCGTTACACCGGTCAAGGGGATTTGCGGCGGCAAAGGATGCGGCATGACTTGTGTGTACCCGATCAGGAAATCCCTGAGTCCTATGGCCATCTGAACCGTCCATTGGAAAGCACCAACGTGGTAATGGCCATACCCTCTAAGAATCCAGTCTTCCATCTGAGTCCAGGTGTTGAGACCCTGAGTGACACGTTCTACATGAATACATCCATCTCGCCCATAAGTTTTTCGTGCCCTTATATTGGCTTTGGACTCCCTCATGCGTTTGTCAAACTGAAAAACTTCCTGAATTTGTGGATATGCCGGCCACTCGAACCTGTTCCAGTATTGTTTCTGAAACATGACCAAATAACAGTAACCCGGGATGTCCGGGTGTAACACTTTGTCATTGACACGAGTTACAGGATACGGGTACGTGCTCTATCTCCTTAGCTACAGTCCGACGCCAGTGATCTATTTCTCGTTTTTTCTGGGCCTGGTCCAAATTACTAGGTCCTGCCTCAATCATCCAATCCTCTGCCGTTGTGACTGGTCCGTCGTGCCAGTTCCAATCTCCGCCGCGGGTACGCATGATTGCGTTAAACTCCGCCTTTCTGGCTTTGATGGCCTCGGCGTATGTGGGCACCTTGGGTGGCACTGGAGGTGGCGTGGACTGTTTCGACGTCCAGGGTGGAGTAGATCCGGTGATTAAATATAAAACAGGGTTGGGCTTGCTGACCCGTACAGGGACGCTGGATAACATCGCGTCACCTCCTTCGCATTTGATGGAAAGGGTCGAACCCATGTATGATCGGGCCTTCTTCTTCTTCTTGTTACGGCAAAAGAAGCCCTTCCCTCCCCATCGGGCTTGCTTATTGTAAGTGCCCCTTGCGACCATTTTGTCGATGCTACCCCAGTCCCAGATGTCGTCACCATCCTCTATCCGGATCATGAATTCCTCCAACACGTGAAATCGATCCTGTTGACAGTTGTCCTGGAGACTGAAACGAGCGAACGGGTTTCAGAGCTCTGTGTTCCATGATGCTATTTCCGTAACGGTGGGCCAGGCCGGCCAGTGGTACAAATCGTAGTACTCCGGTTTGAACAGGTACATGTAGCAGTAACCCGGTTTTCGCCAATGATAGTTGGGTCGGTCCTCATTCGTTGGGACCCCTGGCAGTATGACCTGTTCCTGGTTCTCAACCCAGTGATCGGTGTACTCCTTCTTGGTCCGGGTTCCCCAATCGGCCAAGTGTAAATCCATGAAGTCCTCCCATTCTGGGAGCATGACTCCATCGTTATCTGGTCCTGTGTGTTTGGCCAATGAATTGGGTTCCGTAGCCAGAGATGTACTTGATGGCGATTTCCTCCATTTGTACATGTAAGGGGCATACCGCGTCATTCGGCCCGAGTGCTTGACCTTGATGTTACCATTTGAAGCATGCATCAGTTTATTCCTTTCTTTGGCTGTCAGGACCAGACCGTTGTGTTTCAGGGTAAACACGTTGAACCCTTGTAATAGAAGCAGCATGTTGGAGGGAGAATCAAACACCGCCTCCCTGACATCCAGTTGGTTCACGAGCTGTTCAAGCACTTGCTCAAGCACTCGGCGATCTGCCTAGAGCTCCCGTTCCATCTGTTGGAACTTCTTTTCCTTTCTGAGCGCCTCGCACTTCTCCTGCATGAGGATCTCCCATGCTTCCTCTTGCTCTCGGAAGGCCGCTTCCTCAAGCACCTGTCTTTCATATGCTGCTCTGCGCAGCCTGAGCTTTTCTATACGGCGCTGCTCCTTGTGCCAGAAATACCATGCGCGGACATGCGCATCGCTTTGTTGGTAGTCGACCAGTTTGGCCGACTCGGTTCGTTGTTGGGGCAAAGGGCACCCCGTCGCCCATTCTAGATTGAAGGCATTTCCGATCTCCATCAAGGACATTGCTGCCCTTGGCAATACGTAGTTGAACGAAAGTTCCATAGTTTCAGATCCCAGATCCAAGATTGTTCCCAAAATAGTATGACGTCCCAAGTAGGGAGATGTCGCCTCTTCTTCTGTAACTGTACTTCCGAATACAGTCACTGCCCGATGCGGTCGATAACGCACCCGCACTCAAGTTTTCGATTTTATTCCACCAAATGACCAAAAGCAGTGCTGCCCGGCGCTTCACTGAGATGTCCTTGTGCTCAGATTTGTTAGATCTGATACGTGATTGGTGTTCTCAGACTGTATGCCTTGATACAGGTCACCACTGATGATTGCCTTCACACGTTCCTTGTGCTTTTCCGAAAGTCCTGATGTAACTGCCCAGGGCAACCCTGCCTGGTCCACAACCCAGCACGCCGTTACTCTCGTTCAGAACCTTTGTGTAGACAGAGTTTTCCCTGAGTCAGTCGTGACCCAGTTGTCGACTATGTCGGATCGAGGCTGCAACTGGCCTCGTGTTGTAACAAGCAGTTGGTCAGACGATAAAAATTTGTTGGATCGCTTTGACGCTGTGAGTGACAACGAGCAAAACGTGCTCGGCGCTGTGTCAAACGATGAAGGGTGTGGTTGAAAAGACTCTAGATTATGTTAGGACTAATCCCACACAACCCACAAGCCTCGTTGAGACGAGATAGAGAAAAGAGGTTTATTGACACAGTAGATAAGTAAGCTGGGTGAGAGCAAAACTATCTAGAGTCTTAGAGACTCCTACCTAAGATGCACCACCTTATATACCCCAACCATGGTCTGTGCGCAGCAGCCTCATGCCCCAAGGGCTATGTGCGTGCAGCAACGAAACCATGGTGACTATCTACTCCTTCCCGCAATGCCCGTGTCCCCATCTGGTCCTTATTGTCTTCTTATCGTACAGCCCCTGGCTGACTGACCGCTGACCTAACCGGTGGGCGCCTTGACATAGGGGTTGGCGCCTACAAGTCCTGTATACCTATGCGTCCATAGGGCCCCAGGAAAAATAGATAAAAATATGAGAAGTTGCCAGAAAACGTAAGGTCGTAACACAGATCTGTTGAAACCCTTTACCCTGGAGTGGATGCATCAAATTGGGCAGTAGGGGCAGTATTGAAACAACGAGGGTCTGATGGAGAATTACACCCATGTGGATATATGAGTCATCAATTATCAGACACAGAAAAGATACCAGGTCTACAATTGTGAATTACTGGCAATCAAGAAGCATTTGAAACATGGAAGCATCTTTTTGAAAGGATCACCACATCGGATCATGGTTCATTGCAATCACAAGAATCTTTCTTACTACAAGCACCACAGCTGATGACTGCTAGACAGTCTCAATGGTGGCAAGAGATCATGGAATATGACATTGCTCTGGAGCATGTCCCAGGATCAAAATTAATACAGGCAGATGCACTATCACAACACCCAGATCATGTAAACGAAGAAGAGACCAAAGCCAAGGCAGTACCCCAAACTATGATGACACCTGAAATGGTTATTTGATCAATTATGACATCTTGGGCCACAGAAATCACAAAACTCACGAAAACAGATAAATTTGCTACAACAATAACCAACGGTTTAAAAATAAAAAAACTACTGCTCAAAGCTAAGCTAACTGATTGGAAATACGACAGTGAAACACTCTGTTACCAGGGACAAATTTATATCCCAGACCACAAAAATTTACGACAAGATATCATTAAATTGCACCATGACCCCACTGTTATGGGTCATCCAGGTTGTCTAAAGACCTTATCACTCATCAAACGAGATTATTGGTGGCCAGGAATGGCAGCCCTTGTCAACAAATGGGTCGAAGGTTGCGCTCTATGCCAACAAATGAAAGTTAACACACATCCAATTATATCTGCCTCATGCCGATCAAATTGACTGCCACAAGACCTTTTGAACAGGGTTTCACTAGATTTTGTCACAGATCTACCCCTAGTAGATGGGTTTGATTCTGTTTTGACTGTGGTCAATCAAGGCTTAACAAAGGGGGTAATATTCATCCCTTGTAAGAAAACTTTCACCACCCTAGACACAGCCAACTCCTACATTAACAAAGTCTACAAACACTTTGGATTACCCACCACACTCATATCAGATAGAGGACCACAATTCACCTCAAAAGTATTTGAAGAAATGTGCAGGATATTTGGAATAGATCATCAGAAATCCACAGCCTTTCATCCGCAAACAGATGGAGAATCAGAACGTCTACATCAGGAACTTGAAACATATCTCAGGCTATTTTGTGCCAATCATCTGATCACATGGAAGGAACATCTCCCTTTAGCAGAATTTGTGCACAATCAGTGCCCACACCAATCTACCAAAATGGCACTGTTTGAAATTATGTTTGGAACCAGGCCAATGGCCATGCCAACCACATTTCCACACATAAATGTTCTGACAGCAGAAGAACATTTTAGATTAATCAATCAAGTCAGAGATGAAGCACTAGCAGTGCATGAATTATCAAGACAACTCATGATGCAGTGTGTCAAAGGCAAGACACACCACTTCAAGGAAGGAGACCAGGTTTGGTTAGATTCTAGGAACCTCAAAACCGATCAGCCTTGGAAATTTGCTCCTAGGAGAGAAGGACCCTTCACAATAGAAAAGCACTCAGACCAGTGACATATAAGCTTCACCTACCCCAAAGATGGAATATTCATCTGGTGTTTCATGTGTCACTTCTCACACCCTTTCAAGAAAACAATATTCATGGACCCAACCACCTCCAGATCTAGTAGATAACAAAGAAGAGTTTGAAATAGAAACTATCATCTCACACTGAAGGAAAGGTAACAAATGGCAATATCTCATCAAATGGAGAGGCTATCCAATGTCTGACAACTCATGGGAAGACGAAGATAATTTAGAACACTCTGAGGAGATGCTTTTGGAATATAAGAAAAGACATCAGTTACCCAAACTCCCAACCTCAAGTTCTAGCATTTGCCCACGTCAAAAGCAACACTCTACTTCTTAAACACATGTCTCACACCACCTCCAATGCCTCTCAGACCTCTACCCCTTGCCACACTCCACCCAACACCATTCCCAATGCGCCCACTATGCTATCGCCTCAGAACAGCAGCCTTCCATTGCCTGCACCTTTGCCTGTACCTCCTAGTATGTTACCACCTCCCTATGACACTCCCAGCACCACCAGATTAGCTCCTATTGCACAAGGACCAACACAGTTATTGGCAGGAAGCAAATCAGTCTTAGCAGATCTCAGGCATGCAGTCCAAACTGCAAGAGAAGTTGGACGCATGATTCAATGCAATGGAACCACAATCAACAACATCTATGCAGAGTTATTAGCTCATCAAACCACTCGTCCAGGAGATGAACTTCATCCCAACAATGTCACCGACATTTCCATCCAAAATATTTTTCAGCCCACTGTCACTACAGTTCATAACCACCCAGACCCTCTCACCAGCACCACCTTCATTTCGGATATCCAGAGAGGCACCCCAATCACACACAATGCAGGAGAAGAGGACTTACCACCCAATTGCTTCATGCACAACTATGAGGACAATTACAACCTCCCCCTCTTTGATTTAGTCATTGTAGAAAATATCCTCAAACACTATCAGATCTCAGGATATGTGGATCTCAAAGCACGATCCAGAATCATTTGCCTATGGGTTTTATTCATGAACTGGAGCTTTTGCAACAGCCTATGTCACATACTGGAACGAGAAGTTCGCCTGGAACTAGCAGCTTTCATTTCAACACTTGTCAACTTTATGCATTGATTCCCAGTTCCACATGAGGATTGTTTCGTCACCCTTCACATATGGGATACTATACAAGCACTAGTACTTCTTGGCATTGAGTCCTACATTGAAGAAGCAGTTAGACAAACCACAGCAGGTCACAGAGATGTTTATTTCAACCCAAAGTGCTATCGAGTTGCCGAAATGGGCATGGTTACACTCCAGCAAAATCCCAAAGTAGAATCCATCCATTTACCTGGAGCAATTGACATTATTATACACCTAGCATCACAAATGAACCCTACAAAAGAAGCAACTGGCTTCAATATCAACCATCTTTGAACGCTTTGACAGAAGAGACTCCCACAACTCAATTGGAAATATCAAAACCCAGCAACAATGCAGCTATATGTAGGCTACATCATCAAAGGAGTTGACTGTTGAAGTCACTTTAACCACTGTGCAAAAGGCCTGAGCCAGACATGAAAGTCTGACCTCATATTTAAGCTCTGTGTTAGCACCCCCCAAATAGGTGCTTTCAACACTCTATTGCACATGGTGATCTTTAACTGATGAAGCAGCAACTTGTTACATCAAGTACTTGCTTTTCCAACATTGACATCCCCACTACCCCTTTCACCAATCCACAATGCTCAAGGGTAGTTACTTTACCAAACAATGAAAGAGAAGCACCAGATGGCACACCAACAGTTCAAACTTGGGAACCAGTAAACTATAGATACCCAGGAGAAGACAGGGACACTTTACAAGGATGCTATATCTGTGGTAACACAGATCACTATACAACGCACCACCCACAGACAGGAAGGATACCAAATGAATACCCAGAAGACATCAATTCTTTCACTCAACCAGAGCAAGGGCTAAGAAGACCCTTTCACATGATGTTTCTCGAAGAATTCTCATATCCTCGCCCACCTACACAACGACCTCCTCCTACCTATGCCTCAACCATCCAACACATCTTCAGCAAACCCCAGACAACAAAACTATCAGCGCATACCTCCCCTGATGCAAGCACAATGAATGGAAGTAAATTACCATCAATCACCATCACCCACCACCTATTCAGACATCCAGGATGAGATGGCAGATCAAATACCACCCAATACTCATCAAAATACATGCTGAAACGCTCGTCCACAATGCCAGACCCTGTTTGCCACTCAAGGACTTTGACCACCTACTAGGAATGCTCCTCCACATTTCTCATCTGCAAACAACACACCACTTGGACGCCCACCTCATCACAACAATTGCTTTCATCATAATAGCTCAGGACAGGATCCACATGTTAAATTTACTTATGACGAAGATGCTATGCACAATATGAGCACATAGAAAAGGACTATTATTGAGTTTCAACATCATTCTTTATGTTTTGTTATTGATTTTATCTTTGGAAAAGATAGACTTTTAGTTTAGAACGGAGGCTATGTTACAATCATGCCTCAAGTATGCTTATGTAAAACCCCTATCCCTATGCAGCACATTTTTCTCATCATTATGCTCTTCTTACTTTGTTGAATATGCCAGAGTCTCTTTTATCACATGCCTATTGCCTTTATCACATGTTACATTCTTTTAACACATGCCAATGTTCATTATCACATGCCTACCTTGTTTATCACATGCCTATGCACTCTTGTAACGTATCTAAACCTTGCAATCCATAGATTGGACCTCCAGTCTAGTTTTAACAGTCAAACCATTCGACTGAACTGTTAGCTCATCTCAGCACACTCTCACTCTCCAGTCTTACACTCGTGTAGTAGCTTGGCTGTTCCTTGAGAAGGCCTTGCTCTTGTTGCCCTTGAGATTGACAATCTAAACACATTATAGGTGTAACAGATGATGGTTGGAGGAACCATCCAATACTATATATGGAAGGATGGCCAGACTAAGAAGGTGGATTGCCACCTTGATGGCATCATACTCAACATCAGTGCATCAGGAGGATCAGCGCATCAAGCCATCATGCATCAGATAAAGTGCATGACTGTGCACATATCTATAAAGGATCATGGTGGGAATGCACACTGTCTTGAGGCATTGCCATTTATGGACAGGGATCTAGAGCAGTCACAACAAGGTCTATGAGTGGAGTCATAGCAGCCATGCCCATATGCACAGCAACTGTGGCAGTGCCCAACCATGCACTCACAAGAACAATAAGAGTGAGTCAGAGTGGGGGAGTGCCAATGGGTCTGGGAGTTGCAAGGGGTCCTCATAGAGTAGTATATAAGTTGGTACACTGTAGCTGGAGTCTCCCCAGACTTCAGATAGTTTCTCTCTCCCCAATTCTATCTTGTTTCATCTCTCTGGCCAGCAATGAGGCCTGTGGGCCCCTTAGGGGGATATTAGGGTTGTGGTTGTGGGGCATGAGGTCATAACAGAGGGCACTGTTCCAGGGGAACATCATTAAGTGGAACATCCAAGTTGAACTCCGGATTTTCTTGCAAATACAAGAAGTGGGAGAGTAGCGCTGGAAGTGAGGGGATATCCAGATAGGCTGCAAGAGGTAAAACCTTGCATGGAATGTGTGGTACTAAGAATATGAGATCTAGTAGTACTGTCATGACTTGTTCTCAATGCTTGAATTCTTTAAGACATTTTTATTCTTTTTCTTGTATTTTACTACTTAGTCAGGCTGGTGTCTATCTTATCTAGTCAGCGCTAAGATAAGATAAGATAAGATAAGATTACGGACTACTGGACCAATGACTCATGGACTATGACTCAGGCTTACCAATGCGCAGCAGCAGGGGCTGCTTATGCTATTACTATTACTCATACTTACTCAGCATAGCTACTATTATCAGAGTAGTGCACAGACCAACTCTGTAGTATATAAACTGAGCAAGTAACACCCAGAGTCCTCAGTTGAGTTCTCTCAGGTTTCTCTCCTACCCTCATCTTCTCTACTCCTAAGTCTTCTGTTGGGGCCCTAAGCTGTCATGGCAAGGGTAGTCCTGATAAGTACAATGTCATCATTATTGAAAAATGTGGGCAAGTACCTGGTCTATGAGAAAGCTTGACTTGTGCAATGATATCTTGATTGTCAACAGCTCCTCCATCATTGTCTTCATTGTCATTGTTGGCATTGTTGACAATATCTTGTTCATAGGGTTGGGGGTCATTGTGACCTGCTCAGATAGAGCCATTGAGCATCCCATGGGCCCTGAAGTTGACCAAGCATGTGGCAAGTTTGTCAAGCCATTGATTGGTGAGAAGCATCATGGAAGTGGTTTGATCATCAATATGGTTTCTTGACATCTGTGATGTGTTGTGACTCAGTTATTGATGAACAAAGCCCATTTGGGGCACCAAATTTCTGGATTATATATTGATAGTGCTTCAAGGAGTGCTGCTGTGGGAGGCTGAATCCATCTGGTTGTATACCTTTGTCCTGGAATATTTTTCACTCCTTATGGAATTCTGCAAGCAGATCTTCAAGTGTTATGGATGATGCCCTCATCATTGTTTGTCCTAAGTCTACAGTGACAAGCAGAGTCTCAGTCTGCTCCCAGCCACTGGACAAAGGGTCTAGACACTAAGTCAAATGATGATGAAGGTCTTTGAGAACAATGAAGAGAGAAGAGTGTTGAGATCAAGCAATGTTGAGAGCAATACTCATCTAAGTTGGAACTGAGGTTACTCTATGATACATGGGATTTATATACAACTAAAGGACAATGGAAACTGTAAAAGGAAAAGGTATAATAGCTATCCTAGAAAAGGAATATGAAAGAAGCTATGAAAGAAGATAAGCGCCCCAGCTAGTATGTAATGCGCAGTTTGTATGAGTAATAACAATGAAGTAAAATGGTCCACTGAATCAAGGAACTGACATGAAAAGGAAAACTGTAACATCAAGCTTCTTCAAGTCATCCTTTGTAATTCTTGTCAAACTACATAACAGAAGTTGATAAATGTTGCAATTGTTCTAACCATTGCTGGTGGGATGTGGCTGTTGAGCAGCAATCATATGTCCGTCAGACATAGTTTGTCTCAGTGGTCATCACTGTCATGAACGATGAGCTCATATGTCCGTCAGACATAGAATCATACGTCCGTGATAACAAGAGTATTGTATCACTGTCATAGACAGTGACCAGACACCTCTCCAGGTGTTTTGAGTATTGTATCACTGTCAGAGACAGTGACCAGAGACCTCTCCAGGTCTTACTCTCATAGAGAGGAAATACTCACATGCTGGTAGGCAAGAAAGAGCAACTGGACGTATATTGGATATCTACTGGTCTTATATACACTTTTAGTGTATGTACATATTTGTGTAAAAGACTTGTATCTAATATACGTAAATAAAAGAAATAAAAGAAATAGAAATACCCTCTAAGGGTCAAACCGGTGATAGCCGTGTTGAAGGCTATACTTAGGGGTATTTGGGGTGAAGATCGTTCAACACCCCCCATAATCTGTACAGTCATGTACTGATTAGTAAAGATCTTCTCACAGGCCTGCAAGAAGAGGAGCGTATATTCTTTCAAAAATCTTCAAAAGAAATATGACCGGAGATTCCCTCACGTCTCCATCTTTCCTTTAATTGCCAAGCCCAAAAGGCTTTAGGAGGAAATTCCCAAGGATCTCGTCCTTGAAGGGCTTGGTCCATCCATATGGCAACAGCCGGGGTATATGTGATTTGCGGCTGGGGTTTTTTAGGTGGTGGAGGTGGGGGTTCCTCAAAGTGGCAGCAAGACGACCACTCGCATTCATGTCCAACGTTGGAGTGTCCTCCAATTGTCAGAATAGGTTGTTGTTTTTTACTGCAGGGTTTCCTATTTTTGCCCATAATGATAAAGTTGTTCAACGTTCTTTAATCAGCTGGAGTAATCTCTACAGTGATAGGCTGGTCTCTTTATCACAGTAAATTGAAGCAGTTTAAGGCCCTACTCCAGGGCCATCAGTAATCAATTTAATGATTCTGATAAACCTAACATTGGTGTGAATTTTCGAATAATATTCGACCAAGATTTTTAGTCAGAATATCAGCAGGATTTTCAGATCCTGGAATGAATCGTAATTCTATCTCTTTCTTTTTATGAGTTTTCGTATAAAATGATATTTAATATCAATATGTTTTGAACGTTTTTCAGTAACAGGGTTATTTGCAATAAATAGAGATCCCATATTATCGCCATAGATAGGCGCAATTGTTATAGGAAAATGGATTTCACTTAGTATTGATCTAATCCATTTATTTTCTCTAGCACAGTCAGATAAGGCCATATATTCAGCCTCTGTTGACGATAGTGCCACTGTTTTCTGTTTCCTTGACGTCCAAGATACTACTCCTCCTGATAAAAGAGTAAAGAATCCTGATGTGGAATGTCGATCATTTTTATCTGAAGCCCAATCTGAGTCAGTATAGCTCATTAGACCAGATTTTAATGATCCGTCATATTTAATGAAGAGATCTGCAGTTTTTGCTAGATATCTAACCATTCCTATTGCATGTTTTAAATGATCTGATGATGGATTTGCTGAAAATTGAGACATTTTTATCACAGCAAAACATATATCTGGTCTTGTTCCGATCATTAAGTATAGTAATGATCCAATAACTGATTGATATTGTGATCTAATCTTATGATCTAGTGGTTGATCATTTGTCATTGGTTCATATCCAGTTGGAAGCGGAGTGTTTATATGCGTAGCATCACTCATTCCTAATCTCTGGATTACTTTATGCAAATAGGGTTTTTGATCGATGGTAATTTTATCTCCTTGTTTCTTTATTTGGAATGATAAAAAGTTTTTTGTTTGACCATCGATGAGATCTCCTAAATCTTTAGATTCCCATTTATTCATAGATTCTTGCTTTTTACACAATGTTATGATTTTGTTAGATCCTAAGAACATTGAGTCATCAACATAGATTATTGCTATGACAATGTCGGATCCTTGTTTAAAAACAAACACACCCGCATCCGAATGTATTCGTATAAAGCCCATTTTTTCCATTGATTCGTCTAATGACTTCCACCAAGCTAATGAAGCTTGTTTTAATCCATAAAGTGCATGATATAGTTTATATACCATGTCTTTTTTATCTTTATTATAAAACCTGGTGGTTGTTTCATATATATTTTTCATCCAGTTTTCCATATAGGAATGCAGCAGTCACATCTAGAAATGATACATATAGTTTTTCTAGTGCTGCAAGTGCAAGTATGAGACAACATGTCTCATATCTTACAACTGGTGAGAATATTTCATCGTAATCAATGCCATCTATTTGGGAAAAACCCTGGGCAACTAGATGAGCTTTTTTATGTCCATCTTCTTTTTGGACATAAACCCATCTGCAACCTATGGCCTTTCGACCTTCAGGGAGATGTTGTAGATTTATTATTACGCCTCTTTTGATGAGCATATCCCATTCTTTCTTTTCGGCGTTTATCCAATCTTTTTGTTCGCTGATTGGTAAGCGAAATATTTCGTGATGATGTTCAGGTACAGCTGTATTTGCTGTTTTGTTGATAGGAATTGCATATGATAACAATTCATTAATTGTGAAACGATTTAATTTTGTTCTTCTATCAATTTTTTCAATTTCAACTGAATCTTTATCTCCATAGACGTTATCTGGTTGATTGACTGGTCGTCTATTTCTAGTTGGTCTCAATGGACCTGGAGATGAGGGTCTTGAAGGAGCAAATAGATCTTCTTCAATTTCTCTTTGATCATCTGAATTGTCACTTCTGGAATCACTTCCTGAATTATCTGAATCATCACTTGCTGAATCGTCATCTGAACTATCAGATCCCTTTCCTTTGGGAGATATACTAGATTCATCAGACGAGTTACTATCACTCTCTGACTTTGATGAATCTTCTTCATCTGATGTATTGTGTTCATTAGACGATTCATGAGGTATTTCTGGCATGAGATCCTCAAACTCTTCCTCTGGATTGAGGAATGTGGGAATTAGATCAGAGTTTCGACATTTTGGAAATTTTGTTTCGTCAAAAACTCCAGTTGTTCCCATAAAAATGGTATTATTTTCAGGATTCATAAATTTATATCCTTTCATTCCATTTTTATATCCCAGAAAGATCATCATCTTAGATCTGGCTTCAAGCTTATTTTGTCTGCGTTCAGCAGGGATATATACATAAGCTTGGCATCCAAATACTCGTAAATCCGATACATTCGGTTTTTTCTTTTCAATAAGAAAATATGGTGTCTGCCATTTATTACGAGCTATGGGAGTCCTATTATATAGGTATACTGCGTGTTCAAGTGCAAATTCCCACCATGATTGTGGTAAGCAGGCGTCGAATCTGAGGGATTGTGACTTTTCCCAAATAGTTCTATTCATTCGTTCAGCTCTGCCATTTTGTTGTGATGTATATGGAAGTGATTTCTGGATCTCAATACCGAGATCTTTGAGATATTTTTCACTTTTAGTGAATTCACTTCCTCTGTCAAACTGCCATTTCTTTGGCAATATTCCATATTTGTTTTTTATTAATGCAACAAATTGCTTTAGCGAAGATTCCGTATCGGATTTCTTTTTTAATAAATCAATCCATAAATGTCCAGAGAAATCATCAATAAATGTCACGAAATATTTATATTTGTGATATGATATTATTGAGATTTCTTTGAGATCTGAATGTATTAAATCAAAAGGAGACGATGCTCTACTTTGTGATTCTGGAAATGATTTACTTCGCATTTTTCCTTTTGCGCATCCTGAACATATTTGTTTCTGTTTTGGAACTGGAATATTTGGGAATCCGTCTAAATGAATTTTTCCTTTTCGGATTACTTCATCTTGTGGATGTCCCAATCATTTATGCCATATATGAAAATCAGGTTTTCGTGTCACAACATTTATTGATTCATTATGAATTTCGGAATCTAACCAATATATGGTTTGTCCTTTTTCATGTGGTGAGAATCTTATAATTGACGTTTCTTTAATAAGATCAATATGATCTTTATTCCCTGAAAGGGAATACCCTTGATTTAGGAAAGTTCCATGGAGAGTAATCTCGTATCCATATCAGGAATATAAAAGACTGGCCTGATCAATTTTATATCTGCTTTTCCATTAACAGTTATTTTGATCATAACGGCTCCTATGCCTAGTATCTGTAAAGTTTTTCCTTTAGCAGCGGTTGTACAAACCTTTTATCAATCAATTGTCGATAATATAAGAAGTCATTTTGATTGTGTGTAAAATGCAATGATGCTCCTGAGTCAAGAATCCATGACGACTCATTTTTACATTTCACACAATTATTGCAATGAGAAAAATAATGTATATTTTCATTATATACATTTACACTACCATGTCACTGTGAAAAGCATTTAGTAGTTTCTCTATTGACAAATGAATGACTTAACTCGTCACCGAGGCTTACAGCATTGTCATCAAAGAGCGGATCCATCGGGATGTCGTAATCTTTGTCACCATCCTCAAACAATGTTTCTTCCAAAACATCTTGTGGATTTCCCACAGTTGAGTAGTCAAGATCTATCTCAGATCTTTTTTGTTTGTGAGGTGGTTCAAAAGATATTTCATCTTTTGTGACGGTATCTAGTATTTTTAAAGTTTCCGTCGTGGGTATAGCGCCGATGCGTTCTGCAAGCGATCTGGTCTTATTAGACTTGTCCCATACACCCTTTCGGGTTTGTGACTGACCCATGAATTGGGCAGCTGGTGGGAGCATGCGGTTTTGTACGTTTCGTGCCGCAATTGAAAGAGCCAGAGATATGATCTCAACAGCGTTATGCTCCTGATCAGACTCAGGAGGAACGTCTGCTTCTTGGGCGCGTTTCTTCCCCTTGCCTCTGAAACCCTTGCAAGGGCGAGGTCTTTGATCTTTGGATTTGTCAGAACCCTGACGCTGATTTTTGTCATCCTTTTTCTGATGGTTCCACGTCGCATCTTTTTCCTTCCTCTTTACTCTGCTGATTTTATTTGCTTTGTCCCTAGAATTGTATTGTTGTTTCATGGTGTAACTCCTACGGTATTCTCCAATGATGGAATCGGAGATAGCCTCGAAGGTGAATTTATCTGTTCCATATAACTGGAACATGGCTGTAGAAATGGCAGTCCATTCTTTGGGAAGAGCAGCTGCTGCAAGAATAAGGGCCTGCATAAATCAGGGATCTCGACTTTGTCCTCTGTGAGCTGTGCAAAATATGATCCAAGTCTTTCGATCTCAGGTACGGATCTTTTCCTGAGAGTTGGAATTTAACCGTTTTCTGAAAACAGTCAAATATGAGCACTGGTGTAGTCTTTTATAGCTAGTAGCCAACATGTTCCATGCTGAAAGTAGTTGATCATTGGAGGCTATATGTCGCCTGATGGAATCAGAGACTTTGAGATGTAAAGCTCCTAGACCGGAATCATTAAATTTTTGCCATTCACAGAGTTCTTTTCTGTATTCTTGCTGCTGCTGCGCCAGCTGAATTGGTGGGAGGGATGGTTTAGGAAATGATAGATTGATGATAGACCATGATCCTATGTGAAGAAGGTAGGACTTCATCCTTTCTGCCCAGACACGATAGTTGATGCTGGTGAAAACATTAATAGAATCAATGCCAGTGGAGGTCTTGGAGGACGACATAGTATATGATATTCTTATCTATGAAACATGTTATGTTAGCGTCTTTGTTTCATAAAGTTTTTAATGAAAAATATGAAAATTTTTCGTCGTCATTGATCATGTCCTTGAGACATGTTTTGTCATCGTTGGCAACAATGACGGGCTTACCGGGGCCCATAACCTGTTGAGCAGCAATCATATGTCTGTCAGACATAGTTTGTCTCAGTGGTCATCACTGTCATGAACAATGAGCTCATATGTCCGTCAGACATAGAATCATACGTCCGTGATAACAAGAGTATTGTATCACTGTCATAGACAGTGACCAGACACCTCTCCAGGTGTTTTGAGTATTGTATCACTGTCAGAGACAGTGACCAGAGACTCTCCAGGTCTTACTCTCATAGAGAGGAGATACTCACATGCTGGTAGGCAAGAAAGAGCAACTGGACGTATATTGGATATCTACTGGTCTTATATACACTTTTAGTGTATGTACATATTTGTGTAAAAGACTTGTATCTAATATATGTAAATAAAAGAAATAAAAGAAATAGAAATACCCTCTAAGGGTCAAACCGGTGATAGCCGTGTTGAAGGCTATACTTAGGGGTATTTGGGGTGAAGATCGTTCAACAGTGGCCAGTGATTGCAGGCAAGATGACTTTCATCAATGCCTTTGAGTCATTTCCAGTCCATTGCTTGAAACCATGACCTTTGGGAAAGCAATGAAGGCTGGGAAAGAGAGGTACAGTTCTAATTATGTAAGCACCAGTATGGCAAGATGTATTGACTCGTGTACCACCAGTTCACCATTTTCATCCTAAGGTGAACCTTGAACCAAACTATGGTTCAGGTTCAACCTGAACTTGAACTTCGAGTTCGGTTCTACTAAGTTCAGGTTCGAAAGTTCGGAACCGAACTTTAGCAAAACTAGTCACGACGCATATCGGTAGAAATATGGAACTGAGGAAGGGCACGGACCAACGGCATGACCGTGAGAACAACGAGACTATATAAAGCCGGTCTTGATAAAATTTTTCTTCATTGATCCTTCTCAGTTCAAATCGCCAAGTGACGATATTGCTAGGTGCAAGGGTGGAGCCTTCTGGCTCTGACATCACCCGTCCGGCACCACCTCCTTGTTACAACAAAGGGACGGGTTATACATGTTCTGATGGCGAATACTGAGGGGGTCACTTCCATGGAATCGAGTTTGTTCTGCGTATATAAGCAAAATTACACGTTGAGCCTGTATCTCATTTATCCGATTCGCTCAGCTGCACGTCAGACGACTCGAGTGAATCGATGGTGGTCCTGACAGGGCCTTTGAACCAATACTTTCCGCCATACATAGGGACATAAAAATACGCCGTTGCCAGGATCAGCACTCCACCTGCCGCAGAACATGAACGGAGGTTTTCAAGGATCAGAGGCAAATAAGATACCGAAGACAATTGCTGCATAATTCATGTTGCTTGCGCTTGGACTCGGATTTGCAGGGAAGCAAAAAACGAGGGACATGAGTGCCATCCAGCATACCGCGACCATCGCGACAGGCAAACTCTATCGATTATCGATTATCAATCGACCTGCGGGATAAGGGATGGACACGTGCCCACTTTCCAAGATGGAAAGGACCATGCTTGAATTTGTCACTTGCAAGATGCCTTGCGCATATTGGAATTGAATAAGACATGTATTGGGAAATAACCATGACGGAGAAGACGGCGCCGATGGCATTTGATCCTGCAAACGATAGGAGGCCCAAAAGCCCGGCTGATATTGCCGCGAACCAAACACATCGGACAGGCGCATACACTCGAGTGTTGATGTTGTAGAGCCATCCCGAAAAAGGAAACCCTCTGTCGCGAGAAAAGGCAAAGATTTGCCTTGACGTCGCTGTGAGCTTGGGTGAATGAGGGATGGATACCAAGAGTATCGGATCGGGAGGAAGCTCACGATGCTAGATCCCGTTGTGAATCTGCATACCATGCATCAGAATGTCGCCATCTTGATAGGTGCAAGGGTTTGGGTGACATACTGTAGAATGACGATGAACGCCCAAGTGATGAGCGTGCCTTTTTGCCCGAACGAATTGAATAAGATCTAAGAGAAGCTCGTGAGTAATGTGACCTTGGGGTTTATGTACACACGGACCGTCGCCATTGGCTGTTGGATTGGGCTATTCAGTATATTTTGCAGATCGCTTCCCATGCAAAAAGCGAGGGCCACATTGATGCCTGTTGCAATACGCAATCAAATGTGAAAGAAAATGTTGTGTGACGTACCCCAACCAAGGACGATGCTCGAAAGTACGGCAAAAGTAATTCCATAAGGGATGGCGGTGTTAGCGTTCTTGGCCTCTTCGCTGATGTGGACCATTGAGTCCAATGCACCTAAGTACGTCGGATGGATGTGAATAACCCAACGAAATAGCACCCTTACCGATAGTCCAAAGAGGGGATATAAAACTGAGAATAAAGGCAAACCCGTTTGGCCAATTCGAGACTGTTCGAGTGGAGCGGAGTGAGTTGTATGTGTTTTTTCATGATCCCACGTACGATTTGTAAAGTTACCAAAGGCATAGTCAGCGCTGTTCCTGAAAATTTTGGGCGTGGCTGCAGGTATTGCGATAATGATGGCCAAGGATATACTGGGAAGAAATGAGTAGGTTGGATTGGAGGGGGATGATAGAATACTTGCAGGACGTTGAGGGCAATGTAGAGCCTCTGTAATCGGGCGATGACCGAGGGACTCAAGGTGCATATCAAAGCATGGACGAAAAGAATAGCGCAGTAAACGGCACTGAGAACGGTGTAAAATGGAAAGGAAGAGAGAAGGAAGTAAGGAGAAGACGAACAAGGTCTGGGCAGACGTGGCCTGGAATTTCAGTCCTGACCCAATACTCGCCGCGGCCATGATTTGGACGGCGCATCCCCAATCAACGGAGGCCAGAGCGGCGATGTTTCCGATTGTGTTACAGTCTAGGTGAATGAATATGAAAAAGACGAGGAGAGGAGGGTGAATACTTACAGGCAACGATCCAGGCCAAAAAGTGCCTCCATCTCGGGGACGATAAGATGAATGTCCAAAAATACAACCCGCCCGACGTGGGAGCTGCGGAGCCTAGTTCGGCTAATGATAGAGCGATGCACATGAGGAACACGCCAGATGTCGTCCACTGTACACGCGTCATCATTGGTCGGCGGTATTCTATTGGAACAAACGCACACCCCAGATCATAGCTGATGGACCTCCATATGGAATGGAGTAAACGAGGACGGAGCTGTGTTGGATCGATCTCGGGTTCTGATACAGTATGCAAGGCGACGCACGATATGGATGGCATGAGGCCAATGACGCTGAAGCCGATGCCAAAGACCTCGATGGGCGTAAAGTTGCGTTTGAATTCTAAATGTGTTTAGTGGCGGGGAAGAGGCGAGAGAGCGAGCAGACCTTGTTTGTACCCCAGGGTGGCGAGGAGGGCGTCATCTGGGGGATCAGGGATGGTAAGTTTATCATCGTCTGTTTCGTCCATTCGTGGTTTGAGGAGGGAGGTGAGGCCATTCTTATACGTGTGGCTGGTGTGAGTTTGACCAAGTGACTGGTGACGGTGACTAGTGACGCGTGACGCGTGAGGGTGTGGCTGTGCATTAAAGTGATGACTGACGACCTGCAGCGAGAGGCAGCGCTGGGCTTGCTCGGGCTCCAGCCGCTCGTCCCTCTCAAGCGCGCTCACGAAGAGGACGACATCAGCTGCATTTGTGGCTTTTCATACGACGACGGCTTCTCCATTGCCTGCGACGAATGCTCTCGCTGGTGCCATGCTGCCTGCTTTGATATCGTCGATGGTGACGTCCCCGAGGAATGGCGCTGCTGGGTCTGCGTTCCACGTCCCATAGATAAGGACCGCGCGGTCAAACTCCAGCGCGCCAGGCTCAGTCGTCGCTCAAGTCCTCCCCTCGACCGCAAGCACCGTCGTGCCAGTGCCAGTGCCCCAGACGAGCCCGCCTCCCTCTCCTACGTCCACATCCACCACGACATCATCCCCAACCACGAGACAAGGGAAAAACTCACTAGGCAGGCCCAGCACTGGAGGGGCATCACCGCTCTCGACGACCACCACCACCCCCAGACTGTACTTAGGCCATTGCAACCCAACCCTGCCCTCTCACCATACACAAATCCCTTCGTCCTCCCCCCCGCTTACGCCCTCCACACTTCCACGCCCGTCCCCTCCGACCACCTCATCGCATCTTACACTTCCACTATCACCCCCTCAGCGTCCTATCTCTCCGATCCACTCAACTCGTATGCCCATCTCGGCATCCCCAAACCCTTTGTCCACCTCATCGGCCCCCCACTCGACCTCGCTCTCGACTCCCGCATCGCGGGCAATTCCACCCGTTTCGTGAGGAACGGGTGTCGCCCAAACGCCGTTCTCCGCCCCTTCCTTTGCCCACGCTCCCAGGACTCCTTGTCCTTTGGCGTGTTTGCATTACGAGAT
The DNA here is from genome assembly GCA_023014475.1 of Amanita pallidorosea. Taxonomy (NCBI): domain Eukaryota; kingdom Fungi; phylum Basidiomycota; class Agaricomycetes; order Agaricales; family Amanitaceae; genus Amanita; species Amanita pallidorosea. The sequence goes on along the minus strand of JAEBUS010000104.1, from coordinate 120,316 downwards.
CTTAAAGCCAACGAACAAGTCGTACTAGGCTGGGAATGGGACGACGGCCATGTCGTTCATCATCTCCCCGCCTTGATCCAGTCCCCTCAGGTCTTTCCGTAAGTCATCCCTTTTCTTTTCTTCTCTACCCGCGGGTTTATGAACATCTTAGCACCCATGATGCCAGCCCAGAAAAGATTGAACATATCCGCCATCAAATGTCAAATATCCTCCACGCCCTCAGCTCCACCTTTACCACCTGCGCATGCGGCGCCCGCGCCAAGAATTGCGCCATCATGCAAATGGCTGCATTCGTAGATGGCGAGATGCTCCATTCCCCCAAAATCGATCTCGGTCCCCTCGTTGGTGCTCGGAGAGGGTTCAAGACAAAGGAACGTGTCCCGTTTTCCGGAGGTTTGAGCGGAATGGAGATGTATCACGAGGAGAATGGAGAGTCTCACCCAAAACCAAACCCAATCGTCATCGTCTCTCCTGCCTCTCCTGCCCCACCAGAGGCTGCAGTGGCCCCAAAGACGACGTGCCCACAGTGCCCCGCCATGCCTCCTGAAAATAGACCGCCAGACCCGGACGGGGGCGGGGATATGGATAGCAGCTTGCCCCAGGTTGATCAAGGGCAGTGTGAAGACCGGATGCCACCCAAGATGCGCAAAAAGTGGATTCATCGCGAGTCGGAGGCCCTCCGCGAGTCTAATGCCCATAACTCGGAGAGTCCGGTGGCGAGAGTGTTGACTGGCTTGGGGATCAGGATGGGAGAGACCAATGTTAATGGTGCGTCATCTGACATGAACTAGCAACGTGATACTAATGTAATCTAGATTCGGTATCAATGCCCCCTCCACCCCCTCCATCCGACGTTTCATCTTCTACCTCTCCATCATCGTCATTTGCTCGGCTATCTATCATCTCCCCACTGATACCAGGGTGGTCTCCGCTCACGCGCACACCGCAATCTATCGTGGATGAAGTAGAATCGTTTCTGGTTCCCAACCCATCTTCAAGGCCACCCCTGTCGCCAGTGTCACCTGAAGTAACGGATCTTGACGACTCTCCTCCACCTCTTACGGCAGACACATTGCCAGATGAGCCGTCGATGACCGAGGAACTACCGCCGCCGCCGCCGCCGCCACCATCACCGCCACCACTACCAGCGCAAGACGAGGCTCGTGATACAAACGGTGTTGCCCTCTCCGAACTAGAGCCACCACCACCACCGATGTCATCTCCCGCCACGTCCGTAACCTCCCTCGAGATGCCGACGCCCAAGGTCAAGATGTCTCTGAAGGATTTTGCCATACGGAAGAAAAAGCAGAGAGAGGAGGAAAAGTCGAAGAGTGGGAACGTGTTTGGAGGTGATTCGGAATCGTCAAAGAATGCAGACGAGGTGGAGATGAGTGGGACGGAAAGCAATAAGGATGGAACGGAGGTTGAGCCTCACCAATCGGAGCTGCAGACGAACAAGCTCACGGTGCCACTCCGTCTGCCGGGGTTCGTGCCGATATCCACTACCGTTACAGAGACGCGGGAGGCCAAGCAAGAGCAAATCGAACCGACTATCTCCCCGTCCGTCGCCATCGATCCACGCCGACTCTCGCACGAGGATGGGGAGATTTCGAGTAGTGCGAGCAGCAGTGCCACACCGCCGTTGGTCGGAAGTTCGAGACGCATGTCAGAGGCTCCTCCATCACGGGCTGCTTTGTTCTATCCTCGATCGTATACGCCACCCACTCAACCTCGGTCATTTAACCCTTCGCCCTCGCCGTCTGCTACCGCCGCCCCCACTGCATCGACATCAACGTCAACGCCCCGCCGGCCATCAATTCCTCCGTTTCGGTCTCCTCTTATTAGCAACTCCTCCCCCGTCCTTGGCTTTCCCAGTACCAGTGCCTCCTCCTCAACTGCCACCACTACCACCACTACCACCACCCCCTCCTCCTCTAATGTGATCTATCACGACTACCTCGGAAACTCTATTCCTGCATCCTCCATCTTCACCAGCTTTAAACCTTTATCGTCAAGACCGCTCCCTAGTGGTCCTCGCGCGCTGAGAGCGGTGAACAGTCAACCATTGAGTACGTCTCCTCCTGCCCCTCTTCTTCCTCCACCTCCTACGACAATGATGGCGGCGTCATCGTCGTATCGGTCCTCACCCTCCTCGTTTTCTGGTTCGAGCTATATCCCTAGGGGGCCGTCTGCAGATCGGGAGAGGATGGATCGCATGGATCGCATGGATAGGATGGATAGGATGGACAGGATGGATAGGATGGATAGGATGGATTGGGAGCGCGAGCGGGCGTGGCAGCGGTCAAGGGTGAGAGGGCCTGGGTGGAGGTAAGGTTGGCGGTGGGTGGGCATGATTATCATTATTGGTTTTTTTGTCTTGATTTTTCGTCCTGTGCTTTTTACTCTATTTTAATAATCTGGGACTTTAGTTCTGGTAGGTGCAAAATAAATGTGATAGTATGGGTATGTGACGTTTTGCTCTGGTGTGGAATTCCATTCTCACATACTAAACCCTTCTCACAGCGGCGATGAGGTGTTAATTTCCTCAAAGACAATCCCACTGCTGTTACTGTTGATGATATGAATTTTTACCTTGGCTGATACATGCCTATCATTACCTTTGTTATTTTGAAGTTTATCTTCTCAAACACGCACAAGGTATTGGCGACGATGATGAGAAGGTTCAACAAATGATAATCAATCACCGATGGTCACATGCCCAGCTTCGGTTCGAACAGGTTCGAACAGGTTCATCACAACTTCGGCGAACCGTGAACCGAACATTTGTGAAGAAAAGTTGAACTTTGAGTTCGGTTTTACCAAGTTCAGGTTCGAATCAAAGTTCAGAACTGAACTTTACCATCGCTAGAACCTGTACTAAGTAGAAAGTTCCGTCAGCTCAAGCTGTCCAAAGCTCGAGTACTATGTCAAGGCATTGAATTTATATCGAAAGACTTGGCAGAACACCATCTTGATGCTATTTGAAGTTCGGACGACTTATGTAAAGCTACGACAGCCTTGGCGGCAAGTTTGTAGCAACGAACAGACGGGGTTTATACCCGTCGCCGTCGCGGGCGAGTATCATGTTTGCACCTCCACATCGTCTACTACTCGGACTCGCAGTAATTGAAGGACCAGGAAGAGACATGCTGGACCTGGCATTGAAGTTTTGCTGATTAAAAACAGACTTCAAACGGGTTGGAGTACCCAACCTGAAGGCCTGACGAAGGAGCGGAGACTCGGAGTCGAAGTTGCCACCCGGGGTGCAAGGCCAGGAGAATCAAATTGGGACGTCATATCAACGCACAGCTGTGGCCGTTGGTCTTATAAGCGAGGCCCACGCAAGCCTGTGCGGCATCGTGTGCTGGTCACCGCATCCACCTGACTCCTGGCAGGACTCGTAGCAATGATAGTGTCTGCTCGCATCTTTCTCATCCTCTTGGTCCCTCTGCTTACGCACGGAGCCCCGACCTCTCCCCACGGTGACAACAAATTTCTTCACAGTGGAAATCAGCCCAGCTACCCACTGCCCGAAACCCGATTACCGTCACTGAGGGAAATGCAGCTGACACATTTACTGTCACCGCAAGAAAACCTTGGCCAATCCACAAACGATAATTGGCCAATACACTGGAACCCAGTACCCAAATACGCACCTTCACCGGTTTATTATAGCCGAAACGCAGATGAGAGTTGTTCGTTACCAGTGGGCACGATATTTGTCACAGATGGTAACGCGGGCCGCAAAATTGAGAAATCATTCCGCACAAGAACAAGCGGGTTAGCTATCACGCCACGAGGCGACATGATTAGCCTACCAAGTGGCGCCATGGTCCACTGCTTGTCTGATTCCAATGACATTATCCTGCCCTCTGCAACTGAAATCAAACTCATTTCCGATACAGTAGGCAATCGCAGTCTTTTCCAACAATAACGCGTTTGACTTTCACAAATGTAGCAGCCGAGGGCTCAAATTCTTCTTGTAGTACCACTACACAGCGTCCAATATCGCATAAGGTCACATCCGCTGCGTGGCGCAGACCTTAAGGCAGCGCACTCGAAGAGGGACCAGATCTTTTTCACGCAAGGCTGCGTCATTTTCGTACCAAAAGATACCATCATCATCAGATCCAACGAAAACCTCATTCGCTTGCCTAGAGGAGATACTAGGATCCGAGGCCTTCGCAAAAAAGTAGATAATCATGGTCTTTCTCGATTCTAATGCGTCTGACCCTCAGAAATTTAGGACCTGGACAAGATTCTGAATTGGTGCAGGGAGAATCAGCCTTCAAAAATGTCGATGGATCAACTGGAAAGGTATATGGAGCACTGTTACTATCTCAACTTGTGGAATATGAACTGGAGGAATCCTGACGGCCCAAGTGAATTTGCTAGTGGTATTTACAGCGGTTTGCAAATAGGTCGACACCCAACGAGAAATTCTCGGGCGAAATCTGCTCGGATCGGTGGAAGCAGGAAACAGCAGGGTGGAGCCAAAGATTTTCCGTTTTGACGGTTATCCTGTTTGAATCTGTCGGTTTCCTGTTGTCCTCTGCTGTATAGCACATTCTATACCCTTCTTGACAACTAGGTAGGGGGTTTAGGCCCAGTGAAAAATCCGGGTGGAGGTATTGTTGGAATACGAGGCTGAGCAAGCCTGATTTCGACGTTACTGCCCGTTTTGGCTCACCTTCCATTTATAGTATGTCACACCGTCACGCCGCGCGCGCCGAAGTTTCGACGCTATCAGACATTGCCTTCGCCTTTATGTTCTACCGTTGATATCACATGCGCCGAGCGCATGTATATAGACCCTTTGTATGCCGCTTCACTGCCCTCAGTCGTTTGTGCCACGACTGAGGTGCGTTCTCATGTTTTTGATATGTTTTGCCTTTTCTCACATTATACTTGTAGCTTGGTATTTCTACAGGTATCTAGTATGCAATACAGTCGTTTGTGCCACGACTGAGCTTGGTATTTCTACAGGTTATGGGCCCCGGCCTACACCTTTAAGTCAAGAAAGAATATCTAGTTGCCTTGATGTCACTGTACAACTAGGGCTCCCGAAGTTCAGTTCAGTTCGGTTCAGGGGCATTTTTGGCTGAACCAGAACCAGAACCAATGAGAAAATGCCTGAACCGAACCAGAACCAGAACTGAACCTGCCCGAACCGGTTCTGTCGGTTCAGTTCTGGTTCGGTTCTGGTTCGAACTGAAGAACCGACTAAAATTTCCTTATTAGGAAATTTTAGAGAAAGTGATAGCATGAAATGTTTACTACACCTCTAATAATATGCTGCTCAAGGGCTCATTTGACAATGTGCGCATGTTACTAGCACTTGCCTGACATTTGGACAGCCTGCATGAGGTGGTGGGGCCAGCAGGTGTGATCATGTTGGCATGCTTTCATTCAATTTTCTGATGTTTATTGTACCATTTTTTAAAAGTTTAATAGTTAACTTGAGAACCATTTTATCAAAACTTTTTTTGCTCAGATTCAGAGGTATACTATAGTACATTATCTCCCTGCAATATCTAAGGAATTGGTGGGCCCGTTGTGGAGATAAAATGCCCAAAAGTTGGGCACATATAAACTTTGTGACATATTGTGACTGGGTTCATTTACGCACCAACCTTGAACATCCTTTGGCATATTTATGTATCTTTCACCCAGGGTGACTCACCAACAGGTTCTCAAATGTGTTGGCCACAGTTCACACTTTATGCTCAGTGTAAATAATGAGTGTAATCTAATGGGTGGTCACCTTACGCTCAGCATAATCTAATGTCTGGTCAGCATAATCTAATGAGTGGTCACCTTACGCTCAGCGTAATCTAATGTCTGGTCAGTGTAATCTAATGAGTGGTCACCTTATGCTCAGCGTAATCTAATGAGTGGTCACCTTACGCTCAGCGTAATCTAATGTTTGGTCACCTTACGCTCAGCGTAATCTAATGAGTGGTCACCTTACGCTCAGCGTAATCTAATGTCTGGTCAGCGTAATCTAATGAGTGGTCACCTTACGCTCAGCGTAATCTAATGAGTGGTCACCTTATGCTCAGCGTAATCTAATGTTTGGTCACCTTATGCTCAGTGTAATCTAATGTCTGGTCAGCATAATCTAATGTCTTGTCAGATATTTCAAGTTGATCCTCATTGTGCTTTTTACTTATCAGGACTACCCCTTGACGTGACGTCTTAGGGCCCCAACAGCAGACTTAGGATGAGAGGAGTGAGGGTAGAGTGGAAACCCAGAGAACTCGACTGAGGACTCTGGGTGCTATTTTGCTCAGTTTATATACTACAAGGGTGGTCTGTGCACCACTCTAATAATAGTAGCTACGCTGAGTAAGTATGAGTAAAAGTAATAACATAATCGGCCCCCGTTGCTGCGCATTGGTAAGCCTGAGTCATAGTCCATGAGTCATCGGTCCGGTAGTCCGTAATCTAATCTAATCGTTATCTAATCTAATCTAATCTTAGCGCTGACTAGATAAGATAGACGCCAACCTGACTAAGATGTTTGGCTACAGCTATTGTAAAATACAGAAAAAAGAATAAAAATGTCTTAGAGATTTTGACCGTTGAGAACAGGTCATGACAGTACCCCCTTTTTAGGTTTCGGCTTCCTAGACGAACTAAAAATCTTCAAAGGATATGTGTCCACCTTTTTTCTCCTTTCTCCATCTCATGCATAATTGCCATGCCCAAAATGCTTTGGGCGGAAAAGTCCAAGGATCTACGCCTTGGTCGGCTTTTTCTATCCAACGGTACACATCACGATCCATAGTGATGCGAGGACGGGGAGTGGGTTTCGGCTTTCTTGGAGTTTCGGGGAAAAGACAACGTGACGATTGTTCACAGCAGTGGCCCACGTTTGAATGGCCACCGATGGTAAGGATTGTAGTTTGAGATTTTTTGTTGTTGCGGCGGTTCTTACCCATGATGGTAAGATAGACGATATACAAGTGCGTATATGTGTTTGTATAACCGGGCCCAGAATAAGGCCTTCCTACAACAAAATGAAGCAGTTTAAGGCCCTACTCCAGGGCCAATCCTTTTAATTTTTTAAGCATCCATTGCAATCGCATGGGCCATCGTGATCTGATGGTTCATTGTTTCAGGAGCTGTTGTCCTTTCCATTTTTGCCAATTTTTCTCCCATGATGCAGTTTCTGCTACTGCATTTATGTCAATTCTGGATATGGCTGATCCTGGACTTTCAGTGAAGTTTTCATATTTTTTGAAGCTTAACTTATCAAAGACACTTTTGTCAATGATTCGTATTGCTCCGGGATTCTTATCGTAGAAATGCTTTATTTTCTTTTTTGCATTTCCTAAATTCTCTTTTGGCTCCCACGAATTGTGTTCAGCCGTATACCCTTTCCATTTCACAAGATATTCCATCTTGTTTCTCTTTAATCGAACATCGAGGATTTCTTCTACCTCGTACTCTTGTTCACCATCAATTTCTACTGGTGGCGGCGGTGCAATTCGTTGTCCCCTAAGTGGTTTAACATAGGGATGTATTCTTGAAACATTCACAACAGGGTGAATTTGTTGTGAAAAAGGTAGGTTCAGCTCTACCGCATTTGACGAAATTATCTTTTTAATTGGATAGGGACCTATCCATCTTTCTGCCAACTTCCTAGTTGGTCGTCCAGATAATTGAAGATCTTTAGTCGATAGCCAAACTCGATCTCCTACTTTGTATTCTGGCACTTCAGATCGTCGTCTATCTGCATAGAGTTTCATATCATCCTGTGATTTTTTTAAAGCTGCTTGCGCTTCTTCATGAATTTCCTTCATTTTTTGTGCAAAGTCAGCCGCAGCTGGATGACTTCCCTCCTTTCTGGGTTCAATACCCATTCTTGGATGTTTTCCATAATTTACGAAAAACGGTGTATGTTTCGTTGAGGCCTGAATTTTGTTATTGTAACTAAATTCAGCTATTGCAAGCCATCCCGACCAATTTTCTTGTCGGTGATCTACAAAAATCCTCAGGAACTGTTCTAGATCCTGATTCATTCGTTCTGTTTGTCCATCCGTTTGTGGATGGAAAGCTGTAGACAAATCTGTAGAAATGCCTAACATTTGATTCAATTCTTTCATCATTTGAGCGGCGAATTGAGGTCCGCGATCCGAGATTATTGACTCGGGAAGACCATGGAGTTTCCATATATGGTCTCTGAACAATGTTGCCAGCCCTTGTGCTGACGTCTCTTCCGATGTTGGAATAAAATGTGCCATTTTGGACATTCTATCGCAGACTACTAGAATTGCATTATGACCATGCGATTCCGGTAACTTTGTAATAAAGTCTGCAGTGATATGAGTCCATGGCTTTGACGGTGCCGAATTAGGCATCAACTTTCCCGCTGGTGGTTCTGGGAAGTTTTTGCTTCTTTGGCACTTGTCACATCCAGCAACGTATTTTTTAACGAATTTGGTGACACCTGGCCACCAATAATTTCTTGTGACGAGTTCAACCGTCTTCCATTGTCCTCCATGTCCAGCAATGGGTGTATCGTGATGGAGTCTGACTATCTCCATTCGTAATTTTTCATCTTTAGGAACGTAAACCTTTCCTTGCCAGAGAATTAGTCCTTGTTCCATCTGCCATTCTCCTGCATTGAGTCTCCTGACTCCTGCTTTTTCATTGCTTCCACTGCTTTTACAACTTCTTCATCATTTGCTTCTGATTTTCGAATTTTATTTAAAATTTCTTTTTCCGACGTATTGACTAGCACATGCCCTTGTTGAAGTGCTGCAATTCGGAAAAATTCTGGTTTTAACAAGGTGACTTCCTTGTTATCATCTTCTACCCCCTTTTTATGGTCTGGCCTCCTGGACAGAGAATCGGCCTTTCCCATAGTTGCTCCAGCTTTATGAATTAATTTAAAATTAAACCTGCTGAGGTATAAAGCCCAGCGTGCTTGTCTTCGATTTAACTTTTTGCGTTCATAAAGTATTCGAGATTTTTATGATCTGTCCATATCTCGAATTCTTGCCTTGCTCCTTCTAGATAATGTCTCCAGGCTTTGAGACACCTAATAATGCCCAACATTTCTTTGTCGTGGACATCATAATTCCTCTCGGTTTCATTGAGGGATTTGGAGAGGTAAGCTACTGGTCTCCATTTGTTGTCATCACATTCCATTGATAACACTCCTCCCGTTGCGTAATCCGAGGCATCAGACTCTATTCTGAATTTCTTGTCGGAGTCTGGAGCGACAAGAAGGGGTTGTTCCGTAAAAGTTTTTTTTAATGTTTTAAAAGCTTTTTCTTCCGCTTCCTTCCATTCCCATATTTTATCTTTTCTGACCAGATTATGTAATGGCCGTGCTATTTTGGCAAAGTCCTTGACAAATCGTCGATAATAATTTGCCAATCCTAGAAAGCGTTGCACATCTTTGACACTAGCAGGTGTTGGCCAGTTAAGGATGGCGTCAACTTTCTTTGGATCCATTTTAATTCCGTTGGGTCCAATAATGACTCCTAGGAATTCTACCTCTTGCACGTTCCAAACACATTTTTCTGGTTTGACATACAAATCATTTTCTTCCAAGCGCCGGAGAACTTCGAGCACTATATTGTTGTGCTCTTTTTCGGTTTTTGTATAAATAAGGATGTCATCTATGTAAACGATGACTTTTCCTTCATTTATCATATCCCAAAAGATATCGTTCATCATGGCCTGGAAGGTTGCCGGAGAATTGGTAAGCCCAAAGTACATTACTACAGTTCAAAAGAAACTTCTGGTGTAGTAAAGGCAGCTTTCCATTCATCTCCTTCCTTGATTCGTACATTATTATAACCCCACCTAAGATCTAGCCTGGTGAAGTGTTTTGCTTGTCCTGCTCGATCTACAAGCTCCGATATCAATGGTAATGGATAGTTATTTTTTTAACCGTCCATTCATTTAAGTAACGGTAATCCTGTACCATTCTCTTTTTTCCATCTTTTTTCTTTACAAAGAACACCGGCGATGTTTGCGGTGATTTCGAAGGTCTGATGTACCCCTTTTTTAATTGATCATCGACAAAATCTCGGACTTCTCCGAGTTCATCTGGTGACAAAGGATACACCTTTCCTTTTCTAGGTTGGTAACCTTGTTTGAGATCAATAGCGTGATCCCATGGTTTCCTAACCGGCATTCTTTCTGACGCAGTTTTTTCAAAACAAGTGTAGGTACTTGTGATACTGCGATGGCACCGACTCCTTTGGTTCCTGTTTTTTCAACTCCCTAATCCATTTTGGGTTGTCTGATTTGATTCCAGACGGGAGAAATTCGTATTTTTCTCCTTCCTTATAGAATTTTGGGTGTTTCCATTGATCTAGGAAGTCCAAATCCTGCTCCTCCTTCTCCTTTTGCTCTAGCCAGTAGGCAAAGTCCAGCTCTCGCTCTTTTTCCCAGACGTACATATTGGTTTCCCAATGTTCCGCCTGTTTCGTCCGCTTCTGTCTCTCCTTCGTCCATTCTCTTTGTTTATGTCCACATGATCGTGGGCATCTGGTCAACTCTATTTTACCGGTGATCCAGTTGACGTCCGGATTGTGTCGTCGTAACCATGTAGATCCAATGATTACATTTGTCTTGCCTAATTCGCATATTTCGAATGTGGCTCTTTCTTGGTGCCCCTTGTAGCTCATGAGCAGATCTACTTCATGAGTGATCATACCGCCTTCGTTGTTAGATCCATCTACGTTTCTAACTTGAATTGGTCGATCTAAAGGGATTAGTTTATAGCCCTTTTCATTAGCGAATTTAGCATTCATAAACAAACCTGTTGCTCCTGAATCGAGCAACGCTGTTTCTGTTGTTTGGTCATGTGTGTCTAAAGTTTCTAGACCTATTTCCATTAATATCTCGTCTTTCTGACCAATGGAACGAACGAGAAATTCCTTTTGTCCCTTTTTTAGTATTCTTTTACCTGATAAGGAAGAATCAAGCACAGGTTTATCCGCCCTGCCGTGCTCCTGTGCTTTGGCACTAGAGACCGCTTCCTGCGGGGTGGTCTCAGAGACTGTTGAAGTCTCCGAGTCCTCCGTACCTACCAGTCCGTCTTCCTTACCTAATACCGAATACCTATTTAGAGAGTTCAGTACGGGACTTACTGACTCTCGTCCTCTTTTAAAGCTTCGCCTTTTGCGAAGTATTCCTTCATTTCTTCGAAGGACATGGTTCGGATGTCCAAACCTGATCGGCAATTTCTTGCTATGTGGCCGATCCTTCCACATTTGTAGCAGCGCATCGGCGGGCGCTGTGTTCGATCCACATCCATCGCGTTTGGATCTTGAGGCCGTGTTGCCGCATTATTACTCGAGGAGGGCCCAGCTCCCGATCGGTTCTGGTTCGCTGATCCCGATGCTGTATTGAATCTCCATCGGGGTTTAGGCTGGCCAGTTCCTACCGGCTTCGCCGTATCTGGGCCTTTGGTCCCTTCGCTCCTCTTGGCGGAGTTACTGTTCCTCGAGGAATAATACTGTTCCTCGGCTTTTGCTTGTCTCCATTGTCGGTCGAGACGAACCGATCTTCGTACCATTCGTCGATGGTCTCCAGTACTTCATCAGCCTCCATATCCTTTTTCGGAGACCGGCATTCAAACTCCTTTTAAATTCTTCAACTAGGGCCCTTCCCTGGTACCCTGTTCCTCGTGCGACTTTTTTAAACTTTTGCATGTGTTCTTCACACGTGTGTGCGCCCTGTGACATCGTGCGCAACTCCAATATTTTCGACGACTGTTCATCTGTGTCGCCGAAATCCCTACGTATTTGTCTGTACAATTGTTCCACTGTGTCCGGAACAATGTCATCTTCATCGGCAATTAATTCTAATAGATTGTCCCTCCAATCTACTGCAAATCCTTCCGACATATATGACAACACCAGGAGAATCTTATCCTCTTCCTCGGCGCTTGCCATCTTCAGCTGTATGTATAGCCAGCATCCATTTATGAAATTCGTGACCTCCGACATCTTGCCGGAGAACACCGGTGGTTTGGCTACGTCCACTTTTGACGAGCCATTCCCTCCTGCTGGTGTGGGAATATTGAATACCGTCCCTTCCGGTATATTGATAATTGGGGCCGGGCGGCCGAAGGTAATGCTGCTTGTTGTGCCGCAGCGGCATTGTTATTTTGAAGCACTAAGAGCTGTGCTTGTAGCTGCTGAATTGTATTATTTTGATTATTCAGCAGTTGCAATAACTGCGCAGATGTCAGATCTTCTTCTCCTTGATCCGACATGTTGATGTAGCGAGGGGCGGTGTGAATGGGAAAGATCTCGACGGTTGTGATACCGATGGAGATCTGAATGATGGTGCGGTGGTGAGAACGGTGGTCTACTTCTCCGATGTATTGGGCGTCGGAGTGGAATAGACTTTGATATTAAGGTTGCGGGGTTAGGGACAAGGATTTGAAATGGGGCAGGTTCCCACTGATGTTGTACCTCGGTGATCAAGGGTGTGGAGTCAGATGACTCGGTTGGTGTATGGAGCGCGGGAACGGATCGTTATCGTCAAAAGGATCTGGCCCAAAAGGTCGTAATCAATATTCAAAGTCTTAGGGTTTTTAGGGTTTAGGGTTTAGGGTTTAGGGTTAGGGTTTAGGTTTAGGGTTTAGGGTTTAGGGTTTAGGTTTAGGGTTTAGGGGTTTAGGGTTTAGGGCCCTCGTCGTAGTTTGTCTATAGTCAACAGTCGACAAGCAGATCTCGGTCCGCTCCCGACACGCCAAAAAGTTATACACTATCACTGACGAGGTCTTGGAAGTAGAGAGAAAGCACAGAAAAAACAAAAAATATATACAAAGTGAAAAGAAGTATAAGAAAAGCAACAAAAACAACAAAAAGATAAAAATAAGTTGGAACTGAGGTTACTCTACGGTACATGGAGTTATATACGTTTTGGAGAACAAAGGAATCGTAAAAGGAATAAAGCTGTAGCTACTCGAGAAAGGAAACATGAAAGTAGTTACGAAAGGAGATAGCGTCCATGCTGTACATTGCGCAGTAATGATGATGATGAACGGTTCACTGAGACACGGAGACGAAACGAAAAGAGAACTGTAACATTACCCCCTTCGTATGCGAGAAGTCGCCGACTTCTACCATGAATTCGTCCAGCCGTGGTCCTGCCGAGATTCCAGCCAACTGATAATATTACCGACGTCCTTGTCGGCAGTCTCCACTCGCCACTGTAGCTTTGAATCGCTCGCTGTAATTGTTTTGCTGAGCGAGCATCGCGTCCCGTTCTTCATAAGTAAGAGTGTGCGGGTCGGTAGTGAGGGTAAGGGCGGTGATAAAACAAGAGGTTCGGAAAACAAGTTGAAGTAGTGTACCAAGTGGCGAGGTTGTCGCTGACGTTGTCAAGCATGGCGTTGCGGGGGCGGGTGACGACGGGCGAACGGGTATGATGGGACAGTAACGGTGTCAGCGAGTTCTGCCGGGTGTTCGTGAAGTTCGGGAGGTCAGCGAATTCGAAGTCGTCAATGGTGATGGTGGTGTTGACAAAGACCTCAAGTGGAGGTCGTGAGCGGCGGCGAGGAAGGGTGATAGGAATGGCGGCGGTTCAACGTAGTAATGGCCACATGCTGTGACCAGGAGGCAAAGGCGAAGGCAATGAGGTAGGCGACGGTGATGAAGAAAGCAGGCATGGTTATGACAGTTAGGTTGGGGAATCCGATGCGCGTTGAAGCGTCCTTTTATGTTCAATTGAACACTTCGTCATCATAATTGACAGTCAGGAGTTCCTCTTCCGAGAATTGGTAAGATACGCGGCGCGCTCTGATGTGGGAATGTATTCAAGTTCCCCATCAGATTCTTCTGATTCGCTCATTCATTCCTGGTGACGGTGGAACCTCGTTCTCATAGCTCGGTGTCTGTGATAGGGTTATCGCCTTGTATGACGGCTTGTTTCGGCGCATCAGGGATAACCGGGTCATCAGTGACTGCATTCAGGAAATCCAGACTGTCCATCGCATCGTTGAAATTGGCTGTGCATTTGGGACATGCCGATCAGCAACCCGCGGTATATTTCGATTTCTTTGCCGGCGCGTTTTAGCTCCTGAACGAAACAATTTTTTCAGGTTCTTCTCTTCGAAGGCCATCTCGGCGTACACCTCGTATCTGTGATTCAAAGGTACGTTGGGTGATGGAAAATGTGATCTGGCTTCGGGATAGTATGGTAATTCTTCAGGATCAATATGTAAGATCCATATATTTGGGAGATAGTGAAGGCGAGCATTAAATGGGAATTCTACGTGCCTTTTGTGGATGTTTTAAGTGTCCGGTGGTTAGTCTGGAGGCTCTAGGTGCAGTTTGTCGGACTGCTCGTGTCCGGATGATTTTAGAAAATCGTGGTAATCCTAACGGAGATGTTGGAGGACGATAGATAGGAATTTTAATGATTCGTCCTCGAAATCTTTCGTAGAGTTTGGGAGTATCGTCCTCGAGTAGAACAGTATTTCTTCGTATATCGGATATTTTGTTTAAGGATTCGGCGGTTATGATAGCGAGACATGGGTATTTTTACAACTGTCTTCTCTGTTTATATGCTTGCAAGATATCCGCAGCATTACCTAGATTGCGTTCTGGTTCCCAGGAATTGTCATTCGGACCGTAGTTTTCCATTTAACCAATACTGATATCCTGCCCCACGCTTTCGGTGTGCAAGAACCGCTTCAACTTCAAACTCTTCTTGTCCATTTACGAGATCAGAGGTGGGGCTGTGTAATTGGTCCATGTGTTTCAGTCTCCCTATATGGCATAAGGAGTGACGTGTGAAGAACTGGATGAATGCGCCATTGTTTCGGGAGTTTGAGTTTATACGTTACTGGTCCTAAACTTGTTCAATGGGGAAGGGTCCTCTCCGTTTTGGGCTAGCTTCCTGGACTGGTATGGGATATTAAGGTTTCTGTTTTCGAGCCAAACTTTGTCTCCTATTTCGAATTTGATTGACTTGTCTCTGATTCGTCTAGCCACATTTGTCTAGCTAATTCATGCGCAGCAAGGGCCTCTTCCCTAGCCTTTCGTAGTAACTGTAGCCGTTCTTCTGCTGCTGTGGTGTCGTCATTTTCTGCGCCGCAGTAGGTAGTGCAACAGGGTTGTTCCATACATAAGTTTGGAAAGGCGATGCTTTACTGAATCATGATGGCGGTTATTATGGGCAAATTCGGCAATTGGTAATAGTTTTTCCAAGTGTGCGCTTTCATGTGCACGAAATATTCGAAGATATACTTCTAATTCTTGATTCACGTCGTTCCGTTTATCCATCGGTTTGCGGATGATAGGCGGTGCTCATTCTATGATCGATTCCTAATGTTTTCCTAATTTCTTGGAAGACCTTGGCTGAGAATTGCGGTCCTCGATCTGAAAATAAGTACATCTGGTAGACCAAAGCGCTTGAATATTTCGGAAATGTAAAGGTCTGCTGTTCCTAGTGCGTCGATGGTTTTCTTGCAAGGAGTAAGAATTACCCCTTCGTAAGCATGGTCCACCGTGACCAAAATCGAGTCAAATCCGTCAGAAATGGGAAGATCGGTAATAAAATCCAGAGTCACTTGTTGAAATGGTCGAGTCGCCTTTGACCCGATTGGTAGGAGGCTGGGTATTGGGGTGAGTGTTCACCTTCATTTGCTGACATTGGCGGCATCCGGTGATCCATCCTTGACGTGTTTATACATTCCTGGCCACCAGTAATCCGTTGTAGCAATTCTAACGTTTTCAAGCGTCCAGGATGCCCGGAAGTGGCGATTCAATGGACCATTTTGATAATGCTGGTGCGGAGTGTTCCAAGATCCAGGGATATATGCTCTGTCAATGTATCGACGATGCCGTCGACAAACGCCCAATCCTGGAGTTTGGATTTAATAGGTGAGCGCGTTGCGTTTCTATGACTTCAATGATGGTTTTTTCCAAAACTGTCAAGTGATGTAGCATCTCGGATTTTCTGTCTCTTACTGCCCCAACGCTTGTAACTAGAGCATCACGCTCGAACCCGGATTCCAGGGTAAAGGAATCTTTGATATCAGGGGGCTCCTATACTCTTCCGCAGAGTCTAAAGCGTCATTAGTTGTCGGACTATAAAACCGTCACCCCTGGTTCTTTAGAGCATCCATAAAAGCTCTATCTTACGTTCCCGGTCTACGCAAACCGAAGAACCTAACCCGGTTGATAGGGTTACCTGTGCACAGGATACCAGTGCCGGAGTAGTGACACGTTACGTCACTCGCATCGTGGGACCAGCCTCACCAGCCCCTACGCACGTTAAATTGCCCTGGTCTAGGCCTCTGAAGGCTATACTCGTATATACTTAGACACCTCATTTCGTAATCCTTGGAAGTAGCCGTCGCTTGACCACGCGCTTCTGAGAAAGGCCGTACTCATTAGGAGTATAGTGCTAACTGGACAACCGTTCGGATCCAGTTTAGTGTTATCAAATTCATAAAAAAAAGTTAAATACCGTACTATACCGTTTACGTACTAGCACTGCAGGAGGGTTGTGGACCCTGAGTGCATTCCCAAATAAGTGACAGGCCAAGACCTCCCTCACTTTACGTAACGGAGAATTACGAAGTACGAGATCTTCTTAGATCGCACGGGCTTACAGATAGGGAAATCGATACTTTCTGGATAGAAGTATTCGGTGTACCACTGGACGGTCTAGAAGACTTTGATATTGATTACGACCCTTTTGGGCCAGATCCTTTTGACGATAACGATCCTGTTCCCGCGCTCCATACACCAACAGAGTCATCTGACTCCACACCCTCGATCACCGAGGTACAACATCAGTGGGAACCTGCCCCATTTCAAATCCTTGTCCCTAACCCCGCAACCCTTAATATCCAAAGTCTATTCCACTCCGATGCCCATACATCGGAGAAGTAGCACCACCATTCTCACCACCCCACCATCATTCAGATCTCCATCGGTATCACAACCGTCGAGATCTCTTTCCCCATTCACACCCCCCCTCGCTACATCAACATGTCGGATCAAGGAGAAGAAGATCTGACATCTGCGCAGTTATTACAACTGCTGAATAATCAAAATAATACAATTCAGCAGTTACAAGCACAGCTCTTAGTGCTTCAAAATAACAATGCCGCTGCGGCACAACAAGCAGCATTACCTTCGCCGCCCGGCCCCAAATAATCATATACCGGAAGGGACGGTATTCAATATTCCCACACCAGCAGGAGGGAATGGCTCGTCAAAAGTGGACGTAGCCAAACCACCGGTGTTCTCGGCAAGATGTCGGAGGTCACGAATTTCAAACGGATGCCGGCTATACATACAGCTGAAGATGGCAAGCGCCGAGGAAGAAGACAAGATTCTCCTGGTGTTGTCATATATGTCGGAAGGATTTGCAGTAGATTGGGAGGGACAATCTATTAGAATTAATTGCCGATGAAGATGACATTGTTCCGGACACAGTGGAACAATTGTACAGACAAATACGTAG
The DNA here is from genome assembly GCA_023014475.1 of Amanita pallidorosea. NCBI lineage: Eukaryota > Fungi > Basidiomycota > Agaricomycetes > Agaricales > Amanitaceae > Amanita > Amanita pallidorosea. The sequence goes on along the minus strand of JAEBUS010000104.1, from coordinate 102,853 downwards.
GGATTTCGGCGACACAGATGAACAGTCGTCGAAAATATCGGAGTTGCGCACGATGTCACAGGGCGCACATACGTGTGAGGAACACGTGCAAAAGTTTAAAAAAGTCGCACAAGGAACGGGTACCAAGGAAGGGCCCTAGTTGAAGAGTTTAAAAGAAGTTTAAATGCCGGTCTCCGAAAAAGGATAATGGAGGCTGATGAAGTACCGGAGACCATCGACGAATGGTACCGAAGATCGGTTCGTCTCGACCGACAATGGAGACAAAGCAAAAGCTCGAGGAACAGTAACTCCGCCAAGAGGAGCGAAGGGACCAAAGGCCCGGATACGGCGAAGCCGGTAGGAACTGGCCAGCCTTAACCCCGATGGAGATTCAATACAGCATCGGGATCAGCGAACCAGAACCGATCGGGAGCTGGGCCTCCTCGAGTAATAATACGGCAACACGGCCTCAAGATCCAAACGCGATGGACGTGGATCGAACTCAGCCGCCCCCGATGCGCTGTTACAAATGTGGAAGGATCGGCCACATAGCAAGAAATTGCCGATCAGGTTTGGACATCCGAACCATGTCCTTCGAAGAAATGAAGGAATACTTCGACAAAGGCGAAAGTTTAAAAGGGAAGAGAGTCAGTAAGTCCCTACTGAACTCTCTTAATAGGTATTCTGTATTAGGTAAGGAAAATGGACTGGTAGGTACAGGACTCGGAGACTTCAACAGTCTCTGAGACTACCCCGCAGGAAGCGGTCTCTAGTGCCAAAGCACAGGAGCGCGGCGGGCGGATAAACCTGTGCTTGATTCTTCCTTATCAGGTAAACGAATACTTAAAAAGGGACAAAAAGAGTTTCTCGTTCGTTCTATTGGTCAAAAGGACGAGATACTAATGGAAATAGGTCTAGAGACTCTAGACACACATGACCAAACAACAGAAACAGCGTTGCTCGATTCAGGAGCAACAGGTTTGTTTATGAACACTAAATTCGCTAATGAAAAAGGCTATAAAATAATCCCTTTAGATCGACCAATTCAAGTTAGAAACGTAGATGGATCTAACAATGAAGGCGGTATGATCACTCATGAAGTAGATCTGCTCATGAGCTACAAGGGACATCAAGAACGAGCCACATTCGAAATATGCGAATTAGGCAAAACAAATGTAATCATTGGATCTACATGGTTACGACGACACAATCCGGATGTCAACTGGATCACCGGTAAAATAGAGTTGACAAGATGCCCACGATCATGTGGACATAAACAAAGGGATGGACGAAGGAAGACAAAACGGACGAAACAGGCGGAACATTGGGAAACCAATATGTACGTCTGGGAAAAAGAACGAGTTGGACTTTGCCTACTGGCTAGAGCAAAAGGAGAAAGAAGAGCAGAATTTGGATTTCCTGATCAATGGAAACACCCGAAAATTCTATAAGGAAGGAGAAAAATACGAATTTCTCCCGTCTGGAATCAAATCAGACATTCCAAAATGGATTAGGGAATTAAAGAAACAGGAACCAAAGGAGCTAGTACCAACGCAGTATCACAAGTACTTACACTTGTTCGAAAAAACTGCGTCAGAAAGAATGCCGGTTAGGAAACCATGGGATCGCTATTGATCTCAAACAGGGTATCAACCAAGGAAGGGAAAGGTGTATCCTTTATCGCCAGATGAACTCGGAGAAGTCCGAGATTTGTTGACGATCAATTAAAAAAGGGGTACAATCAGACCTTCGAAATCACCGCAGACATCGCCGGTGTTCTTCGTAAAGAAAAAAGATGGAAAAAAGAGAATGGTACAGGATTACCGTTACCTAAATGAATGGACGGTTAAAAAACTATCCATTACCGTTAATATCGGAGCTTGTGGATCGAGCAGGACAAGCTAAACACTTCACCAGGTGTGACCTTAGGTGGGGTTATAATAACGTACGAATCAAGGAAGGAGACGAATGGAAGCCGCCTTTACTAAACCAGAAGGTTCTTTTGAACCAGTAGTAATGTATTTCGGGCTCACCAATTCTCCGGCAACCTTCCAAGCCATGATGAACGATATCTTTCGAGATATGATAAATGAAGGAAAAGTCAGTTTTACATAGATGACATCTTCATTTATACAAAAACCGAAAAAGAGCACAACAATATAGTGCTCGAAGTTTCCGGCGCTTGGAAGAAAATGATTTATATGTCAAACCAGAAAAATGTGTATGGAACGTGCAGAGGTAGAATTTCTAGGAGTCATCATTGGACCCAATTGAATTAAAATGGATCCGAAGAAAGTTGATGCCATCCTTAACTGGCCAACACCTGGCAGTGTAAAGGACGTTCAACGTTTTCTAGGATTGGCAATATTACCGAAGATTTGTCAAAGATTTCGCCAAAATAGCACGACCATTACATAATCTGGTCAGAAAAGACAAAATGGGAATGGAAGGAAGCAGAGGAAAAAGCGTTTTAAAACATTAAAAAAAACTTTTACGGAACAACCCTTCTTGTCGCTCCAGACTCCGACAAGAAATTCAGAATAGAGTCTGATGCCTCGGATTACGCAACGGGAGGAGTGTTATCAATGGAATGTGATGATAACAATGGAGACCGGTAGCTTACCTCTCCAAATCCCTCAATGAAACCGAGAGGAATTATGATGTCCACGATAAAGAAATGTTGGGCATTTAGGGTCTCGAAGCCTGGAGACATTACCTAGAAGGAGCAGGCAAGAATTCGAGATATGGACGGACCATAAAAATCTCGAATACTTTATGAATGCAAAAAAGTTAAATCGAAGACAAGCACGCTGGGCATTATATCTCAGCAGATTTATTTTTAAATTAATTCATAAAGCTGGTTCAACTATGGGAAAGGCCGATTCTCTGTCCAGGAGGCCAGACCATAAAAAGGGGGTAGAAGATGATAACAAGGAAGTCACCTTGTTAAAACCAGAATTTTTCCGAATTGCAGCACTTCAACAAGGGCACGTGCTAGTCAACACGTCGGAAAAAGAAATTCTAAATAAAATTCGAAAATCGGAAGCGAATGATGAGGAGGTTGTAAAAGCGGTGGAAGCCATGAAAAAGCAGGAGTCAAGAGACTTAATGCAGGAGAATGGCAGATGGAACAAGGATTAATCCTCTGGCAAGGAAAGGTCTACGTTCCTAAAGACGAAAAATTACGAATGGAGATAGTCAGACTCCATCATGATACACCCATTGCTGGACATGGAGGACAATGGAAGACGGTAGAACTCGTCACAAGAAATTACTGGTGGCCAGGAGTCACCAAATTTGTTAAAAAATACGTTGCTGGATGTGACAAGTGCCAAAGAAGCAAAAACTTCCCAGAACCACCAGCGGGAAAGTTAATGCCTAATTCGGCACCATCGAAGCCATGGACCCACATTACTGCAGACTTCATTACAAAATTACCAGAATCGCATGGTCATAATGCAATTCTAGTAGTCTGCGATAGAATGTCTAAAATGGCACATTTCATCCCAACGTCAGAAGAAACGTCAGCCCAAGGACTGGCAACGTTATTCAGAGATCATATATGGAAACTCCATGGTCTCCCGAGTCAATAATCTCGGATCGCGGACCTCAATTCGCCGCTCAATGATGAAGGAATTGAACCAAATGTTAGGCATTTCTACGGATTTGTCTACAGCTTCCATCCACAGACGGATGGACAACAGAACGAATGAATCAGGATCTAGAACAGTTCCTGAGGATTTTCGTAGATCACCGACAAGAAAATTGGTCGGGATGGCTTGCAATTGCCGAATTTAGTTACAATAACAAAATTCAGGCATCAACGAAACATACACCGTTTTTATAAATTACGGAAAACACCCAAGGATGGGTATTGAACCCAGAAGGAGGAAGTCATCCAGCTGCGACTGACTTTGCGCAAAAAATGAAAGAAATTCATGAAGAAGCGCAAGCAGCTTTAAAGAAATCACAGGAGATATGAAACTTTTACGCAGATAGCGACGTTCTGAAGTACCAGAATACAAAGTAGGGGATCGAGTTTGGTTGTCAACCAAAGATCTTCAATTATCTGGAAGACCAACTAGAAAGTTGGCAGAACGATGGATAGGTCCCTATCCAATTAAAAAGATTATTTCGTCAAATGCGGTAGAGTTAAATCTACCCTTCTCACAACAAATTCATCCTGTTGTGAATGTTTCAAGGATACGTCCCTATGTCAAACCGCTTAGGGGACAGCGCATTGCACCGCCACCCCAGTAGAAATTGATGGTGAAGAAAGAATACGAGGTAGAAGAAATCTCGATGTACGGTTAAAAAGAAACAAGATGGATATCTTGTCAAATGGAAAGGATACACGGCTGAACACAAATTCGTGGGAGCCAAAAGGAATTTGGGAAATGCAAAAGAAAATAAAGCATTTCTATGATAAAAACCCCGGAGCAATACGAGTCATTGACAAAAGTATCTTTGACAAAGTTAAGCTTCAAAAAATACGAAAACTTCACCGAAAGTTCAGGAGGCCATATCCAGAATCGACGTAAATGCAGTGGCAGAAACTGCATCATGGGAGAAAAATTGGCAGAAATGGAAAGGACAGCACTTTTTAATCAATTAAATGAATCATCAGATCACGATGGTCCATGCGATTGTAACGGTTGTTTAAAAAATTAAAAAGGATTGGCCCTGGAGTAGGGCCTTAAACTGCTCATTTGTTGTAGGAAGGCCTTATTCTGGGCCGGTTATTCAAACACATATACGCACTTGTATATCGTCTATCTTACCATCATGGGTAAGAACCGCCGCAACAACAAAAAAGTTCAAAACACAATCCTTACCATCGGTGGCCATTCAAACGTAGGCCACTGCTGTGAACAATCGTCACGTTGTCTTTTCCCCGGAACCTCCAAGAAAGCCGAAACCCACTCCCCGTCCTCGCATCACTATGGATCGTGATGTATTACCGCTGGATAGAAAAAAGCCGACCAAGGCGTAGATCCTTGGACTTTCCCGCCCAAAGCATTTTGGGCATGGCAATTATGTATGAGATGGCGAAAGGAGAAAAAAGGTGGACATATATCCTTTGAAGATTTTTAGTTGTCTAGGAAGCCGAAACCTAAAAAAGGGGTATGTCATGACCTGTTCTCAGCGGTCAAAATCTCTAAGACATTTTTATTCTTTTTCTTTGTATTTTACAAAAGCTGTAGCCAAACATCTTAGTCAGGTTGGCGTCTATCTTATCTAGTCAGCGCTAAGATTAGATTAGATTAGATAACGATTAGATTAGATTACGGACTACCGGATCGATGACTCATGAACTATGACTCAGGCTTACCAATGCGCAGCAGCAGGGGCCGATTATGTTATTACTTTTACTCATACTTACTCAGCGTAGCTTACTATTATTAGAGTGTGCACAGACCACCCTTGTAGTATATAAACTGAGCAAGATAGCACCCAGAGTCCTCAGTCGAGTTCTCTCTGGGTTTCCTCCTACCCTCACTCCTCTCTCCTAAGTCTATTGTTGGGGCCTAAGCCGTCACGGCAAGGTTGAGTCTGTAGGATACACGGCTGAACACAATTCGTGGGAGCCAAAAGAAAATTTAGGAAATGCAAAAAAGAAAATTAACATTTCTATGATAAAAACCCCGGAGCCATTCGCATCATTGACAAAAGCGTCTTTGATAAACTAAGCTTCAAAAAATATGAAAACTTTACCGAAAGTCCAGGAACGGCCATATCCAGGATTGATATAAATGCAGTAGCAGAAACTGCATCATGGGAGAAAATTGGCAAAAATGGAAAGGACAACAGCTGCTAGAACAGTTAAATGAACCATCAGATCACGATGGTCCATGTGATTGCAATGGTTGCTTAAAAAATTAAAAGGATTGGCCCTGGAGTAGGGCCTTAAACTGCTTCATTTTGTTGTAGGAAGGCCTTATTCTGGCCCGGTTATTCAAACACATATACGCACTTGTATATCGTCTATCTTACCATCATGGGTAAGAATCGCCGCAACAACAAAAAAGTTCAAACCACAATCCTTACCATCGGTGGCCATTCAAACGTGGGCCACTGCTGTGAACAATCGTCACGTTGTCTTTTCCCCGAACCTCCAAGAAAGCCGAAACCCACTCCCCGTCCTCGCATCACAATGGATCGTGATGTATTCCGTTGGATAGAAAAAGCCGACCAAGGCGTAGATCCTTGGACTTTCCCGCCCAAAGCATTTTGGGCATGGCAATTGTGCATGAGATGGAGAAAGGAGAAAAAAGGTGGACACATATCCTTTGAAGATTTTTAGTTCGTCTAGGAAGCCGAAGCCTAAAAAGGGGTACTGTCATGACCTGTTCTCAACGGTCAAAATCTCTAAAGACATTTTTATTCTTTTTCTTGTATTTTACAATAGCTGTAGCCAAACATCTTAGTCAGGTTGGCGTCTATCTTATCTAGTCAGCGCTAAGATTAGATTAGATTAGATAACGATTAGATTAGATTACGGACTACCGGATCGATGACTCATGAACTATGACTCAGGCTTACCAATGCGCAGCAGCGGGGGCCGATTATGTTATTACTTTTACTCATACTTACTCAGCGTAGCTACTATTATTAGAGTGGTGCACAGACCACCCTTGTAGTATATAAACTGAGCAAGATAGCACCAGAGTCCTCAGTCGAGTTCTCTCGGGTTTCATCCTACTCTCATCTCCTCTCCTCTAAAGTCTATTGTTGGGGCCCTAAGCCGTCACGGCGAGGGTAGTCCTGATAGTAACACCTCGTATCTGTGATTTAAAGGTATATTGGGTGATGGAAGGTATGACCTGGCTTCGGGATAATATGGTAATTCCTCGGGATCAAATGTAAGATCCATGTATTTTGGGAGATAATGAAGGCGAGCATTAAATGGGAATTCTACGTGTCCTTGTGGATGTTTTAAATGTCCAGTGGTTAGTCTTGAAGCTCTAGGTGCAGTTTGTCGGACTGCTCGTGTTCAGATGATTTTAGAGAATCGTGTAATCCTAACGGGGATGTTGGAGGACGATAGATAGGAATTTTAATGATCCGTCCTCGAAATCTTTCGTAGAGTTTGGAGAATACCGTCCTCGAGTAGAACAGTATTTCTTCGTATATCGGATATTTTGTTTAAGAATTCGGCGGTTACGGTAGCGAGACATGGGTATTTTACAACTGTCTTCTCTGTTTATATGCTTGCAAGATGTCCGCAGCATTGCCTAGATTGCGTTCTGGTTCCAGGAATTGTCATTCGGACCGTAGTTCTTCCATTTAACCAAATATTGATATCCTGCTCCACGCTTTCGGTGTGCAAGAACCGCTTCAACTTCAAACTCTTCTTGTCCGTTTACAAGATCAGGAGGTGGGGCTGTGTAATTTGGTCCATGTGTTTCAGTCTCCTTATATGCATAAGGAGTGATGTGTGAAAGACTGGATGAATGCGCCATTGTTTCGGAAGTTGAGCCTATACGTTACTGGTCCTAAGACTTGCTCAATGGGGAAGGGTCCTTCTCGTTTTGGCGCTAGCTTTCTGGACTGGTATGGGATGTTAATGTCATGACCTGTTCTCAACGGTCAAAATCTCTAAGACATTTTTATTCTTTTTTCTTGTATTTTACAAAAGCTGTAGCCAAACATCTTAGTCAGGTTGGCGTCTATCTTATCTAGTCAGCGCTAAGATTAGATTAGATTAGATAACGATTAGATTAGATTACGGACTACCGGACCGATGACTCATGAACTATGACTCAGGCTTACCAATGCGCAGCAGCGGGGGCCGATTATGTTATTACTTTTACTCATACTTACTCAGCGTAGCTACTATTATTAGAGTGGTGCACAGACCACCCTTGTAGTATATAAACTGAGCAAGATAGCACCCAGAGTCCTCAGTCGAGTTCTCTCGGGTTTCCTCCTACCCTCACTCCTCTCCTCCTAAGTCTATTGTTGGGGCCCTAAGCCATCACGGCAAGGGTAGTCCTGATAGTAGAACTCGACTGTACATCTCCTTACTGCCCCAACGCTTGTAACTAGAGCATCACGCTCGAACCCGGATCCCAGGGTAAAGGGAATCTTTGATATCAGGGGCTCCTATACTCTTCCGCAGAGTCTAAAGCGTCATTAGTTGTCGGACTATAAACCGTCACCCCTGGTTCTTTAGAGCATCCATAAAAGCTCTATCTTACGTTCCCGGTCTACGCAAACCGAAGAACTAACCCGGTTGATAGGGTTACTGTGCACAGGATACCAGTGCCGGAGTAGTGACACGTTACGTCACTCGCATCGTGGGACCAGCCTCACCAGCCCTACGCACGTTAAATTGCCCTGGTCTAGGCCTCTGAAGGCTATACTCGTATATACTTAGACACCTCATTTCGTAATCCTTGGAAGTAGCCGTCGCTTGACCACGCGCTTCTGAGAAAGGCCGTACTCATTAGGAGTATAGTGCTAACTGGACAACCGTTCGGATCCAGTTTAGTGTAATCAAATTCATAAAAAAAAGTTAAATACGTACTATACCGTTTACGTACTAGCACTGCAGGGAGGGTTGTGGACCCTGAGTGCATTCCCAAATAAGTGACAGGCCAAGACCTCCCTCACTTTACGTAACGGAGAATTACGAAGTACGAGATCTTCTTAGATCGCACGGGCTTACAGATAGGGAAATCGATACTTTCTGGATAGAAGTATTCGGTGTACCACTGGACGGTCTAGAAGACTTTGATATTGATTACGACCCTTTTGGGCCAGATCCTTTTGACGATAACGATCCTGTTCCCGCGCTCCATACACCAACAGAGTCATCTGACTCCACACCCTCGATCACCGAGGTACAACATCAGTGGGAACCTGCCCATTTCAAATCCTTGTCCCTAACCCCGCAACCCTTAATATCCAAAGTCTATTCCACTCCGACGCCCAATACATCGGAGAAGTAGCACCACCATTCTCACCACTGCCACCATCATTCAGATCTCCATCGGTATCACAACCGTCGAGATCTCTTTCCCATTCACACCGCCCCCTCGCTACATCAACATGTCGGATCAAGGAGAAGAAGATCTGACATCTGCGCAGTTATTACAACTGCTGAATAATCAAAATAATACAATTCAGCAGTTACAAGCACAGCTCTTAGTGCTTCAAAATAACAATGCCGCTGCGGCACAACAAGCAGCATTACCTTCGGCCGCCCGGCCCCAATAATCAATATACCGGAAGGGACGGTATTCAATATTCCCACACCAGCAGGAGGGAATGGCTCGTCAAAAGTGGACGTAGCCAAACCACCGGTGTTCTCCGGCAGAGTCGGAGGTCACGAATTTCATAAACGGATGCCGGCTATACATACAGCTGAAGATGGCAAGCGCCGAGGAAGAAGACAAGATTCTCCTGGTGTTGTCATATATGTCGGAAGGATTTGCAGTAGATTGGAGGGACAATCTATTAGAATTAATTGCCGATGAAGATGACATTGTTCCGGACACAGTGGAACAATTGTACAGACAAATACGTAGGGATTTCGGCGACACAGATGAACAGTCGTCGAAAATATCGGAGTTGCGCACGATGTCACAGGGCGCACATACGTGTGAGGAACACGTGCAAAAGTTTAAAAAAGTCGCACGAAGGAACAGGGTACCAAGGAAGGGCCCTAGTTGAAGAGTTTAAAAGAAGTTTAAATGCCGGTCTCCGAAAAAGGATAATGGAGGCTGATGAAGTACCGGAGACCATCGACGAATGGTACCGAAGATCGGTTCGTCTCGACCGACAATGGAGACAAGCAAAAGCCGAGGAACAGTAATTCCTCGAGGAACAGTAACTCCGCCAAGAGAGCGAAGGGACCAAAGGCCCGGATACGGCGAAGCCGGTAGGAACTGGCCAGCCTAAACCCCGATGGAGATTCAATACAGCATCGGGATCAGCGAACCAGAACCATCGGGAGCTGGGCCCTCCTCGAGTAATAATACGGCAACACGGCCTCAAGATCCAAACGCAATGGACGTGGATCGAACTCAGCGCCCGCCGATGTGCTGTTACAAATGTGGAAGGATCGGCCACATAGCAAGAAATTGCCGATCAGGTTTGGACATCCGAACCATGTCCTTCGAAGAAATGAAGGAATACTTCGCAAAAGGCGAAAGTTTAAAAGAGGAAAGAGAGTCAGTAAGTCCCGTACTGAACTCTCTTAATAGGTATTCTGTATTAGGTAAGGAAAATGGACTGGTAGGTACGGAGGACTCGGAGACTTCAACAGTCTCTGAGACTACCCCGCAGGAAGCGGTCTCTAGTGCAAAGCACAGGAGCGCGGCAGGGCGGATAAACCTGTGCTTGATTCTTCCTTATCAGGTAAACGAATACTTAAAAAGGGACAAAAAGAGTTTCTCGTTCGTTCTATTGGTCAAAAGGACGAGATACTAATGGAAATAGGTCTAGAGACTCTAGACACACATGACCAAACAACAGAAACAGCGTTGCTCGATTCAGGAGCAACAGGTTTGTTTATGAACACTAAATTCGCTAATGAAAAAGGCTATAAATTAATCCTTTAGATCGACCAATTCAAGTTAGAAACGTAGATGGATCTAACAATGAAGGCGGTATGATCACTCATGAAGTAGATCTGCTCATGAGCTACAAGGGACATCAAGAACGAGCCACATTCGAAATATGCGAATTAGGCAAAACAAATGTAATCATTGGATCTACATGGTTACGACGACACAATCCGGATGTCAACTGGATCACCGGTAAAATAGAGTTGACAAGATGCCCACGATCATGTGGACATAAACAAAGGGAGTGGACGAAGGAAAGACAAAAACGGACGAAACAGGCGGAACATTGGGAAACCAATATGTACGTCTGGGAAAAAGAACGGGAGTTGGACTTTGCCTACTGGCTAGAGCAAAAGGAGAAAGAAGAGCAGAATTTGGATTTCCTGGATCAATGGAAACACCCGAAATTCTATAAGGAAGGAGAAAAATACGAATTTCTCCCGTCTGGAATCAAATCAGACATTCCAAAATGGATTAGGGAATTAAAGAAACAGGAACCAAAGGAGCTAGTACCAACGCAGTATCACAAGTACTTACACTTGTTCGAAAAAACTGCGTCAGAAAGAATGCCGGTTAGGAAACCATGGGATCATGCTATTGATCTCAAACAGGGTTATCAACCAAGGAAGGGAAAGGTGTATCCTTTATCGCCAGATGAACTCGGAGAAGTCCGAGATTTTGTTGACGATCAATTAAAAAAGGGGTACATCAGACCTTCGAAATCACCGCAGACATCGCCGGTGTTCTTCGTAAAGAAAAAAGATGGAAAAAAGAGAATGGTACAGGATTACCGTTACCTAAATGAATGGACGGTTAAAAATAACTATCCATTACCGTTAATATCGGAGCTTGTGGATCGAGCAGGACAAGCTAAACACTTCACCAGGTTGGACCTTAGGTGGGGTTATAATAACGTACGAATCAAGGAAGGAGACGAATGGAAGGCCGCCTTTACTACACCAGAAGGTTCTTTTGAACCAGTAGTAATGTATTTCGGGCTCACCAATTCTCCGGCAACCTTCCAAGCCATGATGAACGATATCTTTCGAGATATGATAAATGAAGGAAAAGTCATTGTTTACATAGATGACATTCTCATTTATACAAAAACCGAAAAAGAGCACAACAATATAGTGCTCGAAGTTCTCCGGCGCTTGGAAGAAAATGATTTATATGTCAAACCAGAAAAATGTGTATGGAACGTGCAAGAGGTAGAATTCCTAGGAGTCATCATTGGACCCAATGGAATTAAAATGGATCCGAAGAAAGTTGATGCCATCCTTAACTGGCCAACACCTGGCAGTGTAAAGGACGTTCAACGTTTTCTAGGATTGGCAAATTATTACCGAAGATTTGTCAAAGATTTCGCCAAAATAGCACGACCATTACATAATCTGGTCAGAAAAGACAAAACATGGGAATGGAAGGAAGCAGAGGAAAAAGCGTTTAAAACATTAAAAAAACTTTTACGGAACAACCCCTTCTTGTCGCTCCAGACTCCGACAAGAAATTCAGAATAGAGTCTGATGCCTCGGATTACGCAACGGGAGGAGTGTTATCAATGGAATGTGATGATAACAAATGAGACCGGTAGCTTACCTCTCCAAATCCCTCAATGAAACCGAGAGGAATTATGATGTCCACGATAAAGAAATGTTGGGCATTATTAGGTGTCTCGAAGCCTGGAGACATTACCTAGAAGGAGCAAGGCAAGAATTCGAGATATGGACGGACCATAAAAATCTCGAATACTTTATGAATGCAAAAAAGTTAAATCGAAGACAAGCACGCTGGGCATTATATCTCAGCAGATTTAATTTTAAATTAATTCATAAAGCTGGTTCAACTATGGGAAAGGCCGATTCTCTGTCCAGGAGGCCAGACCATAAAAAGGGGGTAGAAGATGATAACAAGGAAGTCACCTTGTTAAAACCAGAATTTTTTCCGAATTGCAGCACTTCAACAAGGGCACGTGCTAGTCAACACGTCGGAAAAAGAAATTCTAAATAAAATTCGAAAATCGGAAGCGAATGATGAGGAGGTTGTAAAAGCGGTGGAAGCCATGAAAAAAGCAGGAGTCAAGAGACTTAATGCAGGAGAATGGCAGATGGAACAAGGATTAATCCTCTGGCAAGGAAAGGTCTACGTTCCTAAAGACGAAAAATTACGAATGGAGATAGTCAGACTCCATCATGATACACCCATTGCTGGACATGGAGGACAATGGAAGACGGTAGAACTCGTCACAAGAAATTACTGGTGGCCAGGAGTCACCAAATTTGTTAAAAAATACGTTGCTGGATGTGACAAGTGCCAAAGAAGCAAAAACTTCCAGAACCACCAGCGGGAAAGTTAATGCCTAATTCGGCACCATCGAAGCCATGGACCCACATTACTGCAGACTTCATTACAAAATTACCAGAATCGCATGGTCATAATGCAATTCTAGTAGTCTGCGATAGAATGTCTAAAATGGCACATTTCATCCCAACGTCAGAAGAAACGTCAGCCCAAGGACTGGCAACGTTATTCAGAGATCATATATGGAAACTCCATGGTCTCCCCGAGTCAATAATCTCGGATCGCGGACCTCAATTCGCCGCTCAAATGATGAAGGAATTGAACCAAATGTTAGGCATTTCTACGGATTTGTCTACAGCCTTCCATCCACAGACGGATGGACAAACAGAACGAATGAATCAGGATCTAGAACAGTTCCTGAGGATTTTCGTAGATCACCGACAAGAAAATTGGTCGGGATGGCTTGCAATTGCCGAATTTAGTTACAATAACAAAATTCAGGCATCAACGAAACATACACCGTTTTTTATAAATTACGGAAAACACCCAAGGATGGGTATTGAACCCAGAAAGGAAGGAAGTCATCCAGCTGCGACTGACTTTGCGCAAAAAATGAAAGAAATTCATGAAGAAGCGCAAGCAGCTTTAAAGAAATCACAGGATGATATGAAACTTTACGCAGATAGACGACGTTCTGAAGTACCAGAATACAAAGTAGGGGATCGAGTTTGGTTGTCAACCAAAGATCTTCAATTATCTGGAAGACCAACTAGAAAGTTGGCAGAACGATGGATAGGTCCCTATCCAATTAAAAAGATTATTTCGTCAAATGCTGTAGAGTTAAATCTACCCTTCTCACAACAAATTCATCCTGTTGTGAATGTTTCAAGGATACGTCCCTATGTCAAACCGCTTAGGGGACAGCGCATTGCACCGCCACCACCAGTAGAAATTGATGGTGAGAAGAATACGAGGTAGAAGAAATCCTCGATGTACGGTTAAAAAGAAACAAGATGGAATATCTTGTCAAATGGAAAGGATACACGGCTGAACACAATTCGTGGGAGCCAAAAGAGAATTTGGGAAATGCTAAAAGAAAAATAAAGCATTTCTATGATAAAAACCCCGGAGCAATACGAGTCATTGACAAAAGTATCTTTGACAAGTTAAGCTTCAAAAAAATACGAAAACTTCACCGAAAGTTCAGGAACGGCCATATCCAGAATCGACGTAAATGCAGTGGCAGAAACTGCATCATGGGAGAAAAATTGGCAGAAATGGAAAGGACAGCAACTTTTAAATCAATTAAATGAATCATCAGATCACGATGGTCCATGCGATTGTAACGGTTGTTTAAAAAATTAAAAAAGGATTGGCCCTGGAGTAGGGCCTTAAACTGCTTCATTTTGTTGTAGGAAGGCCTTATTCTGGGCCCGGTTATTCAAACACATATACGCACTTGTATATCGTCTATCTTACCATCATGGGTAAGAACCGCCGCAACAACAAAAAAGTTCAAAACACAATCCTTACCATCGGTGGCCATTCAAACGTAGGCCACTGCTGTGAACAATCGTCACGTTGTCTTTTCCCCGAACCTCCAAGAAAGCCGAAACCCACTCCCCGTCCTCGCATCACTATGGATCGTGATGTATACCGCTGGATAGAAAAAGCCGACCAAGGCGTAGATCCTTGGACTTTCCCGCCCAAAGCATTTTGGGCATGGCAATTATGTATGAGATGGCGAAAGGAGAAAAAAGGTGGACATATATCCTTTGAAGATTTTTAGTTCGTCTAGGAAGCCGAAACCTAAAAAGGGGGTACTGTCATGACCTGTTCTCAACGGTCAAAATCTCTAAGACATTTTTATTCTTTTTCTTGTATTTTACAAAAGCTGTAGCCAAACATCTTAGTCAGGTTGGCGTCTATCTTATCTAGTCAGCGCTAAGATTAGATTAGATTAGATAACGATTAGATTAGATTACGGACTACCGGACCGATGACTCATGAACTATGACTCAGGCTTACCAATGCGCAGCAGCAGGGGCCGATTATGTTATACTTTTACTCATACTTACTCAGCGTAGCTACTATTATTAGAGTGGTGCACAGACCACCCTTGTAGTATATAAACTGAGCAAGATAGCACCCAGAGTCCTCAGTCGAGTTCTCTCGGGTTTCCTCCTACCCTCACTCCTCTCCTCCTAAGTCTATTGTTGGGGCCCTAAGCCGTCACGGCAAGGGTAGTCCTGATAGTTAAGGTTTCTGTTTTCGAGCCAAACTTTGTCTCCTATTTCAAATTTGATTGATTTGTCTCTGATTCGTCTAGCCACCATTTGTCTAGCTAATTCATGCGCAGCAAGCGCCTCTTTCCTAGCCTTTCGTAGTAATTGTAGTCGTTCTTCTGCTGCTGGTGTCGTCATTTTCTGCGTCGCAGTAGGTAGTGCAACAGGGTTTGTTCCATACATAAGTTGGAAAGGCGATGCTTTAACTGAATCATGATGGCGGTTATTATGGGCAAATTCGGCGATTGGTAATAGTTGTTTCCAAGTGTGCGCTTCATTTGCACAGAATATTCGAAGATATACTTCTAGTTCTTGATTAACTCGTTCCGTTTCTCCATCGGTTTGCGGATGATGGCGGTACTCATTCTATGATCGATTCCTAGTGTTTTCCTGATTTCTTGAAAGACCTTGGCTGAGAATTGCGGTCCTCGATCTGAAATAAGTACATCTGGTAGACCAAAGCGCTTGAATATTTCGGAAATGTAGAGGTCTGCCGTTCCTAGTGCGTCGATGGTTTTCTTGCAAGGAGTAAGAATTACCCCCTTCGTAAGGCCATGGTCCACCGTGACCAAAATTGAGTCAAATCCGTCAGAAATGGGAAGATCGGTAATAAATCCAAGGTCACTTGCTGAAATGGTCGAGTCGCCTTTGATCCAATTGGTAGGAGGGCTGGGGTGTTGGGGTGAGTGTTCACCTTCATTTGCTGACATGTAGCGCATCCAGTGATCCATTCCTTGACGTGTTTATACATTCCTGGCACCAGTAATCTCGTTGTAACAATTCTAGTGTTTTCAATCGTCCAGGATGCCCGGAAGTGGGCGATTCATGGACCGTTTTGATAATACTGGTGCGGAGTGTTCCAAGATCAGGGATATATGCTCTGTCAATGTATCGAATAATTCCGTCAACAAATGCCCAATCCTGTAACTTGGATTTAATAGGCGGGGCGCGTTGCGTTTCTATGACTTCGACGATGGTTTTTCCAAAATTGTCAAGCGACGTAGCATCTCGGATTTTCTGAGCAAGGTCTGTAGCAATAAGGCGAATGAACTTGTTATTGGGTAACATAATAACGTCGTCCAGTATATCATCATCTTTCATATGATCAGGACGGCGGGATAATGCATCTGCTTCAAACATTTTCGTCCCTGGTACGTGCTCTATCTTCAGATCAAATTCCGATAGCATCATAGACCAACGAGCTTGTCGAGGTGTTAACCGTTGCGGGGTTCTATAGAATGAAAGGTTTTGTGATCGCAATGGACTATAATTGGATGCGGAGATCCATGCAGCAGATGGCGCCATGCTTGTAATCCTTTAATAATAGCCAGTAGTTCTCGGTCATAGATTTGGTAATTCTGTTCTGTTGTGGTTAAGGCGTGTGATATAAAGCCACAAGGATGGAGGGATCCGGAGGCGTCTGCTTGTTTCAATACTGCTCCAGTGGCTTTATTGGAGGCATCCGTTTGTAGAATAAATGGCTTGTGGGGTCTGGCATGCGTAGGACTGGCATTGACGAAAATTTTTGTTTTAATTCGTCGAAAGCCGTCTGACAATCAAGCGTCCAACTGAAGGTTAAACCTTTCTTAGTTAAGTCTGTCAATGGTTTTGCTATAGCAGCAAAGTTGCCGATGAATCGTCGATAGAAATTTCCGAATCCGAGGAAAGATCTGACTTGTTGACTGTTGTAGGGATTGGCCAATCTCTGATTCCGGCGAGTTTCACTGGTCCATTTGAATATGTCCAGGCGTAATGACCATACCCAGGAATTCGACTTCTTGAACGCAAAATTTGCATTTCTCTAACTTCAAGAATAAGTCCTTTTCCTGTAAGCGTTCTAAGACCCTTTCGGTTCGTTTCTGTATTTCGTCCTTCGTTTTCCCACAGATCAGAATATCGTCCATATAGATAATGAGCCATCCTTCATTAATCATGTCCTGGAAGTATTCGTTCATCATGGTCTGGAACGTCGAGGGCGAATTACAAAGGCCGAAGAACATTACTGTTGGTTCATACAATCCTCGGTTTGTGATGAAGGCTGCTTTCCATTCATCACCTTCTTTAATTCGGACGTTGTTATACCCCCAGCACAAATCAAGTTTAGTAAAATAGTTTGCGCTTCTAATTTTGTCATTAGGTCTGAGACTAAGGGTAACGGATAGGCGTTTTTGATTGTCCATTCGTTGAGGTAACGATAATCTTGGCAGGGTCTAAGGGCCGCTTTCTTTCTTTGAAACGAAGAAAAAATGGTGATGCCTGTGGCGATTTGGATGGTCGAATATATCCTTTATCTAATTGCTCTTTAATCCATTCGTCGAGCGTTGACTGTTCTTTTAGCGATAGTGGGTAGATTTTGCTAACTTTCGGCGTAAATCCGGTTTTGAGTTCAATTGCATGGTCCCATGGACGTGACGATGGGAAACGCTCCGATGCCTTTTTCTCAAAGGTAGACTGCCAGGGAAGGTACTCAGGTGGTAAGACAGTTGGCGTTTCGTCACGTTTTGCTTGGTGTTCAAATGCTTGTGACGCCGACGTTTTTACTCTTATCCAATATTCGTCTTCTCCCCATTGTTGAGTATCTAGCGCTATGCGCCAAATAGGTTTGTCGTCTTTTAAATTATCGTCTATTTGGAGGGTTTTCTTTCGCCAATCAATAGTCGGGTTGTGTTTTTCCAGCCATGGTATTCCGAAGATGATTTCTTGATCCCCTAAATTCGTAATCCATAACCAAGTATCATATGGTTTCCCATTGATAGAGTAAATAAGATGAGTTCGATGCGTGATCATGCCATTTTGGTTAATAGTTCCGTCGGCGTTTTTGACTTTAATTGGTTGTTTTAGTTTTTCTTTTGGCCAAATTTTGATATGCGTTCGTCAATGAAGTTTCCTTCTGCTCCACAGTCAATGAGGGCGGATATTTCAGCGGGTTTATCGTTCGTTTGCACAGTGATTGAAATCCGTTTATCATTATTGGATTGTACGATTACAGAATCGAGTGCTAACTGTTCAACTTTATGGGAGGCGTCAACCGCTTTCTGGCGTCTCCTTCTTAAAAACCCTCTGTTTCTAGTTCTTGGAGGGTTCTCGCGCTCTCGTCTGGGAGTGCTTTCAATAGTGCCCTAATGCGTTGGGCAGTTGATTCTTCTGAGGTCGTTTCTTCTATAGTTCTGATAGTGCGATTCTGAGGAGGGGGCGATTTGTTGGGCGTCGCCTGGGCGTTTCCTTTGTTTGGGCAATCCCTGGATATGTGTCCCTGAGTTCCGCATCGGAAGCACTTGCTGGTTTTCCGATATTCCTCCTTTTGGGCATCTGAAAGGCGTCCGGTAGTTATGGCATTGACCCCTTTTGATCCTGATGCTGAGTTCCTCGAGTTTCGGTTAAATTTGAAACGTCTCTCCGTGTTTCCTGATCCAGAAGATCGGTTCATCAGTTTCAGGGTTTCCCAAGCATTGTGTAATCGTTCCGCAGCATCATAGGCTGTTTCCATGTTGATAACTGCAGGGTTTTCGATGATTTTTGCTGCGACTGATGCTGGGAGTCCTTTACAAAAATAGATTCGCTGCGCCATGAACCCTGTGATTCCGGTTGACTGAATAAGGGATCGGAACTTCTGAATATAAGTGGGAATATCAATATCTCCGCCCACTTTCACTTTATCTAGATCATTCAGGGTCCTGGCTGCGGTGTCTGATTCGCCCCAATCGGCTAAGAATCGTTTTTTGAAACTGCTGTAGCTATCCCAAGAGAGCGTCGTTCCTTCTTCCTTTTTCTTTCCTTTATCTGTAGTCGTTTCATCCAATTCTTCTCGGATATTGGATTTCCAATCGTCTAATTCCTCTCCTAAATGTAGGAAAACGTATTTGATTTTTTTCTTGGCAGTGGTAAATCGTTCTTCATCTAGATCGAAGGTGTCATCAAACGCATAGTGTCATGACCTGTTCTCAACGGTCAAAATCTCTAAGACATTTTTATTCTTTTTCTTGTATTTTACAATAGCTGTAGCCAAACATCTTAGTCAGGTTGGCGTCTATCTTATCTAGTCAGCGCTAAGATTAGATTAGATTAGATAACGATTAGATTAGATTACGGACTACCGGATCGATGACTCATAAACTATGACTCAGGCTTACCATGCGCAGCAGCGGGGGCCGATTATGTTGTTACTTTTACTCATACTTACTCAGCGTAGCTACTATTATTAGAGTGGTGCACAGACCACCCTTGTAGTATATAAACTGAGCAAGATAGCACCCAGAGTCCTCAGTCGAGTTCTCTCGGGTTTCCTCCTACCCTCATCTCCTCTTCTCTAAAGTCTTCTGTTGGGGCCCTAAGCCGTCACGGCAAGGGTAGTCCTGATAGTAGAACTCGACTGCACATCTCCTTACTGCCCCAACGCTTGATAACTAGGGCATCACGCTCGAACCCGGATCCCAGGGTTAAGGGAATCTTTGATATCAGGGGGCTCTCATACTCTTCCGCAGAGTCTAAAGCATTATTAGTTGTCGGACTATAAAACCGTCACCCCTGGTTCTGTGAGACATCCATAAAAGTCTTACCTTACGTTCCCGGTCTACGCAAACCGAAGAACCTAACCCGGTTGATAGGGTTACCTGTGCACAGGATACCAGTGCCGGAGTAGTGACACGTTACGTCACTCGCATCGTAGGACCAGCCTCACCAGCCCCTGCGCACGTTAAATTGCCCTGGTCTAGGCCTCTGAAGGCTATACT
Organism: Amanita pallidorosea; assembly: GCA_023014475.1. Classification (NCBI taxonomy): domain Eukaryota; kingdom Fungi; phylum Basidiomycota; class Agaricomycetes; order Agaricales; family Amanitaceae; genus Amanita; species Amanita pallidorosea. The sequence continues at coordinate 82,984 of JAEBUS010000104.1, read as the reverse complement.
CGTACATACATAAATACATCGTTTCGTAATCCTTGGAAGTAGCCGTCGCTTGACCACGCGCTTCTGAGAAAGGCCGTACCTATTAGGGGTATAGTGCTAACTGGACAACCGTTCGGATCCAGTTTAGTTTAATCAAATTCAAAAAGTTAAAAACCGTACTATACCGTTTACGTACTAGCACTGCAGGGAGGGTTGTGGACCCTGAGTGCATTCCCAAATAAGTGACAGGCCAAGACCTCCCTCACTTCTTACGTAACGGAGAATTACGAAGTACGAGATCTTCTTAGATCACACGGGCTTACAGATAGGGAAATCGATAACTTCTGGATAGAGGTATTCGGTGTACCACTGGACGGTCTAGACGACTTTGATATTGATTACGACCCTTTCGGGCCAGATCCATTTGACGATAACGATCCAGTCTCAGACGTCCCCGCACTTCACACACCAACCGAGTCAACTGACTCCACACCCTCGATCCTGAGGAACAACATCAGTGGGAACCTGCACCGTTCCAGATCCTTGTCCCTAACCCCGCAACCCTTAATATCCAAAGTCTATTCCACTCCGACGCGCAATACATCGGAGAAGTAGCACCACCGTTCTCACCACCACCACCATCATTCAGATCTCCATCGGTATCACAACCGTCGAGATCACTTTCCCCATTTACACCACCGCCCCTCTATATCCCGATGTCTGATCAAGGAGAAGAGGATCTCACGTCAGCGCAACTGTTGCAGTTGCTGAATAATCAAAATCAAACAATTCAACAACTCCAGGAGCAGCTGCTGTTACTCCAAACAAACAATGCTGCCGCAGCACAGCAGGCAGCACTGCCACCGGCCGCCCCGGCCCCAGTAATCAATATACCGGAAGGAACGGTATTCAACATTCCCGCGCCCGCAGGAAACGGCTCATCAAAAATAGATGTGGCCAAACCTCCGGTGTTTTCCGGCAAAATGTCGGAAGTCTCAAATTTTATTAATAGTTGCCGGCTGTACATACAGCTGAAGATGGTTAGTGCCGAAGAAGAGGAGAAGATTCTCCTGGTGCTATCATATATGTCGGAAGGATTTGCAGTGGACTGGAGGGATAACCTGCTGGACATGATAGCAGATGACGATACGGATGTACGACATCCGTTGAACAATTATATAGAGATATCAGGGCAGATTTCGGCGACACTGATGAACAATCGTCGAAGATCTCTATCAGGACTACCCTGCCGTGACGGCTTAGGGCCCCAACAATAGACTTATGAGTAGAGGAGAGGAGAGTAAGTATGAAACCCGAGAGAACTCGACTGAGGACTCTGGGTGCTATTTTGCTCAGTTTATATACTACAAGGGTGGTCTGTGCACCACTCTAATAATAGTAGCTACGCTGAGTAAGTATGAGTAAAAGTAATAACATAATCGGCCCCCGTTGCTGCGCATTGGTAAGCCTGAGTCATAGTCCATGAATCATCGGTCCGGTAGTCCGTAATCTAATCTAATCGTTATCTAATCTAATCTAATCTTAGCGCTGACTAGATAAGATAGACGCCAACCTGACTAAGATGTTTGGCTACAGCTATTGTAAAATACAAGAAAAAGAATAAAAATGTCTTAGAGATTTTGACCGTTGAGAACAGGTCATGACAGTACCCCTTTTTAGGCTTCGGCTTCCTAGACGAACTAAAAATCTTCAAAGGATATGTGTCCACCTTTTCTCTCCTTTCTCCATCTCATGCATAATTGCCATGCCCAAAATGCTTTGGGCGGGAAAGTCCAAGGATCTACGCCTTGGTCGGCCTTTTCTATCCAACGATACACATCACGATCCATAGTGATGCGAGGACGGGGAGTGGGTTTCGGCTTTTTGATTGGTTCCGGGAAAGGACAACGTGACGATTGTTCACAGCAGTGGCCCACGTTTGAATGGCCACCGATGGTAAGGATTGTTGTTTGAGGTTTTTTGTTGTTGCGGCGGTTTTTACCCATGATGGTAAGATAGACGATATACAAGTGCGTATATGTGTTTGAAAACGGGCCCAGAATAAGGCCTTCCTACAACAAAATGAAGCAGTTTAAGGCCCTACTCCAGGGCCAATCCTTTTAATTTTTTAAGCAACCATTGCAATCGCATGGACCATCGTGATCTGATGGTTCATTCAATTGTTTCAGGAGCTGTTGTCCTTTCCATTTCTGCCAATTTCTCTCCCATGATGCAGTTTCTGCTACTGCATTTATATCAATCCTGGATATGGCCGTTCCTGGACTTTCAGTGAAGTTTTCATATTTTTTGAAGCTTAACTTATCAAAGACACTTTTGTCGATGATTCGTATTGCTCCGGGGTTTTTATCATAGAAATGCTTTATTTTTCTTTTAGCATTTCCCAAATTTTCTTTTGGCTCCCACGAATTGTGTTCTGCCGTATATCCTTTCCATTTGACAAGATATTCCATCTTGTTTCTTTTTAACCGTACATCGAGGATTTCTTCTACCTCGTATTCTTTTTCACCATCAATTTCTACTGGTGGTGGCGGCGCAATACGTTGTCCCCTAAGCGGTTTGACATAGGGACGTATTCTTGAAACATTTACAACAGGATGAATCTGTTGTGAAAAGGGTAAATTTAACTCTACTGCATTTGACGAAATGATTTTTTTAATTGGATAGGGACCTATCCATCGTTCTGCCAACTTCCTAGTTGGTCGTCCAGATAATTGAAGATCTTTGGTTGATAACCAAACTCGATCTCCTACTTGTACTCTGGTACTTCAGAGCGTCGTCTATCTGCATAGAGCTTCATATCATCCTGTGATTTCTTTAATGCGGCTTGCGCTTCTTCATGAATTTCTTTCATTTTCTGCGCAAAGTCAGCCGCAGCTGGATGACTTCCTTCCTTTCTAGGTTCAATGCCCATTCTTGGATGTTTTCCGTAATTTACGAAAAACGGTGTATGTTTCGTTGATGCTTGAATTTTTTTATTGTAACTAAATTCAGCAATTGCGAGCCATCCCGACCAATTTTCTTGTCGGTGATCTACGAAAATCCTCAGGAACTGTTCTAGATCCTGATTCATTCTTCTGTTTGTCCATCCGTCTGTGGATGGAAAGCTGTAGACAAATCTGTAGAAATGCCTAACATTTGGTTCAACTCTTTCATCATTTGAGCGGCAAATTGAGGGCCGCGATCCGAGATTATTGACTCGGGGAGACCATGGAGTTTCCATATATGGTCTCTGAACAATGTGGCCAGCCCTTGAGCTGACGTTTCTTCCGAGGTTGGGATGAAATGTGCCATTTTGGACATTCTATCACAGACTACTAGAATTGCATTATGACCATGCGATTCCGGTAACTTTGTAATAAAGTCTGCAGTAATATGGGTCCATGGCTTTGACGGTGCTGAATTAGGCATTAACTTTCCCGCTGGTGGTTCTGGAAAGTTTTTGCTTCTTTGGCACTTGTCACATCCAGCAACGTATTTTTTTAACAAATTTGGTGACACCTGGCCACCAGTAATTTCTTGTGACGAGTTCAACCGTCTTCCATTGTCCTCCATGTCCAGCAATGGGTGTATCGTGATGGAGTCTGACTATCTCCATTCGTAATTTTTCATCTTTAGGAACGTAAACCTTTCCTTGCCAGAGGATTAATCCTTGCTCCATCTGCCATTCTCCTGCATTGAGTCTCCTGACTCCTGCCTTTTTCATGGCTTCCACCGCTTTTACAACCTCTTCGTCATTTACTTCTGATTTTCGAATTTTGTTTAAAATTTCTTTTTCCGACGTATTAACTAGCACATGACCTTGTTGAAGTGCTGCAATTCGGAAAAATTCTGGTTTTAACAAGGTGACTTCCTTGTTTCATCTTCTACCCCCTTTTTATGGTCTGGCCTCCTGGACAGAGAATCGGCCTTTCCCATAGTTGAACCTGCTTTATGAATTAATTTAAAATTAAACCTGCTGAGGTATAATGCCCAGCGTGCTTGTCTTCGGTTTAATTTTTTAGCATTCATAAAGTATTCGAGATTTTTATGTCCGTCCATATCTCGAATTCTTGCCTTGCTCCTCTAGGTAATGTCTCCAGGCTTCGAGACACCTAATAATGCCAACATCTCTTTATCATGGACATCGTAATTCCTCTCAGTTTCGTTGAGGGATTTGGAGAGATAGGCTACTGGTCTCCATTTGTTATCATCACATTCCATTGATAACACTCCTCCCGTTGCGTAATCTGAGGCATCAGACTCTATTCTGAATTTCTTGTCGGAGTCTGGAGCGACAAGAAGGGGTTGTTCCGTAAAAGTTTTTTTTAATGTTTTAAACGCTTTTTCTTCTGCTTCTTTCCATTCCCATATTTTGTCTTTTCTAACCAAATTATGTAATGGTCGTGCTATTTTGGCAAAGTCTTTGACAAATCGTCGATAATAATTTGCCAATCCTAAAAAACGTTGGACGTCCTTAACACTGCCAGGTATTGGCCAATTAAGGATAGCATCAACTTTCTTTGGGTCCATTTTAATTCCGTTGGGTCCAATGATGACTCCTAGGAATTCTACCTCTTGCACGTTCCATACGCATTTTTCTGGTTTTACGTATAAATCATTTTCCTCCAAGCGCCGGAGAACTTCGAGCACTATATTGTTGTGCTCTTTTTCGGTTTTTGTATAAATGAGAATGTCATCTATATAAACAATGACTTTTCCTTCATTTATCATATCCCGAAAGATATCGTTCATCATGGCTTGGAAGGTTGCCGGAGAATTGGTGAGCCCGAAATACATTACTACTGGTTCAAAAGAACCTTCTGGTGTAGTAAAGGCGGCCTTCCATTCGTCTCCTTCCTTGATTCGTACGTTATTATAACCCCACCTAAGGTCCAACCTGGTGAAGTGTTTTGCTTGTCCTGCTCGATCTACGAGCTCCGATATTAATGGTAATGGATAGTTATTTTTAACCGTCCATTCATTTAGGTAACGGTAATCCTGTACCATTCTCTTTTTTCCATCTTTTTTCTTTACAAAGAACACCGGCGATGTTTGCGGTGATTTTGAAGTCTGATGTACCCCTTTTTTAATTGATCATCGACAAAGTCTCGGACTTCTCCGAGTTCGTCTGGTGATAAAGGATACACCTTTCCTTTCCTAGGTTGGTAACCTTTTTGAGATCGATGGCATGATCCCATGGTTTCCTAACCGGCATTCTTTCTGACGCAGTTTTTTCAAACAAGTGTAAATACTTGTGATACTGCGGTGGTACCAGATCTTTTGGTTCCTGTTTCTTCAACTCCCTAATCCATTTTGGGTTGTCTGATTTGATTCCAGACGGGAGAAATTCGTATTTTTCTCCTTCCTTATAGAATTTAGGGTGTTTCCATTGATCCAGGAAATCCAAATTCTGTTCTTCTTTCTCTTTTTGCTCTAGCCAGTAGGCAAAATCCAACTCCTTTTCCTTTTCCCAGACGTACATATTAGTTTCCCAATGTTCCGCCTGTTTTGTCCTTCTCTGTCTCTCTTTCGTCCATTCTCTTTGTTTATGTCCACATGATCGTGGGCATCTTGTCAACTCTATTTTACCGGTGATCCAGTTGACATCCGGATTATGTCGTCGTAACCATGTAGACCCTATGATTACGTTTGTCTTGCCTAATTCGCATATTTCGAATGTGGCTCGTTCTTGATGTCCTTTGTAACTCATGAGTAGATCTACTTCATGAGTGATCATACCGCCTTCATTGTTAGATCCATCTACGTTTCTAACTTGAATCGGTCGATCTAAAGGAATTAACCTATAGCCTTTTTCATTAGCGAACTTGGCGTTCATAAACAAACCTGTTGCTCCTGAATCGAGCAACGCTGTTTCTGTTGTTTGGTCATGTGTGTCTAACGTTTATAGACCTATTTCCATTAGTATCTCGTCCTTTTGACCAATAGAACGAACGAGAAACTCTTTTTGTCCCTTTTTAAGTATCCGTTTACCTGATAAGGAAGAATCAAGCACAGGTTTATCCGCCCTGCCGCGCTCCTGTGCTTTGGCACTAGAGACCGCTTCCTGCGGGGTGGTCTCAGAGACTGTTGAAGTCTCCGAGTCCTCCGTACCTACCAGTCCATTTTCCTTACTAATACCGAATACCTATTTAGAGAGTTCAGTACGGGACTTACTGACTCTCGTCTTCTTTTAAATTTTCGCCTTTTGCGAAATATTCCTTCATTTCTTCGAAGGACATGGTTCGGATGTCCAAACCTGATCGGCAATTCCTTGCTATGTGGCCGATCCTTCCACATTTGTAGCAGCGCATTGGTGGGCGCTGAGTTCGATCCACGTCCATCGCGTTTGGATCTTGAGGCCGTGTTGCCGCATTATTACTCGAGGAGGGTCCAGCTCCCGATCGGTTCTGGCTCGCTGATCCCAATGCTGTATTGAATCTCCATCGGGGTTTAGGCTGGCCAGTTCCTACCGGCTTCGCCGTATCCGGGCCTTTGGTCCCTTCACTCCTCTTAGCGGAGTTACTGTTCCTCGAGGAATAATACTGTTCCTCGGCTTTTGCTTGTCTCCATTGTCGGTCGAGACGAACCGATCTTCTGTACCATTCGTCGATGGTCTCCGGTACTTCATCAGCCTCCATTATCCTTTTTCGGAGACCGGCATTCAAACTTCTTTTAAACTCTTCAACTAGGGCCCTTCCCTGGTACCCTGTTCCTCGTGCGACTTTTTTAAACTTTTGCACGTGTTCTTCACACGTGTGTGCGCCCTGTGACATCGTGCGCAACTCCGATATTTTTGACGACTGTTCATCTGTGTCGCCAAAATCCCTACGTATTTGTCTGTATAGTTGTTCCACTGTATCCGGAACAATGTCATCTTCATCAGCAATTAATTCCAATAGATTGTCTCGCCAATCTACCACGAATCCTTCCGACATATATGACAACACCAGGAGAATCTTGTCTTCTTCCTCGGCGCTTGCCATCTTCAGCTGTATGTATAGCCGGCATCCATTTATAAAGTTCGTGACCTCCGACATTTTGCCGGAGAACACCGGTGGCTTGGCTACGTCTACCTTTGACGAGCCATTCCCTCCTGCTGGTGTGGGAATATTGAATACCGTCCCTTCCGGTATATTGATAATTGGGGCCGGGGCGGCTGGTGGTATTGCTGCTTGTTGTGCCGCAGCGGCATTGTTGTTTTGAAGCACTAAGAGCTGTGCTTGTAGCTGCTGAATCGTATTGTTTTGATTATTCAGCAGTTGTAACAACTGCGCGGATGTCAGATCTTCTTCTCCTTGATCCGACATGTTTATGTAACGAGGGGGTGGTGTAAATGGGGATAGGGATCTCGATGGTTGTGATACCGATGGAGATCTAAATGATGGTGGCGGTGGTGAGAACGGTGGTGCTACTTCTCCGATGTATTGAGCGTCGGAGTGGAATAGACTTTGGATATTAAGGGTTGCGGGTTAGGGACAAGGATTTGAAATGGGGCAGGTTCCCACTGATGTTGTACCTCGGTGATCGAGGGTGTGGAGTCAGATGACTCGGTTGGTGTATGGAGTGCGGGAACGTCCGAGACTGGATCGTTATCGTCAAATGGATCTGGCCCAAAAGGGTCGTAATCAATATCAAAGTCTTCTAGACCGTCCAGTGGTACACCGAATACCTCTATCCAGAAGTTATCGATTTCCCTATCTGTAAGCCCGTGCGATCTAAGAAGATCTCATACTTCGTAATTCTCCGTTACGTAAAAGTGAGGGAGGTCTTGGCCTGTCACTTATTTGGGAATGCACTCAGGGTCCACAACCCTCCCTGCAGTGCTAATACGTAAACGGTATAGTACGGTATTTAACTTTTAAGAATTGATTACACTAAACTGGATCCGAACGGTTGTCCAGTTAGCACTATACCCCTAATAGGTACGGCCTTTCTCAGAAGCGCGTGGTCAAGCGACGGCTACTTCCAAGGATTACGAAACGATTGTAATTAAGTATGTATGAGTATAGCCTTCAGAGGCCTAGACCAGGGCAATTTAACGTGCGCAGGGGCTGGTGAGGCTGGTCCTACGATGCGAGTGACGTAACGTGTCACTACTCCGGCACTGGTATCCTGTGCACAGGTAACCCTATCAACCGGGTTAGGTTCTTCGGTTTGCGTAGACCGGGAACATAAGGTAAGACTTTTATGGATGTCTCACAGAACCAAGGGTGACGGTTTTATTGTCCGACAACAAATAACGCTTTATACTCTGCGGAAGAGTGTGTGATCCCCCTGATATCAAAGAATTCCCCTTAGCCCAAGGGTCCGGGCGCGAGCGTGATGCTCTAGTTTACGAGTGGGGCAGTAAGCGATGTGATCAGTCGAGTTCTACTATCAGGACTACCCTCGCCGTGACGGCTTAGGGCCCCAACAATAGACTTATGAGTAGAGGAGAGGAGAGTAAGTATGAAACCCGAGAGAACTCGACTGAGGACTCTGGGTGCTATTTTGCTCAGTTTATATACTACAAGGGTGGTCTGTGCACCACTCTAATAATAGTAGCTACGCTGAGTAAGTATGAGTAAAAGTAATAACATAATCGGCCCCCGTTGCTGCGCATTGGTAAGCCTGAGTCATAGTCCATGAATCATCGGTCCGGTAGTCCGTAATCTAATCTAATCGTTATCTAATCTAATCTAATCTTAGCGCTGACTAGATAAGATAGACGCCAACCTGACTAAGATGTTTGGCTACAGCTATTGTAAAATACAAGAAAAAGAATAAAAATGTCTTAGAGATTTTGACCGTTGAGAACAGGTCATGACAATCTCGGAGTTGCGCACCATGACACAGGGTGCACACACGTGCGAGGAACACGTGCAGAAATTCAAAAAAGTCGCACGAGGAACAGGGTACCAAGGAAGGGCCCTTGTTGAAGAATTCAAAAGGAGTCTGAATGCAGGGCTCCGAAAACGGATCATGGAAGCCGATGAAGTACCAGCTAATATTGACGAATGGTATCGAAGATCGGTCCGATTAGATCGACAATGGAGACAGGCGAAGAACGAGGAAAAATATTATTCCTCACGGAACAGTAACTCCGCCAATAGGAGTGAAGGGACCAAAGGCCCGGATACGTCAAAGACGGTAGGAACTGGCCAGCCTAAACCCCGCTGGAACTTCAACCGAACCGCGGGATCAGCGAGTCAGAACCGATCGGGAGCTGGGCCCTCTGCGGGAAATAATACCACCGGATCAAGAACGAGCCACATTCGAAATATGCGAATTAGGCAAAACAAACGTAATCATAGGATCCACATGGTTACGACGTCATAATCCGGATGTCAACTGGATCACCGGTAAAATAGAGTTGACAAGATGCCCACGATCATGTGGACATAAACAAAGGGAGTGGACGAAGGAAAGACAAAAACGAACGAAACAGGCGGAACATTGGGAAACCAATATGTACGTCTGGGAAAAAGAGTGGGAGTTAGATTTTGCCTACTGGTTAGAGCAAAAGGAGAAAGAGGAGCAGAATTTGGATTTCCTGGATCAATGGAAACACCCGAAATTCTATAAGAAAGGGGAAAAATACGAATTTCTCCCGTCTGGAATCAAATCAGACGACCCAAAATGGATTAGGGAGTTAAAGAAACAGGAACCAAAAGAGTTGGTGCCATTGCAGTATCACAAGTATTTACACTTGTTTGAAAAAACTGCGTCAGAAAGAATGCCGGTTAGGAAACCATGGGATCATGCTATTGATCTCAAACAGGGTTATCAACCAAGGAAGGGAAAGGTGTATCCTTTATCGCCAGATGAACTCGGAGAAGTCCGAGATTTTGTTGACGATCAATTAAAAAAGGGGTACATCAGACCTTCGAAATCACCGCAGACATCGCCGGTGTTCTTCGTAAAGAAAAAAGATGGAAAAAAGAGAATGGTACAGGATTACCGTTATCTAAATGAATGGACGGTTAAAAATAACTATCCATTACCGTTAATATCGGAGCTTGTGGATCGAGCAGGACAAGCTAAACACTTCACCAGGTTGGACCTTAGGTGGGGATATAATAACGTACGAATCAAGGAAGGAGACGAATGGAAGGCCGCCTTTACTACACCAGAAGGTTCTTTTGAACCAGTAGTAATGTATTTCGGGCTCACCAATTCGCCGGCAACCTTCCAGGCCATGATGAACGATATCTTTCGGGATATGATAAATGAAGGAAAAGTCATTGTTTACATAGATGACATCCTTATTTATACAAAAACCGAAAAAGAGCACAACAATATAGTGCTCGAAGTTCTCCGGCGCTTGGAAGAAAATGATTTATACGTTAAACCAGAAAAATGTGTATGGAACGTGCAAGAAGTAGAATTCCTAGGAGTCATCATTGGACCCAACGGAATTAAAATGGATCCAAAGAAAGTTGACGCCATCCTTAACTGGCCAACACCTGGCAGTGTAAAGGACGTTCAACGTTTTCTAGGATTGGCAAATTATTACCGAAGATTTGTCAAAGACTTCGCCAAAATAGCACGACCATTACATAATCTGGTCAGAAAAGATAAAATATGGGAATGGAAGGAAGCGGAAGAAAAAGCTTTTAAAACATTAAAAAAAACTTTTACGGAACAACCCCTTCTTGTCGCTCCAGACTCCGACAAGAAATTTAGAATAGAGTCTGATGCCTCGGATTACGCAACGGGAGGAGTGTTATCAATGGAATGTGATGACAGCAAATGGAGACCAGTAGCATTTCTATCCAAATCCCTTAACGAAACCGAGAGGAATTATGATGTCCACGATAAAGAAATGTTGGGCATTATTAGATGTCTCGAAGCCTGGAGACATTATCTAGAAGGAGCAAGGCAAGAATTCGAGATATGGACGGATCATAAAAATCTCGAATACTTTATGAATGCAAAAAAGTTAAACCGAAGACAAGCACGCTGGGCCTTATACCTCAGCAGGTTTAATTTTAAATTAATTCATAAAGCCGGAACAACTATGGGAAAGGCCGATTCTCTGTCCAGGAGGCCAGATCATAAAAAGGGGGTAGAGGATGATAACAAGGAAGTCACCTTGTTAAAACCAGAATTTTTCCGAATTGCAGCACTTCAACAAGGGCATGTGCTGGTCAACACGTCGGAAAAAGAAATTTTAAATAAAATCAGAAAATCAGAAAAAATGAAGAAGTTGTAAAAGCGGTGGAAGCCATGAAAAAGGCAGGAGTCAGGAGACTCAATGCAGGAGAATGGCAGATGGAACAAGGATTAATCCTCTGGCAAGGAAAGGTCTACGTTCCTAAAGACGAAAAATTACGAATGGAGATAGTCAGACTCCATCATGATACACCCATTGCTGGACATGGAGGACAATGGAAGACGGTGGAACTCGTCACAAGAAATTACTGGTGGCCAGGAGTCACCAAATTTGTTAAAAAATACGTTACTGGATGTGACAAGTGCCAAAGAAGCAAAAACTTCCCAGAACCACCAGCGGGAAAGTTAATGCCTAATTCGGCACCATCAAAGCCATGGACTCACATTACTGCAGACTTCATTACAAAATTACCAGAATCGCATGGTCATAATGCAATTCTAGTAGTCTGCGATAGAATGTCCAAAATGGCACATTTCATCCCAACGTCAGAAGAAACGTCAGCCCAAGGACTGGCAACGTTATTCAGAGATCATATATGGAAACTTCATGGTCTCCCCGAGTCAATAATCTCGGATCGCGGACCTCAATTGCCGCTCAAATGATGAAGGAATTGAACCAAATGTTAGGCATTTCTACGGATTTGTCTACAGCCTTCCATCCACAGACGGATGGACAAACGGAACGAATGAATCAGGACTTAGAACAGTTCCTGAGAATATTTGTAGATCACCGACAAGAGAATTGGTCGGGATGGCTTGCAATTGCCGAATTTAGTTACAATAACAAAATTCAGGCATCAACGAAACATACACCGTTTTTATAAATTACGGAAAACACCCAAGAATGGGTATTGAACCCAGAAAGGAAGGAAGTCATCCAGCTGCGGCTGACTTTGCGCAAAAAATGAAGGAAATTCATGAAGAAGCGCAAGCAGCTTTAAAGAAATCGCAGGATGATATGAAACTTTACGCAGACAGACGACGTTCTGAAGTACCAGAATACAAAGTAGGGGATCGAGTTTGGTTGTCAACCAAAGATCTTCAATTATCTGGAAGACCAACTAGAAAGTTGGCAGAACGATGGATAGGTCCCTATCCAATTAAAAAGATCATTTCGTCAAATGCAGTAGAGTTAAATCTACCTTTCTCACAACAAATTCATCCTGTTGTGAATGTTTCAAGGATACGTCCCTATGTCAAACCGCTTAGGGGACAACGAATTGCACCGCCACCACCAGTAGAAATTGATGGTGAGAAAGAATACGAGGTAGAAGAAATCCTCGATGTACGGTTAAAAAGAAACAAGATGGAATATCTTGTCAAATGGAAAGGATACACGGCTGAACACAATTCGTGGGAGCCAAAAGAGAATTTGGGAAATGCTAAAAGAAAAATAAAGCATTTCTATGATAAAAACCCCGGAGCAATACGAGTCATTGACAAAAGTGTCTTTGACAAGTTAAGCTTTAAAAAATACGAAAACTTCACCGAAAGTCCAGGAACGGCCATATCCAGGATCGACGTAAATGCAGTGGCAGAAACTGCATCATGGGAGAAAAATTGGCAGAAATGGAAAGGACAGCAACTTTTAAATCAATTAAATGAATCATCAGATCACGATGGTCCATGCGATTGTAACGGTTGTCTAAAAAATTAAAAAGGATTGGCCCTGGAGTAGGGCCTTAAACTGCTTCATTTTGTTGTAGGAAGGCCTTATTCTGGGCCCGGTTATTCAAACACATATACGCACTTGTATATCGTCTATCTTACCATCATGGGTAAGAATCGCCGCAACAACAAAAAAGTTCAAACCACCATCCTTACCATCGGTGGCCATTCAAACGTGGGCCACTGCTGTGAACAATCGTCACGTTGCCTTTTCCCCGAACCTCCAAGAAAGCCGAAACCCACTCCCCGTCCTCGCATCACAATGGATCGTGATGTATTCCGTTGGATAGAAAAAGCCGACCAAGGCGTAGATCCTTGGACTTTCCCGCCCAAAGCATTTTGGGCATGGCAATTGTGCATGAGATGGAGAAAGGAGAAAAAAGGTGGACACATATCCTTTGAAGATTTTTAGTTCGTCTAGGAAGCCGAAGCCTAAAAAGGGGGTACTGTCATGACCTGTTCTCAACGGTCAAAATCTCTAAGACATTTTTATTCTTTTTCTTGTATTTTACAATAGCTGTAGCCAAACATCTTAGTCAGGTTGGCGTCTATCTTATCTAGTCAGCGCTAAGATTAGATTAGATTAGATAACGATTAGATTAGATTACGGACTACCGGATCGATGACTCATAAACTATGACTCAGGCTTACCAATGCGCAGCAGCGGGGGCCGATTATGTTGTTACTTTTACTCATACTTACTCAGCGTAGCTACTATTATTAGAGTGGTGCACAGACCACCCTTGTAGTATATAAACTGAGCAAGATAGCACCCAGAGTCCTCAGTCGAGTTCTCTCGGGTTTCCTCCTACCCTCATCTCCTCTTCTCTAAAGTCTTCTGTTGGGGCCCTAAGCCGTCACGGCAAGGGTAGTCCTGATACATAGATGAAATGTTTCGCTTTGGATCGTTGTCCTTTGAATTTCTCAATGGAGATTCCCTTTATTCCTTTCGGGGATGTTTCCTTTTCGTCTGCCATATTCTTCTTTGTTTCGGTTTCAGGTTCCTGTTTCGGTTCTGTTGCTTGTTTCGAGCTTTCCCCTTGTTTCGGCTCGTTGTCAAAATCTAGATCCAGTTCGATCTGCTGTTGTTCCTTGTATTCGTTCCACTTGGCAAGAGTAGATTCCTCAAGTGCGGAGAAGACTCCGTCGGTTAGATCCTCAGCGTCTCGAAATTCGTGCCACCAAGTAAGTTCTGGCTCTTTGTTTGGTGGGAAGAATAATCGGCTATCTGAATTGTTTTCTTCGTTATGCCAATTAATCCAAGTCTCTGCTGGTAATTCTTCGTCAGGGTTTCCTTCTCTATATTCTCCTTCGAAGAAACTTTCTGGGACTTGCTGGTTCTTTTTCTTGGTGGTTGAAACGTAGTACCACCCTTTGTTTGTTGTAGAAGGATAGACTTCCCTTCGTCCAAGGTAGTATTTTTGCCTATAACGAACGGAGTCGTTTGGCGGTCTGATCTGGGAGGTTCGGGTCTCAATGGTGTCTGGCTAGTGACGAAGCACTGAGCGGTTCCTGAGTTCCAACTTGTGTTATGGACGATGCCCTCGTTGTAGTCCGTTCTAAGTCAACAGCGACAAGCAGAGTCTCGGTCTGCTCCCAGCCACTGGACAAAGAGTTTAGACGCTAAGTCAAACGATGACGAAGGTCTTGAGAACGATGAAGAAGAAGAGCGTCGAGTTCAAGCGAGGTTGAGAGCAAAACTCGTCTAAGTTGGAACTGAGGTTACTCTACAGTACATGGAGTTTATATACGTTTGGAGAACAAAAGAATCGTAAAAGGAAATAAAGCTGTAGTTATCTGAGAAAGGGAATATGAAGGTAACTACAAAAGGAGATAGCGTCCAGGCTGTACGATGCGCAGTAAAGATGGATATGAAACTGTTTGCCGAAACATGGAGACGAAACGAAAGAGAACTGTAACAGGATGTCACACAATTCCCACCAGCTATCCCTCCGAGTCAAGCAAATAGCGCGCAACTCACACCAGGCGTCCCCCAAGTCGAGCAATGGAAGCATATCCCACCGGTCTTAGATCCATTGTTTGTTCTCAGAATCTCTCAATGCTCGTACTCATACTGATATACCTTTATAGTGATAGAAGAACGCTTCAGCCAACTAACCCACAATCCAGTAGCTTCAACATCCCTCAAGTCCAGCAACTCGCACTAGGCATCCCTCCAAGTCAAGCGCAACTTGCGCCGGTCATTCCTCCGAGTCAAGTGATTGGCGCACAAGACGCACTAGGCATCCCTGAAGTGAACAGCGCACCACCCCCGCAGCTCGTGCTGGGTGTCCCACCCATAAACACACCCGACGCCCCGCCAAATGGGCTGACTATCAAGCTGCCCTTGGGCAAGATTGGTAAGCCAAACAAGAAGGGCGGTCAACAGGCAAAGCCGGGCACGAAAATCAACGGAAAGTATGTCACCTTTATTTATACAACAACTTTTACCGACTATCTTCAATTCAGGAACTTGGCGATGCAAGACTGGCTGGATCAACGTGGTGGTTCAGGAACATTAGGGGAGTTTGGAGGGTATTGGGTAGGGCTGGGTCCGGAGGGGCAAAAGGTAAGTGATATATTTCCATTTTTCATGATTCTGACAACTTCGGTAGCATTGGGATCAAGTGGCGTTGGACACGAAGGTACAAAATTTATATATGCTATTTATCTATCTAACGGACGGTTTTATAGTACGCAGAGAAGGAGGTGAAGAAAGCAAAGAAAAATCAATGAAGGGGGGAGGAGGCGAGAACGAGGCGGGGAAAAAGGGGGAATTAAAGGGAAGTAGGGCGAAATGTGGCGAGGAAAAGCTGTGGGAAGCGAAGAGGGGGAGAAGGATGTGTGGAGGGCTGTGGCGGGGAAAAGCTGTGAGAAGCGGAGGGGCGCTCAGCAGCGATTTGTATGAACATGGGAACGAATAAATACATTCGTTGCTAACGAAATAATTCGGAATGAAGTTCCAGAGCGCCCAATCCTATAGTGTGCTTCGCCCAAATTCGACAATGCGAAATTCCGGTACGTAATTACGAGTTTGGACGAGTTTGACCGTCCGGACTTTTCACTGGGCGTAACGCGTAACGGATACAAGATCTATCATGCGAGGTAAACTACGCGCTCCGATTTCGAGCTTGGTGAATGGAGACAGTCTAAGAAGAACTTTAAGACAGGATTTACACTGTAGAGAATCGAGAATGGAATGGTTTGCAGTTGCACACATGCGAGTGGGCATGCATTGAATTTGGCATGGCGGTAGGCATATGGGGGGTGGGCAAAAAAAAGGCAGTCACCTAGGTACAGGATCTACTCTTCGCTTCTGCTGCTCCCTTCTCAACAGCTTCAGCAAGACTGCCTGCGCGAAATACCCATGCCAACAGACCATCCGACGTGTTGAAGCAACTTTGCAAGCTATCCGACCTCAGCGCATATGAAGAGAAATTGCAAGCAAGTCCACATGCGTTGGATTCATTGAGGAATGTGCTGAGAAGGGCTCAGGGGAGGGTCAGGTTGGACAAGGCGGCTTTTGTGACTGTGAGTCTCGAAAATCACCCTTTCAATTTCAACATCCATAACTCTGAACAGCCGATCCACCTGAACGTGAAACGATGGATACACCCATCCTCACGATGCGACCATGCACAATACTCCAAAGTTCCCCTCAGGCTCTTTGTCAGTTATTCACCAGAAAGGGCCCTTTCATATCTCGGAAGGAATAAATGATCCTAATACGAGGTTCGATGCTCGTGCCACTGGCAGGGAACGTTGTATGATGATACAGGATGGCTACGACTGGTGATCGGGAGGAATGTGACTGAGGTGTGTTGTAATTTGTACATTCTAGTCCGCCAGCTATAGAGCGCGTTAAAAAGGTTCCAAACAATGTTGGTCCCTGCGAACGGCAGCCTGCTAAATGATCTCGTCGCCTAAAAAGCCGTATTTCTACCAACAGAACCCGTTGAAGGGGAAGACAAGCATGATATACATATAGCCGAATACAGTCACCGGGAATGCAGCAGGATAGTATCTCGCAGAATCTGTTTCGCTTCAAGCGGCATTGGCTATCGAGCATGTTTTTGTTGGCTCTTAGGTACGTACCAACTTTTCAATACTAGACTGCCAAGTTCCGGGCGTTTCTAATGGTAGAATGTGGATATGGAAAACTACCCTAAAGAGTGAGCGCCCAGAACAATAAGAGAACAGTGGCAGGGGTTCAAATAGCCTCGGACATGAGACGCTAAAGGATCTTGCGGACGGGGAAAAAGTCCTGCAGTTAAAAACACGCTGTCTCTGTCCCCGTTTTCGTAAATGGCAACATCCTGTACCAATCTGACCTCACTGCATGTCCAGCTGCTAGGTACAGATGAGCGCCGAAGGATAGTTGTACAACGTTGCCTTATTCCACGGTCTCCAACTGGCGTCCAATGTCGACCGAGAATATTTAAAAGATTCTACCATCCATTGCCACCCACGTCATGCCGATCTGGCACTGGAATACCTGGACATCGTTACGCGTATGAGAACTGCGGCGGCAGTCAGCGATGTCATAGGAAAATTATGCGTCTGGCGCTCATAAGAAAAGTGACCGCCAAGTCTTTTGGCTAGGAGGCGCTCTATGTGAATTTTATCATATGCGCCACATCAAATGCGAAGAATTTGGAGTCAAGTAGATGCTCAATATCATTGTTCTATGCGGCAATCTATAGTACTGAGATAGACGATTCCTGAGCAGGGCCGTAGGCACATCCTACTAAGGCGAAATATGTCAAGGAAGCTATAACATTGGTGCCAAGCTTGGATGCAAAACTCATATCCACCTAGTGCAGCACTTGTTTATTTTGGATTACAAAGTGCTAGCTATGGCGGACGACGTCACCGACGCCGAAATCCTGTCCACCAACGATTCCATCTATTCAATTAGTGACGTGAGCAACGACGAACAAATGGCCTACACATACAGATCACGTATATCTTAACATCAGTCATACTCCATGCCCCACGTACTCCCTGAGCATATCCTCCGTTATGGGTCGCGCTCTGGTAAGGGTGCCGACGACATTGATATACTCAGGTTCTAGATGGTGCCATTACTGGGCATATTCATCAATCATCCTTATAAGGACTTACTGTCCTTTTTCCAAAATGACCACGGCGCGCGGCGCTCCAACTTGTCGCTTCGCTGCTGAACGGTGTGGTAACCAAACCCTGTTGGTCTGCCTTGAGCAAGAACGATTTGAAAGGCAGTGATGTACAATAAGACGGTGAGGGAGAGGCGGAAGATCATGATGGTTATGAGATGAGTGACCAGCACTACTGGGAAAGCGCTGGAGGGAAGTGTGGTTTATATTTCCACTCTTGAATTACATAAGGACTCTATTTTTGAGATACACGTGTTGGGCGCTGTACCGAGACGTGAATCAAGTCTACCAAAATTAAAGAGCCAAAGACCTATGGCTCTGTGCTCACCAAAAGTTCTTGATTGTCGTCTCACTCTGGTCCTGTCTTCCATTCAGCTGCTGCAAGGCGTCATCTGGTCTCCTGCATTTTCAACAGGTTGATTGGAGTGTACTGACTTTCCTTTTTGGCGGGATGGTCGCCAAAAAATAACAGAACACCCCGCCCTCGATAGCCGCCAGCAGCGGCACACGAAACCAGCGAACGCAATGTCATCACATATCATGAATTTATTTAATCAGAGAAAGATTACACGTGCTGTTGCATATCGAGCCAATCATGCTCATCCGAGGACAAAGCCAGTGCCGCCATCTTCCGCCTTCGATTTGATCTTAAGGTCCTTGTGCGATCGTTTATTGGAGTCGTCATGTCTTGCAAATTGAATGCAGCATAAAGGCGAAATGAACGATTCAGTAGAACTTGATATGCACGCACATTATCACCAATTGGCTGGAATGTGTCTTTTAACAGGCCTGCACACCAGACATCGAATGCAGTAAATTCATCGGGACGATTTCGGTCGACAGGGTGGAGAGGAAAGCACACGGCAGATGTCCGAGACGCGAGGGAAAAGACTATTCGAATGACAGGAAGTGATAGTCCTTCGGTTTTGTCAAAGAGGCCCAGCTCGAATGGATCCATTTCCTTCAACACTGGGTCGATATTATCGGTGTATTTTACGTTCTTGACTTGAACAAGAATGGCTGTCACAGTCCTATGAGAAAGCTTTTCTGTCTTGTGACAAATAGGCAAGATAATGTCGACGCCTTCTTGGGTCTACCAATCGCCCCCTTCGTGATGAATTTCCAGAGCTTCTTAGCCGAGATTATGCCTACATCTTCAACTTTGATGATACGGTTAAACCACATACAGTGGTCCTTGAACGTCTCCTGAAATGTTTTCTCCTTGCCCGCGCGCCAAAGTACCGGCAAACATTGTCGCAAATCCTGGTGTGCACCAGTTGGCAGTAGGGCAGCCATAAATTCATCAACCGATATCCATCTTCTTTGATGCTCACGCGCTGCCTTGTCACGTGCCTGCTAGTGTTGTCAATGGCTCGGGTAATAGCTGCTAGCCGGCTATAGCCGGTTTAACCATGAGTCATCGTGTCTCTTGCCCCCCTCTCACCTGTTCGCCCTCTCGCTTCTTGCCCGTTCACTGCCCTCTCCTCGCCCTCTTGCCCTCTTGCCCTCTTGCCCTCTTGCCCTCTTGCTTCTCACCCGTTCACCGCCCTCTCCTTGCCCTTTCGCCCTCTTGCCCTCTTGCCTCTCGCCTGTTCACCCCCCTCTCCTCTCGCCTGTTCACTGCCCTCTCCTCTTGCCTGTTCACCGCCCTCTCCTTGCCCTCTTGCCCTCTTGCACTCTCGCCTCTCGCCCATTCACCGCCCTCTCCTCACCCTCTTGCCCTCTCTCCTCTCGCCTGTTCACCGCCCTCTCCTTGCCCTCTCGCCCTCTCTCCTCTCGCCTGTTCACCACCCTCTCCTCGCCCTGTCGCCCTGTCGCCCTCTCCCCCTGTCGCCCTGTCGCCCTCTCCCCCTGTCGCCCTGTCACCCTGTCGCCCTCTCCCCCTGTCGCCCATTCTCCCTCTTGCCTGTTGCCCTGTCACCTGCCACCCTCTTGCCTGTTGCTCGTTCACCCTCTTGCCTGTCACCCTCTCGCCCTGTCACCCTCTCACCCCCATTCACCCTCTTGCCTCTCACGTCAACCAGGTAAGTGCCCGCCGCTCCCAGTCATGCATCGACTCACCAGGCCACTGCCACCCCACCTGCACACCCTGTCACCCATTCACCCTCCCGCCCCCTTGCCCTCCTGCCTGTCCGCCCTCTCGCCCTCTCACCCTCTCGCCCATTCGCCCTCTGACTCTCATGAAAGAGTCTGACGAAGTCTCAGACATGCACGAAGGCAAACGACTGTGGTATTCATACCTGACGAAGTCTATGTACGAGTGAGTACAGGATATATAATATAAGTGCATATAACATACCTCAGATGCGCACGAAGGCAATTGACTGAGGTTACGAGGACGGAGTACTGGAATATATATTCTACAGTCCAATATGATGCGGCCGGTGCCTAACTGGCCCGGATATTCAGTAACAGCTCGAGAAAAGAGACCTACGAGGTAAGTAAAGTATCAAACGCATATGGTATATAAACAAAAGACTGATACATATCTTGACAATAAGCTTTAGGCTGTTGATTGCGGGCAGCACGGTATCACAAGGTGGTGGTGACGTCGAACGGCTCGGATCATGCGCGCTTGTAGTTCCAACATCTCACCCATTTACCCTCTCGCTTCTTGCCCGTTCACCGCCCTCTCCTCACCCTCTTGCCCTCTCCCCCTCTCGCCTGTTCACCCTCTTGCTTCTCGCCCATTCACCACCCTCTCCTTGCCCTGTTGCCCTCTCCCCCTCTCACCTGTTGCCCATTCACCCTCTCACCTTTCACCCTCTCACCTATCGCCACCCTTTGTTCCCTCTGTGTATACCTATTACTATATTTGGGTAGCTTGGGTATAGTAGTGTCTATATTTAGGTAGCTGTTATATAAGAGTTGTGCTGCTGCATGGGCACGACATTTGTCTCTCTCTCCCACCTCTCACTATGCCCCCAGCAAGAAAAAATCAGAAAAAAGTCAGAAAAACCAAGACAAGTGATGGTAATTAGATGCAGATAATGAGATACCATTTAGCTTAATGATGATGACTGCAGACTACTCTGAGACACCTAGTTCAATGAATAACAAGCCAAAAACTACAGGTGAATATTTGCTCTGTATTTTTCTAATCTAATTTATGGTGTAAAGGCAAGGAGCCTGCTCAGCAATCATTAGCCCATGGGACCAACAAACCATCTGGTGAGTGGCAGATGGCCACATTGTGGAAAATAATGATAATACCTTATCCATCAGCAGCAGGAACTGACAACTTGGACTATCCATCCCCTGCTCCAGGAGGATCTGATGTATTTGGAAGCCCAGAACCTCAGTTAGGTGACACAGGCCGTGGTGAGTGGAAATGCAACAAGTCAATCATGTCAGGACCAAAATCTATCCAGCAGTGAGAATTCGTCAACCATCTAAACGAGCTCTCCAAGTGAGCATACAGTTAACTTGCATATTTATTAGATTAAATCTTGCAGCTTGATCCCTTGATGCCACTGACTCCTGCTAGGAAAACAGTTGCAGCAACACCCTCAAAGTCTAGAGCACGTGCTGTCAGGGTTTTATTTACTCCAGCCCAAGTGTCTTCCCATTGACTGCAGAGGATTTTGGTTCAGGGTCACTTGATGATGAGGAATCACATAAATCACCAACTGAGATAGCTTCTCAGTTGCAGTTGTTATCTGTGGAATCAGACTCCAATGAGTCTTTAGTTGTGAAATCTAAACATAAGGGAAAGAAGGGTGGAGCAAAAGATGTTTGGACATTTTTTGAAAAGAGGAAGGGGAAGGGGAAGGGGAAGGGAAGGGGAAAGGGGAAGACTATGGGAGATGAAGAGGATTTAAAGAGTGTCTGCAAGTTTTGTCTGTGAGTTTTGCATTTCCAGACCCTGTCCTGATGTTTAAAATTTAATACATGTTTGTTTTTAGTACAGCTCAAGAGGCTAATCCAGACCATGAAGTTGCAGCTTTTGGCAGTACCACTGGCATCTCCAACCTCAGGTTACACCTAATCAAAGTTCATTTGGAGGACTGGACCAAGTCCTGTGCCAAAATGAGCATTCCTATCACTTCTTCTTTAGCACTGCAAGCTGTCAACACAGAGGGTGACCCTGAAGCTATTGAGCGCCTCACTTATTCTAAGGAGGCCTTAATAAAAGCTTTGGTTGAGCTAATTATTGGGGATGATTTGGTAGGCACCATTCAGTCCATCTCTTTATTGAAAATCTGATTGGGAACAGTCTATAAATATTGTGGAATCCCCAAGGCTGTGCAAACTCATGTTGCTCCTGAGGAAGGAGTTGAAAGAGTCAGAGATTCCTGCCAGGAATACAATCAGAAATCACATCATGACTGAGTTCTCAGATCATCTTGAAAAATTAGAGGAGGAAATGAAGGTTAGTTATCACCTTCATATCTTTTAATTTAAATTTATACTTTACAGGGATCTGTTGGAAAAATATCACTGACAACTGATGCATGGTCAGACCCAAACCTCACCTCATTTATGGCTATCACAGCCCACTGGATTCAAGATGTTGAGGTGAAAGCTTCAGCAGAGTTGCAGAGGAATTTGGAGATGAGAAGTGATCTTATTGGATTCACCAAGATTCCTGGAAGGCATACTGGCAAACATCTTGCCCACTGTTTTATTCACATCCTCAACAGACTGAAAATAACCCATAAGGTACTTGTTTCTGTATCTTTTATCTTCATTATTCATATACTCACAGATTGGATGGGTGACATGTGATAATGCCAGCAATAATGACACTATGATGATTTCACTGCAGAGTATGCTTCAAAAGCAGAAAATAAAATTTGATGCAGTTGAAAATAGGATTAGGCAGGATTTATAACTGCTTTTGGTGGCCCTATTAACATTTTCTAGATGCTTTCCACATATTGTTAACCTGGCCTGCAAAAGAACCCTCAAGGCCATCACTGACCCAAAATATGCAGAAACAGAATATGAGCCAAGTGGATTTAGGAAGGACTGTGTTGCCACAATCCGCTCTTTTATCAATACTGTAATATCTCTTTATCAATGATTATATCTTATTAATTATTTTATAATACAGGTTCGCAATAGCAATGCCAAAAAAGAACATTTTTCTGAGTATGTCAAGAAACACTATGGGAAGGACTACCAGCTCCTTCGTGATGTGCAAACAAGATGGTCTTCAACCCTTTTAATGATCAAAAGGGTATTGCAGCTCAAACAGGTATGATCTGAAAGAAAGTCTGGGACATGATTGCTTATGCATCCATAGGCTGTTATTGATATGATCAATGATAGTGAATTTGGCTTAGACACTTATGAATTAACTGAGGAGGATTGGCAAACATTGGAAGATTACAATGAGATTCTCCAGGTAAGATTTTATGTCTAGAAGAATATGTGCTAATACAAATTAAGGTGCCTCATGCATTCCAGCACATACTTGGAACTGAAAAAACCCCTACTCTGCCCTATATCATTCCTGCTTTTTCAGCTTTCAGTGAGAGATGGAAAGAGTTTTTAGATGAGAATGTACACTGGGCCAGTATCATTCAACCAGGCCTAGACAAATTGGCAGAGTATGAAGAAGAGCTGCACAAGACCCCAGCATATGTACTAGCAATGGGTATGTTGACAACCATAGTTTTGTCATGAACTAATGTACCCCCAGCCATTGATCCTAGCTGCAAGTTTACTTATCTGCCAGAGGATGAAGTCCACTTGGCTAAGAGAACACTGCTGAAAGCAGTAAGTTGGTCTTTAAATTACATGTCTGACTTCATTTCACCTTCTGACAGTTAAGGGCATACCAGAGCCAAACAAGAATAGTTGATGTGGCTCAGCAGCAGCCTGCAACCAGATCATCTAGGCAGACTGCTGCTAGTATTTTATTCCCAAAGAAGCAGCACTCAGCACCCAAATCACAAACATTGGATATGGAAGTTGATGAATATCTAGGCTCACTAAGCCAGGAGACTGGGATTCTGGAATTTTGGCAGGTAACTAAGTTTATAATTCCTTTGATTTGCCTGACTTTGAGTCTTGACACAAGGGACAGAAATCTAAGTACCCTCACTTATTCCAGCTTGCCATGGACATCCTACCTATTCAGGCCACCAGTGTCCCATGTGAGAGAGTTTTTTCTTCTGGAAAAGAAACCATGGCACCTAGGAGGAGTAGGATTACTCCTGAATTGATGGAGGCCCTTCAAATTTTGAAATTTACAATTAGGAAAGGCCCCTCTCTGAGCTTCACAGATGGATTATCTTGGGATGATGAAGTTAGGGAGTTTGAGTACATGGCCAGGACTGCCCAGCCAGAAGATGCAGACAGTTATGGCAGAAATTTGAGGCATGCAGGACAGGATGAAGATGAACTGGATGAGATCATTGAGGAAGTGACCAAAGCCATGGAGGATCAAGAAAATGAAAGCTCAGAAGGTGGACTTGAGTATGTTTAAGAGTTGAAAAATTGTATACTTTTACTGCAGAATTGAAATATGCTATCTCATATTGCAATATAGCTCAACTTTTATTTTGTTCTAGGAAATACAGGTAAGCAGGTGGATCTGATTCATCATCTGCCAATTATACTTGTCACCACACAGCCTTGCACAGCATGATCTATAGGCAACTGTGCATAATGACACCAGCCCAGTATTGGACTTCAGCTGGAAGCTTTGGAGGTGGGTTCAGTAAATCAGCCTCATTTGAGCTGGACTTGAATGTGAATCTTTGTGAATGCAACAAGGGCAGGTAGAAGGTGACAAATACTTTAGGTAACAATTTGGGTCCAGCAGAATGCATGCTAACACAACCAAGATGCCTCATGCATTCCAGCATATGCTTGGGACTGAGAGGACACCCTCCCTTATATTGTCCCTGCCATCTCAGCATTTATCCAGGGGCAGGAAGAAATTGTAGCAGAGAAAGTTGAATGGGAAGATATCATCCAACCTGGCCTGAGGAAATTGCAAAATTATCAAGGGCTTCTAGAAAAAGCTCCTGCCCATTTTCTTGCAATGGGTACAGGAGTCATTCTAAGCTGCTACTAAGGTCCTTATACAGTTCTAGCAATTGATCCTGTTCACCAGCTTCCAAATTTGTTATTCAGCTCAGCCAAGAGAGTATTCTTGAGAGCTGTGGGTTGATCCACAGCTGCTGATGTCTCAAAGTTGCCCCCACTGCTAGAAGATGGAAGGAGTTGGAGCATGAGGACAAAGGGTGAGACCATGGAGATGACCAGCATCCCAATTATATTGATGGAGTGGATGAGTGGTGATAGAACAGTGGTAAAAATGTAGTGCTGCCAACAGCTTGACTAAAAGCCACTTATAGCCAATTTATCAGTGCCCACAGAATTTCACTAATTATCTTCCATACCTCCTGCATCATTCAGCATGTATGTGGCAACCAGTGAAGATGTGAGACAATGGGTAGAACTGGTGCTAAGCCCAGACATTCAAGGCCTGAAATAAGATAGATAACATTCCAAAAATGGAATTTGGAAGATGGTGAATCCTCTACTAGCACTGAATGTGGAACTCCTAATTGACCAGCTGTCTGTGCATTTGAGCTGCTATCCAGTGCTATTTCCTTGTCTCACCAATATCTTATTTTGGACTGAGAGCAACAGGAATCATTTGAGGTGAGTGGGTGTGAGGGACTGAGAGTGCATGAGTGGGGCATGGTCAGATGATGGCAAGCAAGTGGGTGAGGTGTGATGGGCAAGGGAGTGTGCAAGTGAGTATGTGGGTGAGTGGGTGGGTGAGCAAATGGGTGGGTGGGCAGGCATGGAGGGATTATGTGAGGGAATGGGTGGGCATGTGAACAGGGTGAGGCATGGACTAGCAAGCAATGAATTGGGTGGTGGCCTAGGAAGGGGTTGAATGGCTGGCCTAGTGAAAGTCTGAGAGACTGGGTGGGTGAGTAAGAATGCAGGTGAAAGTGGGGGCATGTGAGAGCAAGGATGACATGAAGAGAGGAGAGTGGGACTCATTGGTTCCAGAGCAGGTGTATTAAATTATCTATAGCACCACTTTGTAGCCAAACAATGGCTATGACTATTGGGCTATAGCTGGAGAACCAACTCCAGCCACTTGGCTTAGCTGTAGCCTAGCTCAGCTAAGGTTTAATAATATTATAGATGATCAACCTTCAATGGTAAGAACAAGGGCAAGGGCAAGGAGGTAAAGGGAATGGCATTTGAGAGGATGAGCAAAGGCAAATGGGAATGCAGGCAAATGAACAAAGGGGGAGGTGAAGCAAGTGACACTCCCCCCCTGTACGAGTGGAATCCGAGCTCAGTCCGAGGAATCCGAGCAGAATCCGAGTTCAGTCCGAGTCCAGTCTGAGTAGGCTAAAAAAGTACAAGGAATCCGAGTAGAATCCGAGTCCAGTCCGAGCTCAGTCCGAGTTGGGATACTCCACCATTCAATCCGAGTTGAACTCGGACTGAGCTCGGACTGGACTCGGATTCTACTCGGATTCTACTTGGATTCCTTGCTTTTTGAGCCCATTCTCATTGGCCAATGCTGTATATAGTAAAGCTATGTCAATATATCTATTCCTTGTGTCTTATTGTTTAATTCTCTCACAACATATTCAATTATTGAGATTGTACATTTGTTCCTCATGTTAGAAGAGTCTTAGTACCTCTGTGTACCAGGACTCTATCTTGCTCATCTGTGCTCATTCCACCCACCTTGAAGGTTATCTGGCCTCATATTCAAATGAGTCTTAGCACTTGCTCAAAATCATAATCATCTACCAGGGTCCTGATTATCAGACATTAGTGTTGCAGTTGTAGATGGCGTTCAAATCTCAGCTAAAGTCAACTTTTCAATTAAAGCCGGATACAGATATTAGGTATATGTATATTACATATCATCTGAGGTTTCCTCATCTGATATTTCTTCCTCATCTGATATTTCATCATTTGAGATTTCTTCCTCATCTGATATTTCTCCATCTGAGATTTCATGATCTGAGCTTTCCTCCATGATTCCCTGCTTTTTAACAACATGTTTTGTGTGATAATACAATATGCTGTGTAAAAACCAGTTGAAGTTCCAAGATTTCATTCTTCTCAAGATATGATCATAGCCACCCAACCAGGCATTTAACTGTTCACAAGCCTGTGTATTAAATGCACGTTTGTAGTAAAGCCTCCCATTTTCATCAGTCTCCACAATAACCAAGTTGGGGGCTGAGCCATCCAATGGTGCTGGATTACACCATTTGCGACATAAGTGGTCACTTGTGCGATGGTTGAAATAGTGATAGGCATCAACTATGAACCTGCTGGTATTTTTCCACCTGTCCCATGAACCATTTGAAACACTCCTCCGAAGCACCATACAGGCTTTGTCAATGCATATATATGCAGGTCTGCTTTCATCATTAGGATAAACATGCTCAAGGAAGCCTAATATGTTTGTGGGTGATTCTGATTTTATAAACTTAGCCCATGCTACAACTACACCACATGGTGCACAAATTGTTTCAATGCAATAAGTTCTTGGAGGTGTGAACAATTCAGTTCGTGTTACTTGGTCATGTACCTCAGTATCATGTGGTTGTTGTTGTTGTTGTTGTGAAGCTGGCAACCATGGCAAAGTCTCAGCTGCTCTCCTTGCTGCCCTTCTATATCCCCCTAGCCCATTGGCCTTATGTTTGATATGATGTCTTTGCCACCTATCCTGATGCTCTACACAAGCTTGAGTTTTGTGCACTTTTACATTGGTGCATCCATCAATATGACATAATCTTCCAACCAAATTCTGATGGAAAGCACAGTAGACACCTTTATGTGCATCCAATAGGTCAGAAGTGCAGCCTGGATATCCACAATACTACAATGGGCATGAGCACCAGCTCAACTTAGCCACATAAAAACTTACTGTGTGTCCTGTCACAATCCCATCCACCACAACCATCTTCACAGGTGCACAATCCTCAATTATGTTACTCTGTAAGTGGGATGTGATCATTGCATCTTCCATGCCAACAACAGCTGATTGATCTGCTCCACCTGTGCCAGTGCCAGACTGTTCCCTGTACTGTTGGGTGCACTTATCACATCTGTGTTGCAGTGATCCTGGAATGATACCATTATTACCTAGTAATTGAAAAGCTTCTCTGGTAACTTCAACTAGTGGCAGCCCATTTGGTATTGTAAATTTCACTTTGGATTCTGCAGCCTGCATGCGCAATGACTCTTGTACAAATGCATTCCATACCTTCCTCCTTGTCAGTTTTGTTGCAGGTGCAAATGATATATTCCAAAATTGTGCATAAGTTGCAGCTGATGCATGAAAAGTGTATATCCCACTGATGACAGCAGAAGTAAAAGACCTATCAGCCCATAAACTCTGCCCAAGTTTTATGTATTTAGCAGAGTTTAGATATATTCTGTCCTGCCTGTTGTCCTGCTGATTGTATACTGATTCATGATCAGCATAGTAAATAGCCTTGCAACCTGGGCATTGACCACTAAGTACAGGCACATGGTAATAGTGAGTAAAATTCTTGATAAGGCACACTTCTGGGATGTCCCTTGGCTTGGTATTCTGAATCAGTGACCTTGGATTACAATTCATGGATGTGCACACAATTGTGTCTGGACAGATGACATGCACTGGAACAATTTCATCATGTGAGACTGGCTTCAGTTTTCCAGTGAATTTCCCTTTCTTATCATAAGGGTATAGTTTCAACAATTTGGCTAATGCATCAAGCTTTAAGCTGACATTTGTTATGACTTGATCACCATTGCCATCCTCTGTATCATCATTTGGCAGGACTTTGGCATTCTTGGAACTTGTCCTTTGTAATATTGCCCTTGATAAGCAATTAATCCACCCAGTAGTTAAGTGTGATCTCTCCCTCCCATATTCTGGGTTTTTTTGACGGGCATGCAGTCCAAGGAGCATTGTGTTTTCTGTCATAGAAAAAAGAATCATTAAAACTGTAGACAGTGAAACTGTTGAGTGGAAGTTGTCTTTAACAAACTTGCAGAAGTCTTGGAATGATACATCTGGGAATGGCTGCTCTGACTTTGCTACCACCACTGGGATATTTTGAAATGCAAGTATGCACAGCACATATTTGGTCATCACATTCATAAAGCATAGCAAAGTACACAGGATACTACAAACAGGATGATACAGGAATCACATGAAAGTCATCTCATATCAAAGGAAGCTTACTTCATTGATTTCTTGTGTTTAGAAGATTCAGCCTTCTGTACAACCTTCTTCTTCTTCTTCTTAGAGCCTCCATCATCATGTACCACCACTTTCTCCTTGCCTTTGCCCTTTCTAGCCTTAATCTCATCTTGTTTATTAAAATATGCTGTCAAATCTGCAAAGGTATATGATGTCTTGAGAGTACCCCAGACTTCTTGATCTTCAGGGGCATTGGCACCTCCCTCTAGCCATTCTTGCATTTGAGGGTAATCAGAGACTTTTGACATTCTCTTTACATGAGAATGCCACATTGATGGTGATACAAATAATTTGATAATCTCTGTCATATTTGGCCTCTTCTGAGCAGGCCATTGACCTTGTGCAAACATATCATCTACATTGTGTTGTGCCTGAATGCAGCCCTTGTATTTCTGATAGTAAGACTTCAAGGACTTGTCTTCTTTATCAGTCAAATATGCAGGAATGTTGAGTACTGCCATTAGCTCAGCAGAAGTAAGCTCAGATGGAACTGCAGTGGATGGAGCTGCAGCAGAAGCACTAGGAGCCACAAAAACACTAGAACCAGCAATGATGCTGCCTGTCAAAGATGAAACACTTTTATCTTCCTGAATTGGATTTATGAGTAAGCATGTTTAAATTTGTGCAATAACTTACAGCACAAAGGTGAAGCACAGATTTTCCTTCACTTGATGTCCACTCTATATCCTCATCATCAATTATGGCATCATCATATTTTCCTTTAATGACCCATTCTTCATCCTCAAGGACATATATCCTTTGGTTGGATTCTGATGATATCAAATGCATAATGAAATAAAGAGAGAAGCTCAATTACTTACTGCTCACAATGGAATACTTTCTGGATAACTTCTTGAGGACAGGGGCAAGTGTAGGAGTGACTTCAGTTTTTAAAACCCAATGTGGCTTTAATTTGTCAATCTCATTGAAGCAAGCTTTATACACTTTGACCCAGCCCTGAACTGGGATGCTCCCTGATAAGGGATTAGGAGCATCTGCAAGACTGAAGGTGTTTCCAGTCGCATGGCCTCTGATGGTCCCCCCAGTAGCTCTAGACGCACCCTCAGATGGTATATGAATTCCTTCTTCTGGTAGGATTTGTAAAAAGAATTTTAGAGTTAGGTATAGCATACCAGCAATGTCAAAAGCATTTCCTTCCTTTGATTTCTCCTCATTTGTCTCTTCCTGTATCCTACATGAGAAAGGGAAGATAACCAAGAATCTCACTGACTGTGTGCTGACTAAATCCATATCCTCCAGAAGTCCTAGAGACATCTCCTGATGGGATATCAATGTTTGCCTCTAAAATAATGTATAAGTATGGCATACCAGCAATGACAGCCATATTTCCTTCCCCTGTATTTTCTTTACTTTTCTCTTCCTGTTCAATCTGAGGGAGAAGAGAGAATTAAGATTAAGAACTTCACTGACCACAATCTCACTACCACTTTTGCTTCCCTCATCATTGTCAATACTCTAATAGATGATTAGATGCTGTACAATGTGAATAATTATCACACACCTTCTTATGTTATCACTTTCATCCTCATCCTCATCTTCATGTTCACCATCTCCACTATCCTCACCTACATCACTTTCACCCTTATCTCAGATTTAGTACCTTTATGGTCATATCAAATGATAACTTGTGTACATACCTCTCCTTCTCCCTTGGTACCATCATCAGATTCAGAAATATCTTTGCTGACACCAGCAGGCATTGGTCGTTTAGGTGGGGGAACAGATACCCCACTATCCTCTAATAATTGTTCAATTCTACATGTATGAATAGAATAAATAATAAATAATAATAATAATGCATGACATGATGATGGCAGTTGTGACCAAGGCAGCAACCGAGGGAGGGAGTGGTGACATGGCAGTTATGAGCAGGATGCAACCAAGGGGGTGATGGCCAAGGGGTGGTGGCCGAGGGGGTGGTGGCCGAGTGAGTGTGGGTGACGTGGCAGTTGTGTGCAAGAATGAGCAGGACAGCATGAGTGAGCAGCAGACGAGGTGGGAGTTGGCCGAACGTGGGCGAGACGGCGCGTTTTGCAGTGGGAGGCGGCCGAACGTGGGCGAGACGGCGCGTTTTGCGAGTGAGAGGTGGTAGCCGAAGGAGGAGAGGGCGGCGTTTGTGAGCAAGGCGGTGTTTATGAGCAGGACAGCATGAGTGAGCAGCAGACGAGGTGTAAGGCGGCCGAATGTGGGCGAGACGGTGCGTTTTGCAGTGGGAGGCGGCCGAACGTGTGCGAGACGGCGCATTTTGCAAGCGAGAGGTGGTAGCCGAAGGAGGAGAGGGTGGCGTTTGTGAGCAAGGCGGCGTTTATGAGCAGGACAGCACGAGTGAGCAGCAGACGAGGTGGGAGGCAGCCGAACGTGGGCGAGACGGCGCGTTTTGCAAGCAAGAGGTGGTAGCCGAAGGAGGAGAGGGCGGCGTTTGTGAGCGAGGTGGCATTTATGAGCAGGACAGCATGAGTGAGCGAACGTGGGCGAGACGGCGTTTTGAGAGGCAGTAACCGAAGGAGGAGAGGGTGGCGTTTGAGAGCGAGATAGCGGTTTGCAAGTGAGAGGCGGTAACCGAAGGAGGAGAGGGCGGCGTTTGAAAGCGGGATAGCGTTTACGAGCAGGACGGCGTTTAGGCGTTAGTCAAGTGCAAGGTGGTGACCAAATGAGAGTGGGCGGCGGCCAGATGGCGCAGTCAACAGGTGGTGGTTGGGGGAGCAGGCAGTGTGTGGTTGCAAGGGTGGAGGGCAGGAGGGAGGGGCAGGAGGAGCGGTGCATTGATCAGAATGGAAAAGACACTGTGAAAACGAACAAAACTTACGGTTTCAGTTGTTCCACTGCTGTCTTTGCTCGTTTCTTCGATTTCCCAGTGATGGAGACTGAGGATGGAGCTCGGCTACGCTTGGTTGGTGCAGCGGGTGGGCTGGTGCGACGGGTGGACCGGGTGGTGGGCATTGCAGTGTGAGATTGATAATGATCAAGCGCTGGGCTGCGCATCGACGAGCACAGGCGCATCACGTGCACGTCATGTGCATCATGTGATGATCAACATGGACGTGTGCTGACACGTGTCACACATGTCACAAATGCTATAAATGGCATGGCAGTTACCTGTCCCTCAGCTCAGCCAGCTCACACTCCACTCGGACTCTACTCGGAGTCTGAGCTCACTCCCAGCATTGTCAGTCCTAGTACTACTAGGCTGCTTCCGAGTTCAGCTCGGGTTCAGCTCGGACTTGACTAGGACTGAACTCGGATTACGAGTTCCCATTTTGGTGAGTACCAGGCCAACTTTTTTCAGCTCGGAATTGACTCGGATTCCGAGTAGGCTACTCGGAATCCTAGGATTAAGCTCGGACTGAGCTCGGAATCTCGGAATAAGGGGGGGGGAGTGTCATGCTCTCGGGGAGGTGAACAAGCAAGGGGGGCACACTATGGAACAAGTTGCAGCCAGCATAGCAATGATCCTTGCAAGCAACAAGAATATCAAGCATGTCACATGCTATGCCAAAGATGTTACAGTTCTCTTTTCGTTTCGTCTCCGTGTCTCAGTGAACCGTTTCATCATCATCATTACTGCGCAGTGTACAGTATGGACGCTATCTCCTTTTGTAGTTACCTTCACATTTCCTTTCTCAGATAACTACAGCTTTATTTCTTTACGATTCCTTTGTTTTCCAAATGTATATAAACCCCATGTATCCTAGAGTAACCTCAGTTCCAACTTAGACGAGTTTTGCTCTCAACCTCGCTTGAACTCGACGCTCTTCTTCTTCATCGTTCTCAAGACCTTCGTCATTGTTTGACTTAGCGTCTAAACCCTTTGTCCAGTGACTGGGAGCGGACCGAGACTCTGTTGTCACTGTTGACTTTAGAACGAACTACGAGAGGGCATCGTCCGTAACACAAGTTGGAACTCAGGAACCGCCAGTGCTTTGTCACTAGCCAGACACCATTGAGACCCGAATCTCCCAGATCAGACCGCCAAACAACTCCATTCGTTATAGGCAAAAGTACTACCTTGGACGAAGGGAAGTCTATCCTTCCACAACAAACGAAGGGTGGTACTACGTTTCAACCACCAGAAAAAGAACCAGCGAGTCCCAGAAAGTTTCTTCGAAGGAGAATACAGAGAAGGAAACCCTGACGAAGAATTACCAGCAGAAACTTGGATTAATTGGCACAACGAAGAAAACAATTCAGATAGCCGATTATTCTTTCCCACCAAACAAAGAACCAGAGCTCACTTGGTGCACAAATTTCGAGACACTGAGGATCTAACTCACGGAGTCTTCTCCGCACTCGAGGAATCTACTTTTGCAAGTGGAACGAATATAAGGAACAACAGCAGATCGAACTGGATCTAGATTTTGACAACGAACCGAAACAAGGAGAAAGCTCAAAACAAGCAACAGAACCGAAACAGGAACCTGAAACCAAAACAAAAAAAGATATGGCAGACGAAAAGGAAACATCCCAAAAGGAATAAAGGGAATCTCCATTGAGAAATTCAAAGGACAACGATCCAAAGCGAAACATTACATCTATGTATTTGATGACACCTTTGATCTAGATGAGGACGATTTACCACTGCCAAGAAAAAGATCAAATATGTTTTCCTACACTTAGGAGAGGAAATTAGATGATTGGAAGTCCAATATCCAAGAGGAATTGGACGAGGCAATTACAGACAAAGGAAAGAAAAAGGAAGAAGGAACAACGCTCTTTGGGATAACTACAGCAGTTTCAAGAAACGATTCTTAGCCGATTGGGGCGAATCAGACACCGCAGCCAGGACCCTGAATGATCTAGATAAAGTCACAAGTGGGCGGAGACATTGATATCCCACTTATATTCAGAAATTCCGATCGCTTATTCAATCAACCGGAATCACAGGGTTCATGGCGCAGCGAATCTATTTTTGTAAAGGACTCCCAGCATCAGTCGCAGCAAAAATCATCGAAACCTGCAGTTATCAACATGGAACAGCCTATGATGCTGCGGAGCGATTACACAATGCTTGGGAAACCCTGAAACTGATGAACTGATCCTCTGGATGTCATGACCTGTTCTCAACGGTCAAAATCTCTAAGACATTTTTATTCTTTTTCTTGTATTTACAATAGCTGTAGCCAAACATCTTAGTCAGGTTGGCGTCTATCTTATCTAGTCAGCGCTAAGATTAGATTAGATTAGATAACGATTAGATTAGATAGGGACTACCGGACCGATGACTCATGAACTATGACTCAGGCTTACCAATGCGCAGCAGCGGGGGCGATTATGTTATTACTTTACTTCATACTTACTCAGCGTAACTACTATTATTAGAGTGGTGCACAGACCACCCTTGTAGTATATAAACTGAGCAAAATAGCATCCAGGATCCTCAGTCGAGTTCTCTCGGGTTTCCACTCTACCCTCACTCCTCTCTCCTCTAGTCTGCTGTTGGGGCCCTAAGACGTCACGTCAAGGGGTAGTCCTGATACTGGATCAGGAAACACGGAGAGACGTTTCAAATTTAACCGAAACTCGAGAAACTCAGCATCAGGATCAAAAGGAGTCAATGCCATAACTACTGGACGCCTTTCAGATGCCCAAAAGGAGGAATATCGGAAAACCGGCAAGTGTTTCCAATGCGGAACCCAGGGACACATATCCAGGGATTGCCCAAACAAAGGGAACACCCAGACGACACCCAACAAATCGCCTCCTCCACAGAATCGCACCATTAGAACTATTGAGGAAATGACCTCAGAAGAATCAACTGCCCAACGCATTAGGGCACTATTGAAAGCACTCCCAGACAAGGAGCGCGAGAATACCCTCCAAGAACTAGAAACAGAGGGTTTTTAAGAAGGAGACGCCAGAAAGCGGTTGACGCCTCCCATAAAGTTGAACAGTTAGCACTCGATTCTGTAATCGTACAATCCAATAATGATAAACGGATTTCAATCACTGTGCAAACGAATGATAAACCCGCTAAAATATCCGCCCTCATTGACTGTGGAGCAGAAGGAAACTTCATTGACGAATGCATATCAAAAGTTTGGCCAAAAGAAAAACTAAAACAACCAATTAAAGTCAAAAACGCCGACGGAACTATTAACCAAAATGGCATGATCACGCATCGAACTCATCTTATTTATTCTATCAATGGAAAACCATATGATACTTGGTTATGGATCACGAACTTAGGGGATCAAGAAATCATCTTCGGAATACCATGGCTGGAAAAACACAACCCGACTATTGATTGGCGAAGGAAAACCCTCCAAATAGACGACAATTCAAAAGACGACAAACCTATTTGGCGCATAGCGCTAGATACTCAACAATGGGGAGAAGACAAATATTGGATAAGAGTAAAAACATCGGCGTCACAAGCGTTTGAACACCAAGCAAAACGCGACAAAATGCCGACTGTCTTACCACCTGAGTACCTTCCCTGGCAGTCTACCTTTGAGAAAAAAGCATCGGAGCGTTTCCCATCGTCACGTCCATGGGACCATGCAATTGAACTCAAAACCGGATTTACGCCGAAAGTTAGCAAAATCTACCCACTATCGCTAAAAGAACAGTCAACGCTCGACGAATGGATTAAAGAGCAATTAGATAAAGGATATATCCGACCATCCAAATCGCCACAGGCATCACCATTTTTCTTCGTTTCAAAGAAAGAGAGCGGCGCCCTTAGACCCTGCCAGGACTATCGTTACCTTAACGAATGGACAATCAAAAACGCCTACCCGTTACCCTTAGTCTCAGACCTAATGACAAAATTAGAAGGCGCAAACTATTTTACTAAACTTGATTTGCACTGGGGGTATAACAACGTCCGAATTAAAGAAGGTGATGAATGGAAAGCAGCCTTCATCACAAACTGAGGATTGTATGAACCAACAGTAATGTTCTTCGGCCTTTGCAATTCGCCCTCGACGTTCCAGACCATGATGAACGAATACTTCCAAGACATGATTAATGAAGGATGGCTCATTATCTATATGGACGACATCCTGATCTGTGGGAAAATGAAGGACGAAATACAGAAACAAACCGAAAGAGTCTTAGAACGCTTACAGGAAAAGGACCTATTCTTGAAGTTAGAAAAATGCAAATTTTGCGTTCAAGAAGTCGAATTCCTGGGTATGGTCATTACGCCTGGTCATATTCAAATGGACCCAGTGAAACTCGCCGGAATCAGAGATTGGCCAATTCCCACAATGGTCAAACAAGTCAGATCTTTCCTCGGATTCGGAAATTTCTATCGACGATTCATCGGCAACTTCGCTGCTATAGCAAAACCATTGACGGACTTAACTAAGAAAGGTTTAACCTTCAGTTGGATGCTTGATTGTCAGACGGCTTTCGATGAATTAAAACAAAATTTCGTCAATGCCAGTCCTACGCATGCCAGACCCCACAAGGCCATTTATCCTACAAACGGATGCCTCCAATAATGCCACTGGAGCAGTATTGAAACAAGCCGACGCCTCCGGATCCCTCCATCCTTGTGGCTTTATATCACACGCCTTAACCACAACAGAACAGAATTACCAAATCTATGACCGAGAACTACTGGCTATTATTAAAGGATTACAAGCATGGCGACATTTGCTGCATGGATCTCCGCATCCAATTATAGTCCATTGCGATCACAAAAACCTTTCATTCTATAGAACCCCACAACGGTTAACACCTCGACAAGCTCGTTGGTCTATGATGCTATCGGAATTTGATCTGAAGATAGAGCACGTACCAGGGACGAAAATGTTTGAAGCAGATGCATTATCCCGCCGTCCTGATCATATGAAAGATGATGATATACTGGACGACGTTATCATGTTACCCAGTAACAAGTTCATTCGCCTTATTGCTACAGACCTTGCTCAGAAAATCCGAGATGCTACGTCACTTGACAATTTTGGAAAAACCATCATCGAAGTCATAGAAACACAACGTGCCCCGCCTATTAAATCCAAATTACAGGATTGGGCATTTGTTGACGGAATCATTCGATACATTGATGTCATGACCTGTTCTCAATGGTCAAAATCTCTAAGACATTTTTATTCTTTTTCTTGTATTTTACAAAAGCTGTAGCCAAACATCTTAGTCAGGTTGGCGTCTATCTTATCTAGTCAGCGCTAAGATTAGATTAGATTAGATAACGATTAGATTAGATTACGGACTACCGGACCGATGACTCATGAACTATGACTCAGGCTTACCAATGCGCAGCAGCGGGGGCCGATTATGTTATCTCGTTTACTCATACTTACTCAGCGTAGCTACTATTATTAGAGTGGTGCACAGACCACCCTTGTAGTATATAAACTGAGCAAGATAGCACCCAGAGTCCTCAGTCGAGTTCTCTCGGGTTTCTCTCTACCCTCATCTCCTCTCACTCATAAGTCTATTGTTGGGGCCCTAAGCCGTCACGGCAAGGGTAGTCCTGATAGTAGAACTTGACTGCACACATCCTTACTGCCCCAACGCTTGTAACTAGAGCATCACGCTCGAACCCGGATCCCAGGGTAAAGGGAACTTCTTGATATCGGGGGCTCATACACTCTTCCGCAGAGTATAAAGCGTTATTTGTTGTCGGACAATAAAACCGTCACCCCTGGTTCTGTGAAGCATCCATAAAAGCTTCATCTTACGTTCCCGGTCTACGCAAACCGAAGAACCTAACCCGGTTGATAGGGTTACCTGTGCACAGGATACCAGTGCCGGAGTAGTGACACGTTACGTCACTCGCATCGTAGGATCAGCCTCACCAGCCCCTGCGCACGTTAAATTGCCCTGGTCTAGGCCTCTGAAGGCTATACATTTATATACGTAATTACCTCGTTTCGTAATCCTTGGAAGTAGCTGTCGCTTGACCACGCGCTTCTGAGAAAGGCCGTACCTATTAGGGGTATAGTGCTAACTGGACAACCGTTCGGATCCAGTTTAGTTTAATCAATTCATAAAAAAGTCAAATACCGTACTATACCGTTTACGTATTAAGCACTGCAGGGAGGGTTGTGGACCCTGAGTGCATTCCCAAATAAGTGACAGGCCAAGACCTCCCTCACTTTTTACGTAACGGAGAATTACAAAGTACGAGATCTTCTTAGATCACACGGGCTTACAGATAGGGAAATCGATAACTTCTGGATAGAAGTATTCGGTGTACCACTGGACGGTCTAGAAGACTTTGATATTGATTACGACCCTTTCGGGCCAGATCCATTTGACGATAACGATCCAGTCTCAGACGTTCCCGCACTTCACACACCAACCGAGTCAACCGACTCCACACCCTCGATCACCGAGGTACAACATCAGTGGGAACCTGCCCCATTTCAAATCCTTGTCCCTAACCCCGCAACCCTTAATATCCAAAGTCTATTCCACTCCGACGCACAATACATCGGAGAAGTAGCACCACCATTCTCACCACCGCCACCATCATTCAGATCTCCATCAGTATCACAACCGTCAAGATCTCTTTCCCCATTTACACCGCCCCCTCGTTACATAAACATGTCGGATCAAGGAGAAGAAGATCTGACATCCACGCAGTTATTACAACTGCTGAATAATCAAAACAATACAATTCAGCAGCTACAAGCACAGCTCCTAGTGCTTCAAAATAACAATGCCGCTGCGGCACAACAAGCAGCGATACCACCGGCCGCCCCGGCCCCAATCATCAATATACCGGAAGGGACGGTATTCAATATTCCCACACCAGCAGGAGGGAATGGCTCGTCAAAAGTAGACATAGCCAAGCCACCAGTGTTTTCCGGCAAGATGTCGGAAGTCTCAAATTTTATTAATGGATGCCGGCTTTACATACAGCTGAAGATGGCAAGCGCCGAGGAGGAGGACAAAATCCTCCTAGTGTTGTCATATATGTCGGAAGGATTTGCGGTAGATTGGCGAGACAATCTATTGGATTTAATTGCCGATGAAGATGACGTTGTTCCAGACACAGTGGAACAATTGTATAGACAAATACGTAGGGATTTCGGCGACACCGATGAACAGTCGTCGAAAATATCGGAATTGCGCATGATGTCACAGGGCGCACACACGTGTGAGGAACACGTGCAAAAGTTTAAAAAAGTCGCACGAGGAACAGGTACCAGGGAAGGGCCCTAGTTGAAGAATTTAAAAGAAGTTTGAATGCCGGTCTCCGAAAAAGGATAATGGAGGCTGATGAAGTACCGGAGACCATCGACGAATGGTACCGAAGATCGGTTCGTCTCGACCGACAATGGAGACAAGCAAAGGCCGAAGAACAATATTATTCTTCGAGGAACAGTAACTCCGCTAAGAGGAGCGAAGGGACCAAAGGCCCGGATACGGCGAAGCCGGTAGGAACTGGCCAGCCTAAACCCCGATGGAGATTCAATACAACATCGGGATCAGCAAACCAGAACCGATCGGGAGCTGGGCCCTCCTCGAGTAATAATACAGCAACACGGCCTCAAGATCCAAACACGATGGACGTGGATCGAACTCAGCGCCCGCCGATGCGCTGCTTCAAATGTGGAAGAATCGGTCACATTGCAAGGAATTGCCGATCCAGATTGGACATCTGAACAATGTCCTTTGAAGAAATGAAAGAGTATTTCGCAAAAGGCGAAAATTTAAAAGAAGACGAGAGTCAGTAAGTCCCGTACTGAACTCTCTTAATAGGTATTCTGTATTAGGTAAGGAAGACGGACTGGTAGGTACGGAGGACTCGGAGACTTCAACAGTCTCTGAGACCACCCCACAGGAAGCGGTCTCTAGCGCCAAAGCACAGGAGCGCGGCAGGGCGGATAAACCTGTGCTTAATTCTTCCTTATCAGGTAAAAGAGTACTTAAAAAGGGACAAAAAGAGTTTCTCGTTCGTTCTATTGGTCAAAAGGATGAGATACTAATGAAATAGGTCTAGAAACTCTAGACACACATGACCAAACAACAGAAACAGCGTTGCTCGATTCAGGAGCAACAGGTTTGTTTATGAACGCTAAATTCGCTAACAAAAAGGGCTATAAATTAATCCCTTTAGATCGACCCATTCAAGTTAGAAACGTAGACGGATCTAACAACAAAGGCGGTATGATCACTCATGAAGTAGATCTACTCATGAGCTACAAGGGACATCAAGAACGAGCCACATTCGAAATATGCGAATTAGGCAAAACAAACGTAATCATTGGATCTACATGGTTACGACGACATAATCCGGATGTTAACTGGATCACTGGTAAAATAGAGTTAACAAGATGCCCACGATCATGTGGACATAAACAAAGAGAATGGACGAAAGAGAGACAGAAGCGGACAAAACAGGCGGAACATGCGGGAAACCAATATGTACGTCTGGGAAAAAGAGAGGGAATTGGACTTTGCCTACTGCTAGAGCAAAAGGAGAAGAAAGAACAGAATTTGGATTTCCTGGATCAATGGAAACACCCGAAATTCTATAAGGAAGGAGAAAAATACGAATTTCTCCTTCTGGAATCAAATCAGACGACCCAAAATGGATTAGGGAGTTGAAGAAAAAGGAACCAAAAGATCTGGTGCCACCACAGTACCACAAGTATTTACACTTGTTTGAAAAAACTGCGTCAGAAAGAATGCCGGTTAGGAAACCATGGGATCATGCCATTGATCTCAAACAAGGTTACCAACCCAGAAAAGGAAAGGTGTATCCGTTATCACCAGACGAACTCGGAGAAGTCCGAGATTTTGTCGATGATCAATTAAAAAAGGGATACATCAGACCTTCGAAATCACCGCAAACATCGCCGGTGTTCTTTGTAAAGAAAAAAGATGGAAAAAAGAGAATGGTACAGGATTACCGTTACCTAAATGAATGGACAGTTAAAAATAACTATCCATTACCGTTGATATCGGAGCTCGTAGATCGAGCAGGACAAGCAAAGCACTTCACCAGGTTGGACCTTAGGTGGGGATATAATAACGTACGGATCAAGGAAGGAGATGAATGGAAAGCTGCCTTTACTGTCATGACCTGTTCTCAACGGTCAAAATCTCTAAGACATTTTTATTCTTTTTCTTGTATTTTACAATAGCTGTAGCCAAACATCTTAGTCAGGTTGGCGTCTATCTTATCTAGTCAGCGCTAAGATTAGATTAGATTAGATTAGATTAGATTAGATAACGATTAGATTAGATTACGGACTACCGGATCGATGACTCATGAACTATGACTCAGGCTTACCAATGCGCAGCGGGGGCTGATTATGTTATTACTTTTACTCATACTTACTCAGCGTAGCTACTATTATTAGAGTGGTGCACAGACCACCCTTGTAGTATATAAACTGAGCAAGATAGCACCCAGAGTCCTCAGTCGAGTTCTCTCGGGTTTCCTCCTACCCTCATCTCCTCTTCTCTAAAGTCTTCTGTTGGGGCCCTAAGCCGTCACGGCAAGGGTAGTCCTGATATTTACTACTCCAGAAGGTTCTTTTGAACCAGTAGTAATGTACTTTGGTCTTACCAACTCTCCGGCAACATTCCAGGCCATGATGAACGTTATCTTTCGGGATATGATAAATGAAGGAAAAGTCATTGTTTACATAGATGACATTCTCATTTATACAAAAACCGAAAAAGAGCACAATAATATAGTGCTCGAAGTTCTCCGGCGCTTGGAAGAAAATGATTTGTATGTCAAACCAGAAAAATGTGTATGGAATGTGCAAGAGGTAGAATTCCTAGGAGTCATCATTGGACCCAACGGAATTAAAATGGATCTGAAGAAAGTTGATGCTATCCTTAACTGGCCAACACCTGCTAGTGTCAAGGATGTTCAACGCTTTCTAGGATTGGCAAATTACTATCGACGATTTGTCAAGGACTTTGCCAAAATAGCACGACCATTACATAATCTGGTCAGAAAAGATAAAATATGGGAATGGAAGGAAGCGGAAGAAAAAGCTTTTAAAACATTAAAAAAAACTTTTACGGAACAACCCCTTCTTGTCGCTCCAGACTCCGACAAGAAATTCAGGATAGAGTCTGATGCCTCGGACTATGCAACGGGAGGAGTGTTATCAATGGAATGTAATGATAACAAATGGAGACCAGTAGCTTACCTCTCCAAATCCCTCAACGAAACCGAGAGGAATTATGATGTCCACGATAAAGAAATGTTGGGCATTATTAGATGTCTCGAAGCCTGGAGACATTATCTAGAAGGAGCAAGGCAAGAATTCGAGATATGGACGGACCATAAAAATCTCGAATATTTTATGAATGCAAAAAAGTTAAATCGAAGACAAGCACGCTGGGCATTATATCTCAGCAGATTTAATTTTAAATTAATTCATAAAGCAGGGTCAACTATGGGAAAGGCCGATTTGCTGTCCAGGAGGCCAGACCATAAAAAGGGGGTAGAAGATGATAACAAGGAAGTCACCTTGTTAAAACCGGAATTTTTCCGAATTGCAGCACTCCAACAAGGGCATGTGCTAGTCAATACATCGGAAAAAGAAATTTTAAATAAAATTCGAAAATCAGAAGCAAATGATGAGGAGGTCGTAAAAGCAGTAGAAGCCATGAAAAAAGCAGGAGTCAGGAGACTCAATGCAGGAGAATGGCAGATGGAGCAAGGACTAATCCTCTGGCAAGGAAAGGTCTACGTTCCTAAGGACGAAAAACTACAAATGGAGATAGTTAGGCTCCATCATGACACACCCATTGCTGGACATGGAGGACAATGGAAGACGGTTGAACTCGTCACAAGAAATTATTGGTGGCCAGGTGTCACCAAATTCGTTAAAAAATACGTTGCTGGATGTGACAAGTGCCAAAGAAGCAAGAATTTCCCAGAACCACCAGCGGGAAAATTAATGCCCAATTTGGCACCGTCAAAGCCATGGACTCATATTACCGCAGACTTTATTACAAAATTACCAGAATCGCATGGTCATAATGCAATTCTAGTAGTCTGTGATAGAATGTCCAAAATGGCACATTTTATTCCAACTTCGGAAGAAACGTCAGTGCAAGGGCTGGCAACGCTGTTCAGAGATCATATATGGAAACTCCATGGTCTCCCCGAGTCAATAATCTCGGATCGCGGACCTCAATTCGCCGCTCAAATGATGAAAAGAATTGAATCAAATGTTAGGCATTTCTACAGATTTGTCTACAGCTTTCCATCCACAGACGGATGGACAAACAGAACGAATGAATCAGGATCTAGAACAGTTCCTGAGGATATTTGTAGATCACCGACAAGAAAATTGGTCGGGATGGCTTGCAATAGCTGAATTTAGTTACAATAACAAAATTCAGGCTTCAACGAAACATACACCGTTTTTTGTAAATTACAGAAAACATCCAAGGATGGGTATTGAACCCAGAAAGGAAGGAAGTCATCCAGCTGCGGCTGACTTTGCGCAAAAATGAAGGAAATTCATGAAGAGGCGCAGGCCGCATTAAGGAAATCACAAGATGACATGAAACTTTACGCAGATAGACGACGTTCCGAAGTACCAGAATACAAATAGGAGATCGAGTTTGGTTGTCAACCAAAGATCTTCAATTATCTGGACGACCAACTAGGAAATTGGCAGAACGATGGATAGGTCCTTATCCAATAAAAAAGATCATTTCGTCAAATGCAGTAGAGTTAAATTTACCCTTTTCACAACAGATTCATCCTGTTGTAAATGTTTCAAGAATACGTCCTTATGTCAAACCACTCAGGGGACAACGCATTGCGCCGCCACCACCAGTAGAAATTGATGGTGAAAAAGAATACGAGGTAGAAGAAATCCTCGATGTATGATTAAAAAGAAACAAGATGGAATATCTTGTTAAATGGAAAGGATACACGGCTGAACACAATTCGTGGGAGCCAAAGGAGAATTTAGGAAATGCTAAAAAGAAAATAAAGCATTTCTATGATAAAAACCCTGGAGCAATACGAGTCATTGACAAAAGTGTCTTTGATAAATTAAGCTTCAAAAAATATGAAAACTTTACCGAAAGTCCAGGAACGGCCATATCCAGGATTGACATAAATGCAGTAGCAGAAACTGCATCATGGGAGAAAAATTGGCAAAGATGGAAAGGACAACAGCTGCTAGAACAGTTAAATGAACCATCAGATCACGATGGTCCATGCGACTGCAATGGCTGCTTAAAAAATTAAAAGGATTGGCCCTGGAGTAGGGCCTTAAACTGCTTCATTTTGTTGTAGGAAGGCCTTATTCTGTTTGAAATGGATGTAATCCGTTACACACACGATGTGTTCCGCACCGTGGGAAACATCTCGGATCTATCCGATCTTATCTTGGATGGGACCGATCTTATCTAATCTGTCATATAATCAATGTTTGTATATGTGGATATAATTATAGAGTTCACTGCTATTAATATCTTGACAGATATTATAGAGTTAGACAGATATTATAGAGTTTGACATGTGTCAAACTCAGACAATAGCGCACCATGTGCATGACTGTGCAAAGCTGTGTTCCACACAGCTATTGACACAGCAATGA
This sequence comes from Amanita pallidorosea, assembly GCA_023014475.1. Lineage (NCBI taxonomy): Eukaryota > Fungi > Basidiomycota > Agaricomycetes > Agaricales > Amanitaceae > Amanita > Amanita pallidorosea. The sequence continues at coordinate 38,315 of JAEBUS010000104.1, read as the reverse complement.
CTGTGCATTAGCAAGCACAATAGAAATGATCAGTCAGCGCTACTAATATCGCTGACATCAGACCAGTAGATATGTATAAATACCTCAGTACTTAGACGTCAATAAAAATCCTCTGCTCTACTAAGTGATTGCTCTACAGCGGACTTAAGTGACTACTACAGCTACCAGTAAGTGTTAACTTACTCAGCTCTACTATTCTGCTGCGCTCCTGTCGGTTGTTGCTTCAACAGGTTATGGGCCCCGTCTGCTCGCAGACCTGATGGCTGACCTATGACATCATTTCGCTTATAAGCGAAGTGGCTGTGCGCACCATGCTGTCATCGCACAGGAGATAGCGTCACCCGCTTTTGGTACTCACCAAACAGGAAATTAGGTTTGTTAGTAGTGCCCGTAGCTGTACAATATTGTAATCACCGTCATGATTGCTGACGTAACCCCGGGAACTCACCGGTAATATGAGTATGCCTCGATCTTGACAGAGATCTGCAGGCACCACCTGGAGAGGTGTGAGAATAATACTTAGTATGGCAAACTATACCAGCCCCGGGTTTCTGTGTTACCCCGGTCAATACCAAAACCATAATTCCGGATCTGTTGATTTTATCCAGATCTGGGCCGGATGGTGAATTCCGGCTTATCAACATTCTCCGGATTTAGGGCTGTCTATGACGGATAAAGATCGGATCGGGTTCTGTCCCGTCCCCCGATCAAAAGGCTTTGCGCCCCCCTATTGGCCGTGAATAATTAAGCGCTTATATCAATATATGGGTTTTCGTCCCATTATTCCGATTATATTATGTAATTATTCTGTATAAGGGTCGTGCTGCTTGGACCTTGTTCCATGGTACACGCAGACCAGTGGCAGGCACGAGCTTAGCTTCCTGCTTAGAAATAGGATCGCTCCTTAGCGGCACTAGTACATTTCTAAAAAATAGTTACATAGTGATGGATTTTCGCTGTCAGGGAATTTGATGGAGCCCTGAAGCACTCCTGAAAAGGCTGGATCCCTTTTCTGGCGATGAATTGAGAAGCCAAAAGCGAGTCTCAAGTCTCTGTCATGGGATCTATCTGTGTCCCATAACTGGAAGTCATGACAAAAAGCGCCAGCCTCTGCTATATTTAGAAAGTAGAGCTGACACACTTTTTTCAGACTTCAAACCAAACCAACTCTCACCATATTTTTTATATTTTTGAAATATAAAATGTCTTTTGTCAACAACGTTGCCTCTTCCTCCTCCGCCGCCGCCATTGCCAAATCTGGCAATAACTCGTCCTCTTCCCCGTCTTCTGCCAAATCTGGCAATTCTGCCGGTTTCGGCAATCCAGTTGGCAACCCTGCCAACTCCGGCAACTCTGTGGTCTCCACAGATCCATTTTTAAGTTCCAAATCTGGGAACTCTGGTCGGAAGATTGGGTATGGGGATCTTTTCCCTGAAGACGTAATTGATGTTGATGTTGTCACCAACAATGTCAACAGGCCTTTCTTTGGCTTAGAAGCTGATAAAAAAGGCAAGAAGGTGATTGCCCATTTTAAATTAGGCAAAATCACCACGTCTAATATCTTACGCAAGCGCGATGTTGGCCATCAGGCCAAAAATATCCGCTCGCCTAGCTCCACATCTCCGGCAATCCCGGAGACCCCTAAAGTGAAGACTCCGTCTTCACTCCCTTCCTTACGCACACCGTCCTCATCATCCTCCCCTGTTATCAAACAGGAATCTGCAACCCCGCCTCTTGGTAGCCTATGGATACCAGTGTCTCACAAAAAGAGCGCAGGGAAAACACGAGTTACAGGCAGTGGGCCAAATCAAAGCATTGACTCAGATACTAGACAACAGCATCTAGAGGACAGTCAATTAGAGTTGGCCCAACGTCGTGAGGCACGAGAGAAAGCGGCGCTGGCCCGCTACCAAAGACAGCAACAGGATCACATGCGTAAAATGGCCCATGATATAGGGAAATCGACTCGTCGATTCAGGCAGATTCGGGAAAAATATGTAAACCCGAATCCAGTGCAATTTGGCACTGAACCCCTGTTCAAATCTGAACAGGTAAGGCCACCAACACCTTTCCCACGTCTAGGCAATGTGGAGAATAGGTCCCCTGTTCCTGTGCCTGGACCATCTAGGTCCAATTTTGCAGCCATTGCTAAAAATGGCTTGAAAAATGTGCGTGGTCCCCTTAGACTCCAAAAGGCGAATAATCCTAATTTGGTATATTCCCTACCTGTTGAAGAACAGGAAAGAAGACATGAGCAGTGGCTCAAGTTCTTTGGAGCAAGGACGGTTACCGATGCGTCGAAGTGGGAGATTGACCCGCTTCCGGTACCATCCTCTGGGGGAACCAGGAAGGAGAGACGCAAGGGAGACATGATGGGAAACCATCATATAAAGATATTAAGGAGTGGCAAGCAATTGCCAAACCTTTGTAAATATGGGCATCATGCCTAATAAAATTCGTGTAGTCAAACAAAGATGAAGTGACTCCACCATTCACTATAAAAGACTACGAGAATTACATGATGCACATGATCTAGTGGAGGACGCTCGAATCATGATGAGTAATCATCAAGATACAATTAAAGATATAGCCGGCACTGTTAAAAAGGTAGTAAAAACATGTGATGTCTTGATGAGTCATAATGACAAGTTAAGACATGATCTCAAAGAAACACATGAGATTATCGAATCACAAGAACAGGCCAACTTTAAAGAGCATATAGATCATATACGAAAAAATACAAAGGTTAAACTTGCAATTAATAAATTGCAAAAAGAGGTGGATGAGCAAAGAATTCGTGCAGAAAATGCAGAATCTTGGCTCTCCAAGGAATCTGACGAACAAAAATTGGCTCATGAAAAGAAAAGAGCTAAGAAACAACGTCAGAAGGAAAATTGGTTAAAATTGAAAACCGATAATATCCAAATCACTGCTAGATCAAAAGAACCTAGAAATAGAATTCCTACTCATGATGAGTTAAAGGAATCAAAGGATCAAACCTTTGAAGATCTACTTTATGGTTCTGATAATTCTCATTGGGAGTTATCTGATGATGAGAATGAAACATTCCTAGCTGCTCAAAAGGATCACCCATTAGAGAAGGGTGAATTCATTAGGATACAATCAACGAATAGAGTGTTGACTCACAGACATCAGAAACCTATCTGGAAAAGACCAGGTTTCTGCTATTTGGCAGCAGTTAAATTAAGAGCACTGCCTAAATATGTGTGGAAGGCATATCCTACTATTAAGGAGATGTCTAAAATGAGCCATAGTCTTCGTAAAGACGTTGGCTTCACTCTAGTTGAGCAGCAGAATGGGCATTCCATCTCACATTGTCCACAAAAGGAAATATGGCTGGGCAAATATTGATAAAATTGCTCAAACAAATAAAAGCCATTATCCTGTTGGTGTGGACAACAGTGACAAGGATAGAGTTCCCATATTAAAAGGTTCCAGTAATTGGAATACTTGGGAACAATTAATGAAGGCTATGCTCCAATCAAAATCTGTATGGCAATATGTGAATGGAGGCATTACACATAATGTATATACAGCTGCAGACCAGGAAAAAATGAATGCACCCAGTGTAACAGCTGTACAAGTGTCAGCACTTAGCCAGAAATGGAAGTTACACTTAGAGTGGCTAGAAAATGACAATAAAGCAAATGGCTTAATATCACTCCATTTGCCCAGTTCTCTTAAGTTATATACAAAAGAGACGTCAAAAGCCACCTGGGATGCACTTGTTGCTGCATTTGCAAAGCCTGGAGCAGTAGCCGTATTTAATATTTATAAAAAGACAAAAACTTGGGAATTCTCGAAAGGGAAAAGTCCTGCAGAATCAGTCCATGAGTTAATGGAACTCTGGGCTGAAATGGATCAGAATGGAAAGAAATTCGATGATGATTTCCAATATATGGAAGTCTTAGATCGATTACCATCATCCTGGGATTCATTCAAGACTTATGTCCTCCTTAAAATGACACTAGGAGAGACTAAGTTAAAAGATCTCATTCCTGAGATAGAGAATGAATGGCAGTGTCGTAAAGCTGACTCAGGAAATCCATCTGCAAATTTTGTTCAAAGGAGTGGGAACAAATTCTCTAAAGGCAAAAAACCTTATAAGAAACCTGGATTTACACCCAGGGTAAATATGCCTAAAGGGAATATGTCCCAAATAATGCGCAAGCAGGTCCTAGTAATAGACCTGCTTATGTACCTGGAAACAAAAGAGGACCTAACTGGGAGTCTAATAAGCAACATAGAGATAATAGGAAGAGAAAACTTAATCTCTTATCTATGGCTGCTAATGCTCCTGGAGAATTATCCAAGAGGGATAAAGCGGATCTTAGAAAATTCGCTAACATGGTTATATTTGATAACCATGATATGGAAGTGGATGTTCCACAACCTTCTTCTTCAAAATTGGCCGATAGAATCGGACCAAACATTAACAAAGTTGATTTTGAAACATTAAAAATAATAAAAGAATCAAAGATCTTAAAGGAAAGGAAAAGATCTTATAGAAGAAGACTTTGTTGATGCATCTATACCTATAGCTAGGATAGATGAGGAAGAAATTTCTCATAATGAGAAAGGAGTTGAGGAAAAATCTATTAATGAAATAGATAACGGTTATCGGGACGAGTATGTTCTTCTCACTAACCAGGATACAAGTACTGATTATAAATCAGATATGATCCTGAAGAAAACTACAATGAATACTATGATGATGATTTCTATGCAGATGATGGAAGGATGTAACCATCATAGAAATCACCATAGTAACGGTAAGTTTGTAGGTAGCAGATGTAAAAGTAGCCTAATAGCTGCTAATGTAATGAAATCTGCACTGTATAAAAGTGAGAATCTAGAACAAGAATATTGGATTATAGACTCTGGTGCATCTGTGCACATTACTAATAACAAAAATGATTTTGTTGAGTATAATCCATATTCTGAACCTGAAGAAATAAAAAAGCAGATTCTAAATCAGCTGCTCTCATATTAGGTCAAGGAACCATGTTCCTCACCTTTAAAAATCCCAAAGGACAGAGACATACCGCTAAATTGGAAGTGTGTTATATGCCAAAAGCTTCTCATAAACTTATTTCATCGGGACAATTGAAAATCGCTGGTTACGTCGAATCATCTAACAGTGATCAGACAGTATTTTCTTATAAAGGAAATAATTCAATAATTGCTAGACCTAAAAATCGGTTTGAACCGATTCATTGGGCAGAAGTGATTATTGATAAAAGAATGAACAAATTAGTCAACTTGGCTGATTTTACTACCTGGCATAATTGTATGGCTCATGCAAACAAAAATGTAATTAAAAATATGAGCCAAAACACTGAAGGTTTTGATAGTAAAATCAAAATACCTTCAGATATCCCTATTTGTTCAGGATGTGCACAAGGAAAGATGCATAATAAATCTTATCCGACTTCACAAACTCGTTCAAAACAACCCTTAGAGTTGTTACATGCTGATTTGCTTGAATTTCCACAAGAATCATACCATCGTAAAAATGGTGTTTAATGATTCTTGATGACTATTCTTCATATGCCTTCTTGGCATTCCTACGATCAAAATCAGAAACGTTTCAAAACTTTAAAGACTTTGTTACACTGTTTGAAAATCAAACAGGAAGAAAAGTCAGACGTTTCAGATCGGATCGAGGGGGAGAGTTTAAATCAAATGAATTTGATCTATTCTTAAAGCAAAAAGGCATATTACGTGAACAAAGTGCACCATACATCCACCAACAAATGGTCGTGCAGAAAGATTAAATAATACCATATTGGAAAAAGCAGAAAGTATGAGACTCCATGCACAATGTCCAAAATTGTGGTGAGTTTGCAATGGAAACTGCTATCCATACATATAATTGCACACCATTAAAAAGAACAAAATGGATGACTCCATATGAAAATTTATATAACAAAAAGCCAGAAGTTCATTACTTTAAAACATTTGGATGTTTAGCATGGGTTTTCTTATCAAAAGAAATTAGACCAAATAAGCTTACGCCAAGAGCTGAAGCTATGACATTCATTGGATATGAAAATGGCTCAAAAGCTTATAAATTCATGCGAAACAATAACTCCATATTTGTTGGTGTTCAATCATTATTTGATGAACATATATTTCCTAGAGCCAAAATAGAAGGCCAAAATGAGAGACTATTTAAACGTCCACCAGGTATTGAAACTTGGGATAATGAAGAAGGACAAGAATCTGATTCCAATTCCCACATACACCATGGTCGTCACTCATATGATAGTGACAGTGATGATGATACTCCCAAGGATAAAAGAAACAATTATTATCATAAAAATCATGATACTACATTTGATGGAAACAGCAGTCCATCTCGTGATAATGATAATGATAAAGGGCTACCAGATTCAGATATGACTCCTGATAAGGAAAATCAGGATAATATAGAACCAAATCTGAATCGGACAATTACACCTCCTGAACGAACAACAAATATCCCCAAAGATCGACATGGAGATAAACGTTCAGAGAAAGGAAAATCTAGACGAGATGAGAGATTTGATGAAACTCTCAGAAGGACTTCCCGAATTAAAAAACCAAAATTCTTGTCTGACAATTTTTACGGACGAGAAAATCCCATTCAGACAGAAAAAGAATCTAAGTCAGAATGGGAGAAAAGAGTTTTTGGGAAAGGCAAAGGAAGGCTTAGACCTATCCTTAGTCCTTCAACTTCACGAAAAGCACTAGAAATCCATTAAAACAAATAGAAATGGATTTACAAATGGATGAACCTTCTAGTTCAGGATCAGAAACAGACAATTATAAAACTCCGTCTAATTCTGGATCTGACAAAGAAGAATCAGAAAAAGAAATCAGACCAATTTCAGGTGGTGAATCTATTCCAGATTTGAACCAACCAAAGTCTGATGATGAAGATCCATTTGGTGATTCAAGTGAAGATGAGATAAATAAACATCTCAGATCTAAATCACCTAGTGACAATCTCGTCAACTTTATACATAAAATTGCATAAAGAAGGAGGAAATAAATTTGTTAACTACCTTCTATCAAAAGCCATAAGTCCAAATTATTCCAAAAATGTGGATCAATGGACATATAGAGATGCATATAAATTAAAAGCATCTAATCCCAAAGAATGGATGAATGGCATAATGCAATGACAGAAGAAATTAAAGCCCTTCAAGACCGTGATGTATGGGAATTAGTACCATGTCCTAAAAACAGAAAACCTGTGAAATGTAGATGGGTTTATGCTGTTAAAGTGATGGTCGAAAACGTGCTCGACTAGTTGCTAAAGGATTTTCACAAATACCTGGAGTTGATTATGATGATACATTCTCACCAGTTGCACGATTTGAAACTGTGAGACTCCTCATGGCTACAGCAGTGCTAGAAAATTGGGAAATTGAAGCGCTAGATGTAAAGACAGCGTTCCTATATGGAGACTTAGAAGAAAACATATATATGGAACAGCCAGAAGGATTTATCATCAAAGGACAAGAGCACAAAGTTTATAAGCTCAAAAAGGCCTTATATGGATTGAAACAAGCTTCTCTAGCTTGGAACAAAAAAGCAAATGAAAGTCTACGAGAATTAGGCTTTGGACGATGTCTTACAGACACAGGAGTCTATGTTTGCTATAGACAAAAATCAATAATAGTAGCAATACTATATGTTGATGATGTGTTATTCATGGGTGATAATAGAAAATTACTCATGGAAATAAAACACAAATTCATGACTAAATGGGAATGTAGAGATTTAGGACCCATTTCTGAATATCTTGGAATGAAAATAGTCCGAGATAGGAAAAGAAAATTGATAACCCTTGATCAAATTAACTATGCAAAGAAAATAGTTAAAAGATTTGGTCAAGAAGATTCTAAACCTGTTCGCACACCATTACCAGCAGGATACATACCTACAGCAAATGAAGGTTCTGCAACTCCTCAAGAAAGGAGTTACTATCAATCAATTATTGGATCCTTATTATATCTTACACTTGGCACAAGATATGATATTACTCAAGCAGTAATCATGATGTCACAATTCATGGTTAAATCCTTCAAAAGAACATATTACTAAGCCTTATATATCATTAAATATGTTAATTCCACTACAAATGGAAAATAACATATGATGGCTTTAACAAAGAAGGACTTAATGCTTATGCTGATGCTGATTGGGCTGGTGACCAAATCACACGCAAATCAGTAACGGGTAATCTAGTTCTATTAGCAGGAGCTCCAATTAGCTGGATTTCAAGAAAGCAAAAAACAGTTGCTTTGTCATCCACTGAAGCTGAATACATGAGCTTGTCAGATTGTTCTAGACAAATCATGTGGATTAAATCTTTATTTAAAGAACTGGGATTTAATGTTGGAGCTATTGATCTTAATGTTGATAATAGAGGATCAATATTCTTGGCAAAGAATCCAGCTCAAGAACATAGAACAAAACATATTGATATTCGTTATCATTATGTTAGAGAACGTGTTGAGGATAAAGATATCAACATTCAATATGTTCCCACAAATAATCAATTAGCTGATATCTTAACAAAAAATTTGACTTGGCAAAAGTTCAAAGAGTTAAGAGATAAAATTGGCATTGAGATCCTCAATGAGGGGAGTGTTGAAACGGATGTAATCTGTTACACACACAATGTGTTCCGCACCGTGGGAAACATCTCGGATCTATCCGATCTTATCTTGGATGGGACCGATCTTATCTAATCTGTCATATAATCAATGTTTGTATATGTGGATATAATTATAGAGTTCACTGCTATTAATATCTTGACAGATATTATAGAGTTAGACAGATATTATAGAGTTCACATGTGTCAAACTCAGACAATAGCGCACCATGTGCATGACTGTGCAAAGCTGTGTTCCACACAGCTATTGACACAGCAATGACTGTGCATTAGCAAGCACAATAGAAATGATCAGTCAGCGCTACTAATATCGCTGACATCAGACCAGTTGATAGACTGTATAAATACCTCAGTACTTAGACGTCAAATAAGATCCTCTGCTCTACTAAGTGATCGCTCTACAGCGGACTTAAGTGACTACTACAGCTACCAGTAAGTGTTAACTTACTCAGCTCTACTATTCTGCTGTGCTCCTGTCGGTTGTTGCTTCGACATGGTCATCCGCACCATTGCCCATCAGCCTCCCCCCTCACGCTGTTGCCCGTTTGCCTCACCTATCCCCCATTTGCCTCCCCCCTCACACAGCGCCCATTTGCCTTGCCCATTGCCCGTTTGCCTCCACTCACACGATCACCCGTTTGCCTCCCTCACACCATCACCTGTTTGCCTCCTTCACCTCCCCTCCCACTGTCACCCATTTGCCCTACCGCCTCCCCACTCACATCATCACCTGTTTGCCTTGCCCATCGCCCATTCACCTCCCCCCTCACACTGTCACCTGTTCACCTCGCCCATTGCCCGTTCACCTCCCTTTCACACTGTCACCCGTTCTCCTAGTTCTCCTCCCCTCACACCATCGCCTGTTTGCCCACCCATCACCCTCTTGCTCCCCCCTTCATTTGCCTTGCCCATCACCCGTTCACCTCCCCTCGCCCATACCTGTTCTCCTCCAACTTCACCCACTCGGCCATGCCCATTTGCCTCCACCCTCACCTGCTCACCCACTCCCCTGTATTCTTGCCCATACACTTGCACCCTCACCATCCACCCTTGCCCATTTGCCTGCTTACCTCTTGCCTGCTTACCTCTTACCTGCTTACCCATTTACCTCCATGTCACCCACTTCCCCCCTTGCTTTTTTAATTTTTAAATCCTTGTTTAGGCCCTGTTGTACTGCTAAGTACATGGTAAGGTGTTGTGTGTTTTGTGCATGTACTAGTTGTCCTGCTCCCTTGCCAATAAAGTTCCTTCCTTTGCTGCATGCCCAGGTCCCTGTGCAGGCCTGAGCTTTTGGTCCATGATTTGTTGGTCATTGAGTTGGGTTCATGACTGTTTCTCCTGCTGCTTCCTGTTCCACTCTGGTTTCTGCATCTCAGTTCCCTTCTCTTTCTTCTCTTACAATCCATTCCCTGATGTCTGTCTGCCTTGTTTGGTTTTCTCCTTATGTTCTCTCCCTGTCCCTTTGCTTGCCCTGGTTATTTCATTGTCTGGGTGCTCCTGCTTCTCTTGTGGCTCTCCCTCTTTGTTCCATTTCCCCCATCTCCACTCCCTGATTTGTGAACCATTTGAATCTCCCTGTGTCTTTTGTTACGGACGATGCCCTCGTTCTAAGTCAACAGTGACAAGCAGAGTCTCGGTCCGCTCCCAGTCACTGGACAAAGGGTTTAGACGCTAAGTCAAACGATGACGAAGGTCTTGAGAACGATGAAGAAGAAGAGCGTCGAGTTCAAGCGAGGTTGAGAGCAAAACTCGTCTAAGTTGGAACTGAGGTTACTCTAGGATACATGGGGTTTATATACATTTGGAAAACAAAGGAATCGTAAAAGGAAATAAAGCTGTAGTTATCTGAGAAAGGAAATGTGAAGGTAACTACAAAAAGGAGATAGCATCCATACTGTACACTGCGCAGTAATGATGATGATGAAATGGTTCACTGAGACACGGAGACAAAATGAAAAGAGAACTGTAACATTACCCCCTTCGTATGCGAGAAGTCGCCGACTTCTACCATGAGTTCGTCCAGCCATGGTCCTGCCGAGATTCCAGCCAACTGATAATGTTACCGACGTCCTTGTCAGCAGTCTCCACTCGCCATTGTAAGCTCTGAATTGCTCGCTGTAACTGTTTCGCTTGAGCAAGCATCGCGTCCCGTTCTTCATAAGTAAGGGTGTGCGGGTCGGTAGTGAGGGTGAGGGCAGTGATAAAATCGAGGGGCTCGGAGAACAAGTTGAAGTAGGTGATCATGGTGGCAAGGTTGTCGCTGACGTTGTCAAGCATGGCGTTGCGGGGGCAAGTAACGACGGGTGGAACGGGGGCGATAGGAACGGTGATGGTGTTGGTCAGTTCTGCTGGGTGTTCATGAAGTTTGGGGAGGTCCGTGAACTCGAAGTCGTCGATGGTAATGGTAGTATTGACAAAAACTTCGAGGGGGAGGTCCTGGGCGGTGGCGAGGAAGGGCGAGAGGACGGCGGCGGGTTCAACATAACAATGGCCACATGCAGTGACCAGGAGGGCAAAGGCGAAGGCGATGAGGTAGGCGACAGTGGTGAAGATGGCGGACATGATGTAACAAATATGTTGGGGGATCCGGTGCACTCTAAAGTGTCCTTTTATGTTCAATTAAACACTTTGTCATCATAATTGACAGTCAGGAGTTCTTCTTCCGAAAATTGATAAGATGACGTGGGCGCTCTGATGGTGGGAATGTATTCAAGTTCTGCATCAGATTCTTCTGATTCGCTCAATTCATTCCTGGTAACGGTGGAAACCTCGTTCTCATGCTCGGTGTCTGTGATAGGGTCATTGCCTTGTGTGACGGCTTGTTCTGGTGCATCAGGGATAACCGGGTCGTCAACAAATGCATTCAGGAAATCCAGGCTGTCCATTGCGTCGTTGAAATTGGCTTGTGCATTTGGGACATGCCGATCAGCAACCCAGCGGTATATTTCGATTTCTTTGCCAGCGCGTTTTAGCTCCTGAACGAAGACATATTTTTTGGGCTCTTCTCTTCGAAGGGCCATCTCAGCATACACCTCATATCTGTGATTCAAAGGTATGTTGGGTGATGGAAGGTATGATCTGGCTTCGGGATAATATGGTAATTCCTCTGGATCGAATGTAAGATCCATGTATTTTGGGAGATAATGAAGGCGAGCATTAAATGGGAATTCTACGTGTCCTTGTGGATGTTTTAAGTGTCCGGTGGTTAGCCTTGAGCTCTAGGTGCAGTTTGTTGGACTGCTTGTGTCCGGATGATTTTAGAGAATCGTGGTAATCCTAACGGAGATGTTGGAGGGCCATAGATAGGAATTTTAATGATCCGTCCTCGAAATCTTTCATAGAGTTTTGGAGAATATCGTCCTCGAGTAGAACAGTATTTCTTCGTATACTGGATATTTTGTTTAAGGATTCGGCGGTTATGGTAACGAGACATAGTTGTTTCACAGCTGTCTTCTCTGTTTATATGCTTTCAGAATATCCGCAGCATTGCCTAAATTGCGTTCAGGTTCCCAGGAATTGTCATTCGGACCGTAATTTTTCCATTTAACCAAATACTGATATCCTGCCCCACGCTTTCGGTGTGCAAGAACTGCTTCAACTTCAAACTCTTCTTGTCCATTTACGAGATCAGGAGGTGGGGCCGTGTAATTTGGTCCATGTGTTTCAGTCTCCCTATATGGCATAAGGAGTGATGTGTGAAAGACTGGATGAATGCGCCATTGTTTTGGGAGTTTGAGTTTATACATTACTGGTCCTAAAACTTGCTCAATGGGGAAGGGTCCTTCTCGTTTTGGTGCTAGCTTTCTGGACTGGTATGGAATGTTAAGGTTTCTGTTTTCGAGCCAAACTTTGTCTCCTATTTCGAATTTGATTGACTTGTCTCTGATTCGTCTAGCCACCATTTGTCTAGCTAATTCATGCGCAGCAAGCGCCTCTTCCCTAGCCTTTCGTAGTAACTGTAGTCGTTCTTCTGCTGCTGGTGTTGTCATTTTCTGCGCCGCAGTAGGTAGTGCAACAGGGTTTGTTCCATACATAAGTTGGAAAGGCGATGCTTTAACTGAATCATGATGGCGGTTATTATGGGCAAATTCGGCGATTGTAATAGTTGTTTCCAAGTGTGCGCTTCATTTGCACAGAATATTCGAAGATATACTTCTAGTTCTTGATTAACTCGTTCCGTTTCTCCATCGGTTTGCGGATGATAGGCGGTACTCATTCTATGATCGATTCCTAGTGTTTTCCTGATTTCTTGGAAGACCTTGGCTGAGAATTGCGGTCCTCTATCTGAAATAAGTACATCTGGTAGACCAAAGCGCTTGAATATTTCGGAAATGTAGAGGTCTGCCACTCCTAGTGCATCGATGGTTTTCTTGCAAGGAGTAAGAATTACCCCCTTCATAAGACCATGGTCCACCGTGACCAAAATTGAGTCAAATCCGTCGGAAATGGGAAGATCGGTAATAAAATCCAAGGTCACTTGCTGAAATGGTCGAGTTGCCTTTGATCCAATTGGTAGGAGGGCTGGGGTGTTGGGGTGAGTGTTCACCTTCATTTGCTGACATGTGGCGCATCCAGTGATCCATTCCTTGACGTGTTTATACATTCCTGGCCACCAGTAATCTCGTTGTAAACAATTCTAGCGTTTTCAATCATCCAGGATGCCCGGAAGTGGGCGATTCATGGATTGTTTTGATAATACTGGTGCGGAGTGTTCCAAGATCAGGGATATATGCTCTGTCAATTATCAGGACTACCCTTGCCGTGACGGCTTAGGGCCCCAACAATAGACTTATGAGTGAGAGGAGATGAGGGTAGAGAGAAACCCGAGAGAACTCGACTGAGGACTCTGGGTGCTATCTTGCTCAGTTATATACTACAAGGGTGGTCTGTGCACCACTCTAATAATAGTAGCTACGCTGAGTAAGTATGAGTAAACGAGATAACATAATCGGCCCCCGCTGCTGCGCATTGGTAAGCCTGAGTCATAATCCATGAGTCATCGGTCCGGTAGTCCGTAATCTAATCTAATCGTTATCTAATCTAATCTAATCTTAGCGCTGACTAGATAAGATAGATGCCAACCTGACTAAGATGTTTGGCTACAGCTTTTGTAAAATACAAGAAAAAGAATAAAAATGTCTTAGAGATTTTGACCGTTGAGAACAGGTCATGACAGTACCCCCTTTTTAGGCTTCGGCTTCCTAGACGAACTAAAAATCTTCAAAGGATATGTGTCCACCTTTCTTCTCCTTTCTCCATCTCATGCATAATTGCCACGCCCAAAATGCTTTGGGCGGGAAAGTCCAAGGATCCACGCCTTGGTCGGCTTTTTCTATCCAGCGGTACACATCACGATCCATAGTGATGCGGGGACGGGGAATGGGTTTCGGCTTGCTTGGAGATTCGGGAAAAGGACAACATGACGATTGTTCACAGCAGTGGCCCACGTTTGAATAGCCACCGATGGTAAGGATTGTTGATTGAGATTTTTTGTTGTTGCGGCGGTTCTTACCCATGATGGTAAGATAGACGATATACAAGTGCGTATATGTGTTTGAATATCCGGGCCCAGAATGTCGAAGCAACAACCGACAGGAGCGCAGCAGAATAGTAGAGCTGAGTAAGTTAACACTTACTGGTAGCTGTAGTAGTCACTTAAGTCCGCTGTAGAGCGATCACTTAGTAGAGCAGAGGATTTTTATTGACGTCTAAGTACTGAGGTATTTATACAGTCTATCTACTGGTCTGATGTCAGCGATATTAGTAGTGCTGACTGATCATTTCTATTGTGCTTGCTAATGCACAGTCATTGCTGTGTCAATAGCTGTGTGGAACACAGCTTTGCACAGTCATGCACATGGTGCGCTATTGTCTGAGTTTGACACATGTGAACTCTATAATATCTGTCTAACTCTATAATATCTGTCAAGATATTAATAGCAGTGAACTCTATAATTATATCCACATATACAAACATTGATTATATGACAGATTAGATAAGATCGGTCCCATCCAAGATAAGATCGGATAGATCCGAGATGTTTCCCACGGTGCGGAACACATTGTGTGTGTAACAGATTACATCCGTTTCAACACTCCCCTCATTGAGGATCTCAATGCCAATTTTATCTCTTAACTCTTTGAACTTTTGCCAAGTCAAATTTTTTGTTAAGATATCAGCTAATTGATTATTTGTGGGAACATATTGAATGTTGATATCTTTATCCTCAACACGTTCTCTAACATAATGATAACGAATATCAATATGTTTTGTTCTATGTTCTTGAGCTGGATTCTTTGCCAAGAATATTGATCCTCTATTATCAACATTAAGATCAATAGCTCCAACATTAAATCCCAGTTCTTTAAATAAAGATTTAATCCACATGATTTGTCTAGAACAATCTGACAAGCTCATGTATTCAGCTTCAGTGGATGACAAAGCAACTGTTTTTTGCTTTCTTGAAATCCAGCTAATTGGAGCTCCTGCTAATAGAACTAGATTACCCGTTACTGATTTGCGTGTGATTTGGTCACCAGCCCAATCAGCATCAGCATAAGCATTAAGTCCTTCTTTGTTAAAGCCATCATATGTTATTTTTCCATTGTAGTGGAATTAACATATTTAATGATATATAAGGCTTTAGTAATATGTTCTTTTGAAGGATTTAACCATGAATTGTGACATCATGATTACTGCTTGAGTAATATCATATCTTGTGCCAAGTGTAAGATATAATAAGGATCCAATAATTGATTGATAGTAACTCCTTTCTTGAGGAGTTGCAGAACCTTCATTTGCTGTAGGTATGTATCCTGCTGGTAATGGTGTGCGAACAGGTTTAGAATCTTCTTGACCAAATCTTTTAACTATTTTCTTTGCATAGTTAATTTGATCAAGGGTTATCAATTTTCTTTTCCTATCTCGGACTATTTTCATTCCAAGATATTCAGAAATGGGTCCTAAATCTCTACATTCCCATTTAGTCATGAATTTGTGTTTTATTTCCATGAGTAATTTTCTATTATCACCCATGAATAACACATCATCAACATATAGTATTGCTACTATTATTGATTTTTGTCTATAGCAAACATAGACTCCTGTGTCTGTAAGACATCGTCCAAAGCCTAATTCTCGTAGACTTTCATTTGCTTTTTTGTTCCAAGCTAGAGAAGCTTGTTTCAATCCATATAAGGCCTTTTTGAGCTTATAAACTTTGTGCTTGTCCTTTGATGATAAATCCTTCTGGCTGTTCCATATATATGTTTTCTTCTAAGTCTCCATATAGGAACGCTGTCTTTACATCTAGCGCTTCAATTTCCCAATTTTCTAGCACTGCTGTAGCCATGAGGAGTCTCACAGTTTCAAATCGTGCAACTGGTGAGAATGTATCATCATAATCAACTCCAGGTATTTGTGAAAATCCTTTAGCAACTAGTCGAGCACGTTTTCGACCATCACTTTTAACAGCATAAACCCATCTACATTTCACAGGTTTTCTGTTTTTAGGACATGGTACTAATTCCCATACATCACGGTCTTGAAGGGCTTTAATTTCTTCTGTCATTGCATTATGCCATTCATCCCATCTTTGGGATTAGATGCTTTTAATTTATATGCATCTCTATATGTCCATTGATCCACATTTTTGGAATAATTTGGACTTATGGCTTTTGATAGAAGGTAGTTAACAAATTTATTTCCTCCTTCTTTATGCAATTTATGTATAAAGTTGACGAGATTGTCACTAGGTGATTTAGATCTGAGATGTTTATTTATCTCATCTTCACTTGAATCACCAAATGGATCTTCATCATCAGACTTTGGTTGGTTCAAATCTGGAATAGATTCACCACCTGAAATTGGTCTGATTTCTTTTTCTGATTCTTCTTTGTCAGATCCAGAATTAGACGGAGTTTTATAATTGTCTGTTTCTGATCCTGAACTAGAAGTTCATCCATTTGTAAATCCATTTCTATTTGTTTTAATGGATTTTCTAGTGCTTTTCGTGAAGTTGAAGGACTAAGGATAGGTCTAAGCCTTCCTTTGCCTTTCCCAAAAACTCTTTTCTCCCATTCTGACTTAGATTCTTTTTCTGTCTGAATGGGATTTTCTCGTCCGTAAAATTGTCAGACAAGAATTTTGGTTTTTTAATTCGGGAAGTCCTTCTGAGAGTTTCATCAAATCTCTTCATCTCGTCTAGATTTTCCTTTCTCTGAACGTTTATCTCCATGTCGATCTTTGGGGATATTTGTTGTTCGTTCAGGAGGTGTAATTGTCCGATTCAGATTTGGTTCTATATTATCCTGATTTTCCTTATCAGGAGTCATATCTGAATCTGGTAGCCCTTTATCATTATCATTATCACGAGATGGACTGCTGTTTCCATCAAATGTAGTATCATGATTTTTATGATAATAATTGTTTCTTTTATCCTTGGGAGTATCATCATCACTGTCACTATCATATGAGTGACGACCATGGTGTATGTGGGAATTGGAATCAGATTCTTGTCCTTCTTCATTATCCAAGTTTCAATACCTGGTGGACGTTTAAATAGTCTCTCATTTTGGCCTTCTATTTTGGCTCTAGGAAATATATGTTCATCAAATAATGATTGAACACCAACAAATATGGAGTTATTGTTTCGCATGAATTTATAAGCTTTTGAGCCATTTTCATATCCAATGAATGTCATAGCTTCAGCTCTTGGCGTAAGCTTATTTGGTCTAATTTCTTTTGTAAGAAAACCCATGCTAAACATCCAAATGTTTTAAAGTAATGAACTTCTGGCTTTTTGTTATATAAATTTTCGTATGGAGTCATCCATTTTGTTCTTTTTAATGGTGTGCAATTATATGTATGGATAGCAGTTTCCATTGTAATTCCCACCATAATTTAGGGCATTGTGCATGGAGTCTCATACTTTCTGCTTTTTCCAATATGGTATTATTTAATCTTTCTGCACGACCATTTTGTTGTGGATGTATGGTGCACTTTGTTCACATAATATGCCTTTTTGCTTTAAGAATAGATCAAATTCATTTGATTTAAACTCTCCCCCTTGATCCGATCTGAAATGTCTGACTTTTCTTCCTGTTTGGTTTTCAAACAGTGTAACAAAGTCTTTAAAGTTTTGAAATGTTTCTGATTTTGATTGTAGGAATGCCAAGAAGGCATATGAAGAATAGTCATCAAGAATCATCAAACACCACTTTTTACGATGGTATGATTCCTGTGGAAATTCAAGCAAATCAGCATGTAACAACTCTAGGGGTTGTTTTGAACGTGTCTGTGAAATAGGATAAGATTTATTATGCATCTGTCCTTGTGCACATCCTGAACAAATAGGAATATCTGAAGGTATTTTGATTTTACTATCAAAACCTTCAGTATTTTGGCTCATATTTTTAATTACATTTTTGTTTGCATGAGCCATACGATTATGCCAGGTAGTAAAATCAGCCAAGTTGACTAATTTGTTCATTTTTTTATCAATAATTACTTCTGCAAGTCTGCTGTTGAGTGATCACTTAGTAGAGCAGAGGATGTAGATTGACATCTAAGTACTGAGCTATTTATACAGTCTATCTACTGGTCTGATGTCAGCGATATTAGTAGCGCTGACTGATCATTTCTATTGTGCTTGCTAATGCACAGTCATTGCTGTGTCAATAGCTGTGTGGAACACAGCTTTGCACAGTCATGCACATGGTGTGCTATTGTCTGAGTTTGACATCTGTCAAACTCTATAATATCTGTCTAACTCTATAATATCTGTCAAGATATTAATAGCAATGAAGTCTATAATTTTGTCCACATGTACAAACATTGATTATATGACAGATTAGATAAGATTGGTCCCATCCGAGATAAGATTGGATAGATCCGAGATGTCTCCCATGGTGCGGAACACATCGTGTGTGTAACGGATTACATCTGTTTCAACATGGTGAACTGGCTTTGATGCCTGAGAGGAGACACGTCCTGTGGATTTGGATGCTTGGGAAGATCGGTGTGCGTGGTGAGATGTGGCGGAGGCCATGCGAGATGCCAGGTGAGATTTGAAGACATCTTGATCTTCCTCTCCTGCATTCACCATCAGGAATGCTGGCGACAGGTCTGCCGGCGAGCCCCCACGTTGGGGGTTGTCTGGCAGCGCTGCCATACCTGGGGCAGGGGGAGAGACCTGGGAATCTCCTGCCAGAAGGACAGGGAGAGAACCAAAGTCGGAGAGCTCTGGGGAACGGGTGCGTGGGTTGGCTGGGGGAGGCCGAGTGTGCTCTTCGAAAAACAAGACCTCGTCTTCAAGCAGTTCGAGGGCAGTCAGGGGCATTTCTGCGTGTATCAGGAGCGTGTCTGTACACATGGGGTCCATGTGGCAGCAGCCACACCTGTGGCACATGCCGAAATGGAGGCAGTCCAACACGAAGCAATTTTTAAAACATCTAGCGCAAGGAGCAGTGAGATGCGCTAGGGTGACAGATGCAAGTTTGGAGGCTGGGCGGTCAGAGACAGGGCCACGCAGGTCATCCTCAGAAGAGAAGACAGAGTCGAAGAAGTACGCCAGGTCAGATAAGGTGTACTTCGTGGGAATGCGGTGTTGCTGGACAGTCGTGTCCGGAGTGTTGAGCAGCAATCATATGTCCGTTAGACATAGTTTGTCTCAGTGGTCGTCATTGTCATGAACGATGAGCTCATATGTCCGTCAGACATAGAGTCATACGTTCATAATGACAAGAGTATTGTATCACTGTCATAGACAGTGACCAGACACCTCTCCAGGTGTTTTTGAGTATTGTATCACTGTCAGAGACAGTGACCAGAGACCTCTCCAGGTCTTACTCTCATAGAGAGGAGATACTCACATGCTGGTAGGCAAGAAAGAGCAACTGAACGTATATTGGATATCTACTGGTCTTATATACACTTTTAGTGTATGTACATGTTTGTGTAAAAGACTTGTATCTAATATACGTAAATGAAAGAAATAAAAGAAATAGAAATACCCTCTAAGGGTCAAACCGGTGATAGCCGTGTTGAAGGCTATACTTAGGGGTATTTGGGGTGAAGATCGTTCAACACGGAGAGTCCTTCATATTCAAAGCAGGAGTTGCGTGGGCGGGAGAGAAGGAGGGGGGAGGGCGGTGCTCCATGGCCGAGGACAACGCGCTAGGCTGGGGAGGAGGGGATGAAGGGGGGGAGAAAATTTCACTGGGTGCTGAAGAAAAAGGGAACAGAATGCCGAGCAAGCTCAAGGCGCAAAGGGAACCGGGGAAAGCTCGCTACTAGGTCGTCTAGCGCAGACGACGAGGTCCAAGTACCACTACCAGACCGTGGGAAAACGGTTAGATGGTGGTAAAAGGTCAAGAAGCGATGTGCGTCTCGCACGGTCCCTATCGACCGGCTAGGTGACCGACGGGCCGCCGGCCCCTTTCGTCAAACTCAACCCCACGTCGAGAGACAATGAGTCAAGGTGATACAGGGCTGACATTTCCGTCCTCAGATTATCGCACCGGCGATTTGAGCAGGAAAAGGGACGCGGTTCTTGACGAAGATGCGCATCGGACTACACACTAAGAGGTATTACATATAGACCTGAAGATGAGATAGATACGACATTTAACTAAGGCCACCATTCCCAGGAGAAGAAAAATTGGGCGTGCCTTTACACGATTCGCCTCGGAGAGTGACTCATGTCACGTTCCTGATGTAACCCGTGAGAAGGTTGGGGCAAACGGAACAACTCTCAACACCACGTCGAGAGACAATGAGTCAGGGTGATACAGGGCTGACATTTCCGTCCACCCAACGCTTAGATTACCGCACCGGTAATTTGAGCAGGAAAAGGGACGCGGTTCTTGACGATTTCCCTTCCATACCAGAAATAAACCTTACGACATTCACCGAGTCATTTCTGCCACCGCTTCCTTCTGGGGTGAATACAACAACCATCTTCGGTTTGCTGTACAAATCTCAGTGCATTCGTGAGGGTCAAGAAGGCTTATATTGGGATGTTTTTGGGACTATTCCCGCCAAGTCTGCTGTTGCAGAGGGAGCTACGTTCGATAAACTTATGGAAATCTACAACGCGGTGATCGAACAGGCAGGCATAACCAGAGAAATGCCAACGGCGCAGCTCTCTCTCAATCCTAACAAGGCCCCCTTCTCAAACAGAACTCACCACACTCGACCCGACGGATACATGATATTGACGGCGCCTTGTATCCCAGATAATGTCGAAAATCGTTGGGAAGACTTGGCGGTCACAATGGAGTTCGAGGAGACAAACAAGGATTTCATAGATGTTGGTCCACGCAATAATCATTCCTACAACGATTTTATTTTATTTTATAGAACATGAAAAAACAAATTTTCAGCATGCAGCAATTGATGACGTACGATCCCTGTCGGCGGTTTACATTCGGCCTAACCATTGAGAATACGGATGTCAGACTCTGGTTTTGTTCTCGCTCGATGCTTGCGGCCAGTGAAATCTTTGACCTGAATAAGGTTCGTATCACATCTAGCGACATTATTCTTTCAACTGAGATGGTCCATAGGACCCTGAACCCCTGATTGTTGCATTCTTGTCCTTCACGTATGCTTCAAAGGCGGATCTAGGTTGGGATGAGACCATGAAACCCAAGATCGTCCTCGGAAAAACACAATATGAAATCAAAGTCGGCAATAATACATACGAGACGCAGGGAGATCCTCTATCCGAATTTGTGGCATATTCCATTGTTGGACGCGCGACTCGAGTCTACAAAGTGAAAAAATTGCTAGATAACGCAGAACAGACGTATGTTCTCAAGGATGTCTGGCTCGCCAAGGGCAGGCGACCGGAGCACACCATTCGGGAAGAAATACTCGAAGATATCAAGGAGGTGCTAGGGGAGAACGACAAGAGCAAAGTAGAGAAACATCTTTTCACGCCAGTTGATCATTGCATCGTGCAGGTCGAAACAAAGGATAAAGGACGGGTCAACGATGACACGCATGATGTAATTTTGCGCAAGGCCGAGTTTTCTACCGCGAATCCCATCAATATCATGCGCGCGGTGGAAAATCTGAACTATGTAGTGGAGTCGAAAGGACAAACTCCACATCTAAGTGAATACGTGGCTACAAGAGCACCGCCGGTTCATAAAGATATTACTCATCGATATCATTATCGCATTGTTTTTAAGGAGCTGGCGGTCCCGCTATATGGCTTGGATCAGGTATCTTCAATATTTCATTTGTTCTATGAGCTGGTGCAAGGTAATGTTCCTACTTCGTAACGTTTGACATACATATGCTTGAGCTATTTTTCCAGTCCTTGATATTTTCCACCGCAGTGGCTGGGTACATCGAGACCTCAGCTCAGGAAACGTTTTCCTATATCAAAACGAGTACTTCAAATTAGGCGATTTAGAATTCGCAAAGAAAATGGGAAAAGACGGAGAGCACGATGTTCGAACAGTGAGTATATTATAATCGACCTTTCTCGCTCTAATCATGATTGAAGGGCACATTGGATTTCATGTCATTCGAGGTGGAGCGTCAAAAATACATGTATCTGCCCGTCGGCCGGGAAATATTCAGTTTCTTCTACCACAACTCTCTACATGAACTGGAATCGGTTTGGTGGCTCGTAACATGGTGCCTTTTTTTCCATTGTCCCTCTAAGCGGCACTTGAAGATCCGAACGGGCAGAGAAATGCCCTAGATGGCTGTTTCCTCGCCGACTGTGACATCAGTCGATTCGAACTTTTCTCCAAAGAAGGCCATTTTCACAACGTCGTCAATCTTCAAGTGATCTTCGCGATATTGGAACTGAAGTCGACAGACTTCGCATCAATTTGGCGGATGCATATAGATCTTTTGAGGCATGCCTTCTTGAACAAGACGCCCTGGTGCACGTCCAGAATTTCTCCCAAAATCGGTTGAATAACATACACAGTGTTTTCATATCAAAGTTTAAAGATATCTGGACGAAGTACAAAGCAGAGGACATTAAGCTAGTTCGCCTGCATAGCCTCAAACGGGAACACTCAGTAACTGAAGACTCGCCAGAGACAAAAAGGTTCAAGTCCGACAAGAAAGTTCGCGAGTATGCGATGAGTTGTCGTTTTTTTCTTGGCTTATATTGACTTCATGATTAGGATATTGCGCAATACTGGCATTGGTGAGACAAGGTGTCGAGTATGCCTTGATGTCATCGTTTTTTCGCTTATATTGACCTCCGGGTTTCAGCCTTCCGAGCTCTCCACCCGGGTATGAGCCCGATTCAAATTCAGGGCCCAATGATGGTTGAAGCTCCCAACCGACTTCATGATCAGGGAATTCAGAAAGGATTAAGAAGGCGAATTTCGTAGTTATTATTTGTTTTAACATTTGGATGCCGTTATGTTCGGCGCGCCATTGCGGGTAAGGAAGATTGGGAAAAAAAACACATCTTACTTGGCCTGATATCGATCATCTTCACCAGCTAGACAATAGCACGGCTTGTACGAATGACAAGCAATGTAAGTAGGCGCGGGTTGCCCCATCTGAAAGGATCGTGGACGCATAATAGTATTTGTTATCTTAATCAGCTTACTCTTAGACCCCTTATCTCTACTTATCCCGATGGTACCAGCAGACGATTGTTTCGTTCGCTGATGGACCCCACTCCGACGTCAGACAGGTGTCTTTACTAAACGAAGTCAATACCGCTCGTCTTGCGTGAGGGCCATGTCCGATTTATTTCCGGTAATGTCTTTATTTACAGATACTGTCCGAGATATCAAAATACACATCATAGCCTTGAGCGGACAGGCTATAACTGCGCGTGCTATCCAGAATATCGCAGATCGAATCTGCGAGGCCCTTTGGCTGTTCTTGCACAACCTATGAAGCAATCAATCAATGTTCAGGAATGAGTGGTTGCAGCTTTGACTACCATGTGTCCGGCGTGTTTGACGCGACTGACAGAAGCGACGAACCTGCCCTGCGAAGTGTCGCTCAAGGAGTCCTTGATGAAGTCCGGCCTGTGAGGAGATGTGTCACGGTCAGCGACCACGAGGGGGAGAAGGAAATTAAACACTTCAGGACGAACACGAGGTCATCGCGCGCACCAAAGATGAGGTGGATAGGCAACGAATGACATAATCTAGTAATCAAATTTGCACCCTCGAAGTGGGGTTCTGCATCGCCGTATGAGACGGCTTCTTGCCTTCGGTCGCACTTGAGCTTGACGCCTTCTTCTGTCTCCTCTAACCCGTAATCCTGTCACAGTGTTGATCGATGAGAAGGCTGGGATGCGGCTGGGACGTACAACTAATAATTTGACAATTCTCGGATCCCAGTTCTTCCAAGGAACGCGTTTCATAAAATAAGCAAAGCCGTCCTCTTTCGAGCGCCATGTGTCCCTGCGCACGGAAGTTGTGCTCACAGCGAAATCTAGAGCTGCTTTCCGTTCTTCATAACGCGCGTAGAATACATCCCTGGGTGCCATTGTCGGTTCTATGAGAACGATGCCGACGTATGGTATATCAGCGATGGGAAATTCTTTCGTTGATATCAACCTAGTAAATTGACTTGAATCACCTGAGGCAGATATAAACTACATCGCTTACGCAGCAGCCGCACCCGCGGAGTGCCCAAGAGGGAGGATTCGATGGCCTTTCATATATGGCGTGCGTACAAACGCTGCGATAGCCGAGGCCCACTCATTGACAGCTTCTTGCAGCGACTCGGATCAAAACTTGTGAAAAAACGGGGGAAAAAAGAACGGATCGCACAGATGCCATCCGGTCGCAATTTTGTTGCCTCTCGATTGAGGATGGCCGCATCTCCATGATTTTGCCAATCGAAAGACCACGCCTCGCGCACCCGGTGCGCAGCGCTTTTATGTTGCTGCCGATGACATATATGAAAAATGGTAGGCTCCCATTGTTCCTTATCTATTACACATGTCATTACAGCGTCAGTATCCGTCGAGCAGAGTGAAGACTTACGAGAGCCGATACAGTGAGCAAATAGGAGAGTGAGGCCCTCCGTATTTTCTGCTGAATTTCCAAACGTATATCGCTTTGCTGTAATCTTGAGCTTGCTTACTGGTCCACTTGATCCGCCAGTGGAAACAGTGCAGGGAGGACAGTCAAACACGTATGATGTCACTTGGAGGTCCGACATGGATGGCCGCGTTGGGTCAGGGACGAATGGATCAGTGGAAATGGAGGTAACCCCGGACTAAATGCATCAAAGTTGGCGCTAGCGACTGCTTTTACGGGTCGACGGTCATTTATACGTCGCGTTACTGATTTGCGTGAGCGTGACTCTGAGCCTGAGCTTGCCATTTCGAGCAACCTCGTGTTTTTCGGTTCGGTGCCCTGTCAATCAAAGTCTCGGTCTTTACACGAGCGTTGATGGTGGTAAATGAAATACCGCAAATAACAGGCGAAAATGGCTTTATAGTTGCAATTTTCAGCGAGTGTATGTATGAAACACGCATTCAATTAGAGAACGGGCATACTGCATCAAGTTAGATATGTTCTTTTGTCCGGTGTAATAGGTCCCACTTACGGCGCTTGTACGTCTTGGTTAGAATCGAAGCTGTGGAAACCCAACTGTCGTTGGGGATATTATTCAGTGCTGATTTCATCAGAATCCCGTTCACTTCCCGGTTCTTCAATCTCATTTCGCAACCGCGGACGTTGATATACGTTCATTGACATCGCTTCTCCGGGACCCGCTGAATCTTCATACATATGCAATGCGGGACGTCCTTTCAGTGGTTCTAGTGGCGGGTAACACCCTGACAAGGTTCCGCTCCGTGATTGTTTCTTCATTTGCGCAAATAAATCATTAGTTAATTTGATAGCGAGTTGATTGGTAGCTTTTGGGCTCGTCGGATGAACGTGTTATCACCGGCGGCAGAGAACAAAGGAAGGAAGGTTCTACGATGTGCACTGAGCAACGTTTCGACGATGCGCGACGTTCCTTGGAACTTGGCTGGAACCATAGCACTGGCTTATGAATGGGAAAATTCCTTCCTGGTAAAGGAATTTTCTCTTTAACAGAGTTTGAAAATGTATTGTATGCTAATAGGAAAATACATGCATGAATAGACGAATTCCCATGCAAGTGTATACTCCCCGAGTTCACAGCTTGATGGCGATACGACTACTTCAGCTTCTTCTTGCTGTTATCGTAAATGGCCCGATTCGCAAAAAGGAACCATAAGTAGGATTCTCAGGATGCAGATTTCAATGAAACTCACGGGCGAAGCTGGGACGAGTGTCCACAGGACCGCTTTCTGCAGTTGGTTGCACGAGGTGGGAGGCGGGCATAACATTTACGGCAGATTTGCTTGTCGCAATTGTATTTTGAGGCCAGGACTTTCAGCGATGGCTCGATAATTCCACCACGAAGACTAGTTAAAGGTTTAGCTTTGTCAGCAAATAACGAGATCAAGGCCTACCGAAGGACGAGGTGAAGCGTTGACTCTTTCTGGATGTTATAGTCACTAAGGGTGCGGCCATCTTCCAGCTGCTTTCCCGCGAAAATGAGGCGCTGTTGGTCAGGAGGGATGCTGCCAAGGAACATGAGTTCCTGGTGAGTATGATAATCAACCGGGCAACTTACCCTTCCTTGTCTTGGATTTTGGCCTTGACGTTGTCGATGGTGTCCGAGGACTCCACCTCTAGGGTGATGGTCTTTCCAGTGAGGGTCTTGACGAAGATTTGCATCTTCAATGAGGAGTTGGTCTGTCGCTGAGAAGGAGGCTCTTTCGTGGGAACTCCAAGGCTGGTACTGCATAGTTGCTGACTAATTCAAATCGTCGAAGCGTGAACTCGAAATTTTATTTCAAACCATTTAAAAGGTTAGTTTGTTTCGTTGGTTGTCATTTCTCAGCGATGAAAACATTGCTTCAATTTTGGTGATGTGCTTGCACGGTGAACCATTCTCCTTCGGGAGCCATTCAAGTCTCTGACCACGGAACACTCTCTGATATCCGAACGCAACTGACAGAATATCCTTAACAGGATATGAATGTGTCATGCTGCTAGCATGAGTCAGTACACGAATATAGATCAGTTTTCTGAAATGCCATCCGCATCTGAGATGTCTCCATGTGGACTCGGTGAAAAAAGAAACGCCGTATGGCGCCATCGAGTGTCATACAACCACCATAAATAAGAGAGTGGGGCATGTAACACCTCAATGGCTTCGGTAACTGACCCTGTTGACCACCTCGCGGGAGATCAGACAAACTCTGCTCTCTGCCCCGCGCAGCAACAACCGGACATTGAATATCGTTTCAATGAAGACAAATATAAAGCAAGAATCGCACGAAGGCTAGCTGACAATCCAGAGTTACCTAATTCTCCTTTGCCCGAAGGGTTTCCGCAGCAGGTGGAATCGCCCTTTGTATGGGAAGGAAAGGACTTCAAAGACGAGAAGGAGTGGGTTTATGAACTGAACGCCAAGCAACTCAAAGAGATAGATGATGCTGTGAAGCACTTTCGCTGTTAGTCCATCAGCTAGATGCTTTCCCTGCTTAGCTTAAAGACGTTGCCGCACAGCTCTTGGCAAACCATTGGGTTTCGTTTCGCCTTCGACCTTCCCTCTACCGCAGTTGGGCCTAGTGCTGCGCGGCCTGTCAAATGAACTGCACAAGACGCGGGTTCTTCGTCCTCCGCACTATCCCCGTTGATAACTACTCCAGAGAGGACAATGTTCTGGTGTACGCTGGCGTCTCTTCGTATATCGGTGAATTGCGTGGCGTACAAGATCTGAAGAAAAGTGGCGTTCTCACTCATGTTAAAGACCTGACGCCTGTGCTTTCCACACGTGCTATTGGCTCGCCCGCATACACGACTGAAAAGCAAGTTTTCCACACTGATAAAGGGGACATCGTTGCACTCTTCGCTTTGGATGTGGCTGCGCATGGTGGCACATCAAGGATTAGCAGTTCCTGGAAAGCTTATAACGAACTGGCGGCTACGAGACCTGATTTAGTCAGGACGCTTGCCGAACCATGGCCATTTGAAGAGTAAGTCCATGTGATGCAGAATGATCATTAAAAGCGTTGATTCTATCAACTTTCGAATTAGATTCGGCGGAAACTCCGCATACACCGAACGCCCCATTCTCTTCTACCACGATAATAGAATCATTGTTCAGTACGCTCGACGATATTTCACAGGCTATCTAGGCCTCCCGCGCTCGCCTGATATTCCGCCGATTTCAGAAGCGCAAGCTGAGGCTTTGGATACCGTGCACTTTTTGGGCGAGAAGTTCAACCTGGGATTGAACTTCCAGAAGGGCGACATACAATACATCAATAACCTCAGTGTCTTCCATGCGCGAGACGGGTTCACGGACTCGCCGGAACACACGTGAGTTTATCGATTATCATCACTATCATAACGCTTATATTATTCTCATGCGCCAAGACGCCATTTGTTGCGGTTGTGGTTGCGTAATGAGGAGTTTGCGTGGAAACTTCCCAAGGAGCTTCGGCCCATTTGGCATAAGTTATATGACTCCATTACTCCGGAGGAACAACAGTTCTCGATAGAACCGTTTATTAGAGATGAGTCGAAAGGAAGCGAGGCGAAATAATCGAGAATGTGCAGTAACTTGGGACCAGTGCTTCAGAACATGTCACTATTATTACTTCGCGCCAGGATCTTGATTACTGTATCAACAATGTCATGTTCAACGGGAACTGCGATGTGTAGAGATAAAAATCACAGGTATGGGACAGAGACATTCAATAACGTTGTGATGGCGATGGCATTGCTTTCCTTGATTCGCCCAAGCCATTCACAAATCTTACCGATGGACAAGTTGAGTCGCAACTGTCCATACTATACCGCCACTGTGTTGCAATAGGCCCTCTCTTTGTGATTATTGTTCAGAGAATTTCAATTCCAACTTGAAGGGCTGGTGGTGCGAGGCGTAGAAGATGTCTTTTTGTTGGTTTCCTGGGTGATGGATGACATATTAAGCTCGTTACGTTTGAGAATAACACCTGATGCAGATGGATAGGTTCTAAAATGGCAAAAAGCTCCCGAACATATAATTTGATCGCACGTTTGTTGATCTAACGTTATTCAGTTGGTATCGGTGGATATGCCCACCCCGGTGTGTCTGCCGTTTCCTGACAATGTTCCCGCCCATCCCATTATCGACTCAAAGTCCGTGTAACCAGTTTGACTCAGGGAAGCTAGTACGGAACTGGATTTTTGGTAGTGAACGCCGCTGCACTCCTATCTCGTTAGCTAATTGATTTTGAATAACACTTCACGGCGTTTCCGGGGAGGAGGTGGAGATGATGTTTGAGACGGGTATTGAGACGACGGGCGAATGTCGTAGGACAGTTGGATACTGTCCAATTCTTAAATGTCGCTACGCTAACAAATGTTCATGTGAAATTCATATCTTTGGACGTTGGAGGTTTTCAATAAGCGCCTTGGTTTACCGAACCGGTGAAGGCACGAAATGGATGAATTCAGTGGCAGCAAAGTTCGAGTCACAAAGAGCACAGGTATCAGGTCATTGGCAGTCATACAAGAGTGGTCAAGATCCATCATGTGGCGTTAAATTAGGTAACTCCCTGCAGACTATTCCTGGTCATGCCATATGCAATGCAGTAGACGCCCAGCTAGCAACATTAAGCGGCGGCGTCCTCCGATCGTGCTACCGAGTTTGGTGATTAATATTGATGAAGATTGACATTGACAACGGGAGTCTCAGGCACCCTGAGAAGAACTTCAAGACGGGTTTTCACACCACAGATAATCAAGAATGGAATGGTTTGCAGTTGCACCCACGCGGTGAGCATGCCTTCGTCGTGCGTGGGAGTGCGGATTAGATAACTTGCAAACACGGTGAAACTTTCCAACTCAGCGCATTTCCAATATTCGCGGCTTACTTGACGGCTCGTCGGGTCAGCATGGTGAATGATGATGTTCGAGACGACCAGAATTTGAGAGATCACATCCGAACTCTACTTTTCCGATATG
The DNA here is from genome assembly GCA_023014475.1 of Amanita pallidorosea. NCBI lineage: Eukaryota > Fungi > Basidiomycota > Agaricomycetes > Agaricales > Amanitaceae > Amanita > Amanita pallidorosea. Next base: position 8,617 of record JAEBUS010000104.1, on the reverse strand, counting down.
TCAAAGCGAATGTGACCGTCGATTATGGGGAATGGACAGAAAAGGCAGTCACCGAGGTACAGGATCTGCTCTTCGCTTCTGCTGTTCCCTTCTCAACAGCTTCAGCTCTTGCAAGACTGCCTGCGCGAAACACCCATAGTCGATCCAACATCGTTATGGATGCCAACAGAACCATTCGAACGTGTTGAAGCAACTTTACAAGATATCCCACCTCAGCGCATATGAAGAGAAATTGCAAGCAAGTCCACATGCGTTGGATTCGTTGAGGAATGCGTTGGGAAGGGCTCAGGGAAGGGTCAGGTCGGACAAGGTAGCTTATGTTGATGACTGTGAGTCTCGAAAATCAGCCTTTCGACCCCCATAACTCTGAACAGTCGATCCACCTGAACGTGAAATGATGGATACACCCATCCTCACGATGCGAGCCATTCGCAATACGCCAAAGTTCCCCTCAGGCTCCTTGTCAGCTATTCACCAGAAAGGGCCCTTTCATATCACGGAAGGAATCAAGTGCGTCGAAAACGATGATCCAGAGGAAGCGCCATCGCAAAATGACACGTTGTATGTGCTAGATAGAGTCCTCTCAGGAAACCGAAGTCTCAATCGTTCCAATGTCCAGAAACGTCAGCTGGCAGACCAGCTCGAGCGAAAGTCAGGCAGTTCGAGCATTGTTGAAGGCCAAGTTATACTTTTCAGGAAGAGTTCCGTCGTACTCGATAGACAGCTCAGAACGCGATATATGGTCATCCCGCATATATCGTCCAGATTCCCCTTTCATACCATTGTTCCCCCGAAATGCTCGTAAAAAGAACGTGAATTCCGAAGTAGGCAACAGGCTAAATTCTTTTGCCGAGCTTTCAGCCCATCTTTCGCCTCAGATTTCGACGGAAGAGCTTGAAAAGGACTTGTTTAACAACGATATGCGTGTAATTGATGATTGGGGTTCGTGTATGCGCTATCGCGGGTAGTCAGGATAACCATCACTGTTAACAGGTGCTTTTCAGATATCCTCACCTCCAACTATGTCAACCCTTAGTTCGAGTCAGGAAGACAGCAAGATTAATTCGTTATTCGAAGTTCCTCGCCTGACACGGACCCTATAGAAGAATTGGAAGCGACAAAAATGGGTTTTTCACAGTTTTTTCGGCAAGGTTTGTGCTGTTGCTCAAGTCTTTCGATTTAGACATTGTACATATACCTCGTTCGCGAAGACCGGGGGGACGAATTAAGGGTAAAATAGTCGCTGAAGGCGATAGGTAAGCTTCTACACTGACATTACAACCAGATTGCACATACCAGGTTCGAGTTTCTCTTCTTTCATACTAGGGACCCTGCGTGACTCGAAAGAACCGGTGGTCGGTGGATCAGGAGGCCAAGATTACTTGGAATCAGCCTCGTCACTCGCCGGAGAGGCGTCCTGCTCCACGACAAAAGCGGCCTTTGCAGCTGTGGAAGAGGCTGATATGAACGATGATATACGTGCGTTTTATGCAAGCGAGGGCTCCAAAGATTTCTGGTTGAAAGAGACTTTGGACGAAAAGAGCATGATGCTGATGGAAGGCAAGCACTGTCTTAGAGATCAGTTCGCAGTCTAAAAGACTTAAATAGTTCCTCACCTTCCATCACCCAACATTCACCGTCCTAGTCATTTGTCTCTGCCCTCCAGCTTCAATGATTTTTGCCCGGCATCGAAGACCAAGACGGCGGTGCAACTCTTCACCAATTTTTAAAAAGGGTCAAGGGCCTTCAGCCTCTGAACGTTGTGCTGTCATGGAAGTCGGTGTCTTTCTGTGTTATGCCCTGCAGATGCTGAGGAAGTCATCCGCAGGGCATTCAGCACTAATAGTCCATTGCCTTCTAACGCCCAGTTAGCCAAAGTGTCCTCGTGCTTTGAAGAGTGTGACTACGGAGAGAACGGCGTCTCGGTGCAAGCCGTGAGGCAACTGATTGATGCTTCGAAGCCGGACATCGGAGCCGCACAATCTGACAGAGCTGTTGTACTTGGAACGTCATGTTCGCTTGGAGACGAGCATGAGAAAGCTTCCAACCTTCTATCAGCGTGCGGTCCGGACATAATTTTGACCAGTCGAGAGCGCTGGCGGCGGGCCAGAGTAGCAGGGAATGAAATGTTGGTGGAAGGCGCTAAAGGTGGAACTTTCGGCAAACAAATTGAAGTCGGCAGATCACAAATTGCTCCTGCGATGGTTACAAATATCATTCGTATAAGCGAGAAACCCGAGCCAACCAACGAATGTGTAACAAGACCAAATGAAACGGATGAGAGAGTACAGCAGTTCCATCCTACTGGCTTAACCATCATGGAAGACTCATTTCGCAAGTTCCTTTTGGAAAAATTCGGGAAGGACAACAGCCCAGAACCCTACGACCAGCCGCCCTGCTCTACTGCTCTGTGGCACGAGGCCAACATAACAGCGTTCGCGAATCTGCGAACAAAGACTCTATCAGTGCCTCATGAGGCAGTGTCCAGCTCACTTCAGAACCCCATTGTCCAATCCGGACCAAACAGAAGCAGTGTTCGTGATCGTATCACTCCCTCTCATATTTTCACGCGCACAACACTTCAGTTACCACGGGAAATAAAGCTACCGAATGCTGTCCATTACTATATGGCATCTCTCGATCTATTACAGAAGCAAATGCTCGTGCGCGCGCTCCGACAATCCGATTGCTCTGTGATTCTCGTGGAAAGGGACAATTTGGGGGGGCTGATGTGATTATTGACCCCTTCACAGCTGTTCTTTACCGGTCGTTGTTCTCGTTGCCGGCAGACTGCGAGGAGCTAATGACTCACATAGCCAAGCTATCCTGGGCATTTCGAAGGCTCGTGGTTCTTCTAGAAGCATATCCACCGGCTTATGCCATCAGAGCCCCGATCAAGCTGTTGACTCGCTAAATGCATATACTCCACCAATCCTCAAGGCCATCAACAAGCTCCGCCGAGGAGTGGCTATGGCTGAAGCCGATCAAGAGAAGCGTCCCTCGACGCTAGTGCTATACTCATTTCCAAATACTGTACAAGAAGCAGCTACGCTTACAAGACACATTGGTGATATGGCCCAAGAAGCCGATGAGACGGATGGGGTTCTTTGGAGCGACCGTTCGTGGTTAGAGAGTGTCGATAAGGTATGCTGTGTTGTTAATTCCCATGAGCAACTCTATTATGAGAATATCTTAGGATGAGGAAAGCCTGTCAAACGGGGCAGGCATGAACCGATTCATATCTGCCATTATTCTCAATCAGGTAACATTGGACGACTTCATCTCCATGACTGGGGAAGAACGGCATAACACATTTTCAACTTATGTCGGGGCGGATGCTATAGTAAGAGGTATCTGATATGAAGCGCTCGCCTGACCCACTTCTTCAGGCGTTATTCAACGCGGATTTTCAAGAACGAGTTTCGATTATGCAGTCGTCCGATGATCCTTCATATGGTCAAGCGGTATCAGAATGGTGTACTAACGAACATGACTTGCCATGCTGAATCCAATATATATGATTTAAACATTCGGAGCTATTCTACCCATGGGTCGGAAAGGGTCTCCCTCAGTTGTTATGGCATTGAACAGCAGCATTTGCCGATATGTCGTGCATTCGAGCCTCGCTTTTGAGTGGCATTTAACAGCAGCATTTGCCGCATGCGATGTCATGCATTGTTGGTTTACTTCGAGTCTCGTGTTATTAAACACAGTCGCATCTCTCAATGTCAAAGTTCGTTGACGAGGTTCGAAACGCGTTCGCGCCACGAGTCCTAGTCAGGGACGATGGCGCGCGTCGTTCGAAACATCGCCACTGTTTGTCCAAGAATATGAAACATAAGTAACTAAAATATGGAACATCGGTATTTCATCGCTATAGTATGTATCAAGCGTATGCGTCATGTATAATGTGTAATGTAGAGGTATAAACAGGAATTGGAAAAAATCGTCGCTTGTGTCGTGAACGCGCTTAGTAGCAAGTTTGGAATACTAAAGCCTTGGTATTATTACGACAACTCCCAGTGTTGTCTGTGTCGCCTGCGTCCATTATTGCTGAGCGGCAGATGTTCGTCGCCACAGGGGCACCGCGATATTATTGGCCCTGAGGATGTTCTCTAGCTCAGCGATGCGATTACGGTGGTCATAAATGGCCTCCTGAAAATCGTCGCGTTGCTTCTCCAGTTCCGCCAACTGCTCCGCCTTTCGCTGGCGCGACAGCCGTGCGGAGAACGCGTTCCTGCTTCGCCTGCTCTCTATTTTGGCGAGTTGCTCCGGCGTGAGCGAAAGGGTACCACCATCCCGAAGCGCGTCGTGGACGCTACTCCGGTGGCGTCTCCCGTTCTTCTGTTCGGCGGTGCTCAGTGCCTTGGTAAAATAGGCCGGCACTGCTTTCCTCGCCGTGGCCGATGGAGTGAGGTATGTTCTTGACTGGATTGGTGCATCGAGAGGAATGGGCGTGCGTGAACATTTGGACGAGTGTTGTCTGTCGTTGGCCAAAGCTTGAGTGTCATAGTTGAGTGGTACGTTAGGGTAGCACAGAGAGAGTCCGAGATTGATGTTTGAACGGTAAGCTTGCCAACTCATTGTAAGACTGAGGATGTCTCCAGTTCGCCGCCATTTTATGCTCTTATGCAACAGCATGAATATCTATAGGAATCATGGGCGTCAATTTTGAATGCACTGCATTGAATGGGGATGATTGCGGAATACAGCCTTACTAAAAGCTTGATTGGTCCGGAAATAACCGGAACGGTTCTCTTTACCGCTGTTCCTTCACAACTCGACTGGCCCCGGTCCAAAAAAAAACTACCACCATGCGCACTCAGACACTGTCGAACATTCTCCGCGCAGCTTCCAGACCCACTTCCAGAGCCACTGTCCTTACTTCGACCACAAGGACACTGCCTCTTCTTTCCCGTTCTTCCAGCTCCCATGCTCAAGAGTCGTTCGATTCCTTCACGGAGCGATACGTGACTTTCTTTCAGAGCGCAGAGGACCTCTTCGAGGTTCAACGCGGCCTGAACAATTGCTTCGCCCACGATTTGGTCCCAGCTCCTTCGGTGATCGAGGCTGCGTTGCGAGCGTCCCGGAAGGTGAACGATTACGCGACTGCTGTTCGTATCTTCGAGGGAATCAAAGAAAAAGTGGAGAATAAGACGCAGTATCAAGCCTACTTGGATGAACTCAAGCCGGTTCGAGAAGAGCTTGGTACGTTGCAGTATTTTATCTTTAGAACAACGTGATTAATACCGCCCGCTCACAGGTATCTCATTAAAGGAAGAACTCTATGAGCAATGAAGCAGACGTCACGACGAGGTCAGCATCGCTCGTACATCTATTTTATCTCGTTTCACAGGCATCAGACTAGATTGTTTGGCGGTGTCTGTTTACCTTGGCGGATACGAGGTTCCTCAGTCGTCTGTGGTCCAATTAGTTCAAGAACTCTTTGTTGTCTATGCCGGTATAGAGTTATATCATATTTCACCAAGTACCCCCAATCAAAGCTCGAGTGGAGAGGTGCCACTCTGAATTTCCGAATGAATCTACTCGTGCCATGTCCTAATCTAGAAGTCCCGTACAAAGTAAGGTCGCGCGCGCATTCAGATAGATATCTATGATGATCATTGTCTTATCACCCGAACGAAGGCACTCTAGCTGTGGGTATCACTTCATCACTTGGCGTTTACTGCACTTCCTAACTCAATACCGGACTGTTGAGCTGTGAAAACCACCCGGGCATCGCTTCTCCTTGGCGGTACCATAGTGATGGAGAGCGACACTTTAGCGTCAATGTTGTTGCGGTAGTTGATGTTTCATACTTGGCGTCGCTACCCGCAGCAGCATTTGAAAGGTCACGATATCGAGACATTTGAATTTTGCTGCGCGCCGCAGTTATTGAGTTTAACTGATCCCTCTCTCTGAATAAGGGCGCCAACAGTTTTGAGGCAACTTGATCGCTGGTCGGTAATCAGCCAAAACTTATCAGTTGCGGCGGTGATGGATAAATCATATTGTTGTTGAAAAAATCGGTGAAACAATTGATTTATTGTTGCTAATTACGGTTACTGTTAGATGTTCAGTCTTAAACGTCCCTGATACCAATTCAACTCCACAAAAAGAATATTCGGGCATCTTAACAGCAGACCCTGGGACAGTGGGGACAATGGTCTCATAATACCGAACACAAAAATAGGATATTCGGCCCCACATGTGTGGATACTTGGAGCGCCAATGTGTGAATGCACGCATAATATCCATTCGTCCTGCGCGTAGTCTCTTCCTGTTCTTAGGCTTTCAATCATTATCCAACCATTTGTCATTTGACAGGAGAACAGCAATTACCTTTCATCATCAACTCGCGGCAACTAGGCGCCATTTACACACATGGGGCTCCATGGCGAAATATCACCAGCGAATCAGATGAACAAGAAAATGGAGGCCACGGGGTCGGCACAAAAAGCAAGGACACGTACACCCTTAAATGCTGTAACACGACGGCGAAGATCGTTGTTGAACCGTTTGTCAACAAAAGGCGTGGCTATGTGGTTTCTCCGTACAGTTTTCAAGAAGTGAACATTATCTGGCAGTGGTTTATGGGAGGTGCTGTAGCCCTTGCTGTCCGTTTATCTCTTGCGTGATAATTGGCCGGCAATGCAGGATCATCACGGCGAGGATATTTTGCAGGAACAGACACCAGGTTTATCTAGACCAATTATGTGAACCCCAGGCAATCCACAGCTTATCGAGTCAAAAAGGATAGCGTCACTAGCGGGGCCGGAGGTCGAGGCATGTATGGTAACTTCCTGCACTACCCACCAAATGTGGAAGCTCCAAGGTTCAGCGCTAGCAACCGTATGTCCATATCGCGGTTGACAGTAAAAATTGACGTTGTCAACTTATCATTCTGTGACTTGTGTGCAAAGTCGAGGCCCGGTTAGGTCATCCTGGGCCCAAGCATAGCAGTGGTCCCGTCCACGCCTCCTACCGGCAAGGTTGTTGTTGAAGCTAAGCTCAAAGCAATGTGGACTTGAATGCGATGAACTGAAGAAGAAAAAAAGATCAACGTGATGATGTAATGTTTCCAAATATAGCCAAAGGCGGTGCAAACATGATGATGCACAGCGAGTCAGTGGAGGTCATTGTGCGATGAGCTGCAAGCCTGGCTTACTCACCGTTGTCCGCCATCCATGATACTTAAGCCCCGGTTAGCTGCTCTGCTTCCCATCGGTCTGCCTTCTTAGTACGAGCGTCACAATAGTCGTTGTCAATCTTCAATTATTGTTTGAATGACTACAGCAAAGCCTGGTCTACTCACCCATTTCTCGAAAATGGATGCTCTCTTGGACTGAGCGTCGGCTTCTAGTCATCATCTTGCTGAGTCAGAGCACGTCACACCATAAGGGTCTTATAGCCATCGGCGCCCTGACTGATCCGTCGTTTTGATGAGGCTATGCACCTGACTCAACAATGTTTAGTTCAGTGCTTCAACCTTCAACCTACGCTGTTTGGTAGGTCGAAAGTTCTCCTTCACGTTTAAATGCGACCGACAGCTCAAATTTTCATATTAGAACAGAGATTTTGCACAGGTCCATCTGGAACTTAAATGCAATTCAACAAGGTATTTTTGCCGAAGATTTGCCGCACAACAAGGGATGATGACGTAAGTACTCCAACAAAAACTTCAAACAGCCATGATCATGAACTCTGAGCTGCTCTAGCATGGGGCTACGTACGAGCAAAATGCTGATAGCAATACGGAATAAGATTTCAATCTTTTTCTCCGATACTAAGCTCCGATCACATGCATGCATTCCTCGTAAAAAAAAATTCTTCTTTGTTCGCCGAGCTCTACTGCACACTGAGGGTGTCGGGTGCAGTTCCTTGACAGCTACAGCATGAGGGAAATCGCTGCTCAATCCCTCTGACACGATTTCATCCCCGTTTGACCTGATGAAACAAATTTTCACCTGTCATGCGTTCCGGCTTGCCGAAAAACTTTCGAGGCCCAGAGGTATGGCGGTAGATCCGATTCGGGCCTCTGACTCAGGACACCGCTGTAGAAGTGACTCTTTCCCTGCCACCTCTACTCAGCGATCATTGCACATCGTCTGGTACTGGCTCATTCGATCGTACGAATAGCCTGCCTCATCGTCCAGGTCGAAATCCGAGGATGTGCAACTCCTCTTAGTTTGAAGTGAGTCTCTTTCGATTACTGCATGGATTGCGGTTAACTCATTTATCTTTCAACCTGGAAGTACAACCGCTCGCTGAGCAGCCTTGCTAGATCACAAAATGTGGAATCTGCAATAGCTTCGTACATGTCTGAAGGTACAGTACATGAGTACCCAAGATATCGAACTGCCTCGAGCAGACTTCTTTTTTCAACACAGAAACCAAGAGGCGCGCAGCGCGCAACATGCATTATCCATTTCTCCCCCAAACCGACAGATTTTGTCAGGTACGTATGTTCCCGTGGTTTTATTTCCAATCCACTGCCAACTTTGAGATACTATCATTTCAGTCGCTGGTACGACTAGATTCGAGAAACTGACGTCCGCATTACCGATTCCACGGGTGACGATGACTCTGCGCTATATGCACAGTTGCTTTTCAGTAT